>CM031599.1:104556041-104588541 GCA_018398815.1 Conus ventricosus
TGCCGTCTGGAGGGTATGGTGTTTGTTATTGTCCGTCGAGTTGACGAAGACCATCTAGTCATCCTGGGATCGGGGGCGAGTGCGTAGATGGCTGCTCAGGCCGATCTGCGCCCGGAAAGACCTATCACAGTACGGACGGGATGGTGGCAGCAGCTGGAGATCTGTTGACACTGGTCTTCCTGACCATCCTGCGCTGCTCAGCTGCAGCAATTCTGTTGCTTTCACAGGTCTCTGCACCTTTGCGGACAGCTGATCGCCACCCGTCTCTGTCCTGGGCAGTCAGCTTCCATGTTGTGTGGCTGATGTTGAAGGCCTTCAGGGAGGCCTTGAGGCTGATGTTGATGGCCTTCAGGGAGGACTTGAGGCTGATGTTGAAGGCCTTCAGGGAGGACTTGAGGCTGATGTTGAAGGCCTTCAGGGTAGACTTGAGGCTGATGTTGAAGGCCTTCAGGGAGGCCTTGAGGCGGATGTTGATGGCCTTCAGGGAGGACTTGAGGCTGATGTTGAAGGCCTTCAGGGAGGACTTGAGGCTGATGTTGAAGGCCTTCAGGGAGGACTTGAGGCTGATGTTGAAGGCCTTCAGGGAGGACTTGAGGCTGATGTTGAAGGCCTTCAGGGAGGACTTGTGGCTGATGTTGAAGGCCTTCAGGGAGGACTTGTGGCTGATGTTGAAGGCCTTCAGGGAGGACTTGAGGCTGATGTTGAAGGCCTTCAGTGAGGACTTGAGGCTGATGTTGAAGGCCTTCAGGGAGGACTTGTGGCTGATGTTGAAGGCCTTCAGGGAGGACTTGTGGCTGATGTTGAAGGCCTTCAGGGAGGACTTGTGGCTGATGTTGAAGGCCTTCAGGGAGGACTTGAGGCTGTTGTTGAAGGCCTTCAGGGAGGACTTGAGGCTGTTGTTGAAGGCCTTCAGGGAGGACTTGAGGCTGTTGTTGAAGGCCTTCAGGGAGGACTTGAGGCTGTTGTTGAAACGTTTCCTCTGGCCTGCATGAGAGCGTTTGCCCTGTTTGTGCTGAAAGGCCTCAGGCCAACTCACTACTCGCCTCTGCTAACCTGTCTGCAGGTTCCGTGTTCATGACTTCTTTTTCTGTCGCACTCTTTGACTCATGATTTCCTTTTTTCCTTCTTTTTTTTTTCTTTATTGTTATTTCTTTACTGTTGTGTATTGTTGTTGGTTGTTGTTGTTGTTGTTGCCTTTGTGGACCATTTTCCTATCTTCGTTATGAAAACATGTCCATTACATTCTTTGTTCTGTTTCACAATCGATGTCATGCCAGTTTTTCCGTAGTAGTCTGGCTGTCGGAGTAGTGAAAATTGCGCGCACTTTTCAGAATGGACACTCTTTGCTCATTGTGCAGTGTGTGTTTGTCTATGTGATGTAATATGGTGTGTGTGTGTGTGTGTGTGTGTGTGTGTGTGTGTGTGTGTGTGTGTGTGTGTGTGTGTGTGTTACATGTCGGTAATCGCTATTACATGGCTATAATCGTTGTGAAAAGTACTTTATCAGAATGGTACTTTTTGTTTGTTTGTTTGTTTTGTTTGTTTGTTTGTTTGTTATTAAACATGAGTATTCATGGTTAGGACATAGTCAAATGATATAGGAAAACTAAACAAACTGTAGGAAAGAGCATTGTATCGTTGATGACATTTTCAACCCCAATATAATGTTCAAAACGATACGTGTAGAAACGGAAATTTATTGAATAATAGATGCCTTTGAGGATTCTCAGAAGATGTTATTAAAAAAAAAAGGAAAACAGACCAAATATTTATTGCTTATTGGTTTGCTTGTTTTAAGAAACATTATTTGATTCAGCCAGCCATGTCAAAAGTGTTGTAATACATCGGATACATTGCGATTACGGGATGCTTTTCTTGCATTCTTGCAGCAATATTTCAGTCATTGCTTGTATGGAGTTCGAGGAAAACAGAGGCATCAGAGTTTGGGGGCGGAGGGGTGCAGAAGGAGGAGGGTAGGGGAGGGAGGGGAGAGGAGGAGAGGGGTGCAGAAGGAGGAGGGTAGGGGAGGGAGGGAGGGAGGAAGAGGGGTGCAGAAGGAGGAGGGTAGGGGAGGGAGGGAGGGAGGAAGAGGGGTGCAGAAGGAGGAGGGTAGGGGAGGGAGGGAGGGAGGAAGAGGGGTGCAGAAGGAGGAGGGGAGGGAGGAGGGAGGAAGAGGGGTGCAGAAGGAGGAGGGTAGGGGAGGGAGGGAGGGAGGAAGAGGGGTGCGAGAAGGAGGAGGGTAGGGAGGGAGGGAGGGAGGAAGAGGGTGCAGAAGGAGGAGGTAGGGGATGGAGGGAGGAGAAGAGGGTGCAGAAGGAGGAGGGAGGGAGGGAGGGAGGGAGGAAAAGGGTGCAAGAGAGAAAAGAGAGACGATAACATAGAGCACAACTTTCGCAACTAGCGGATGGCACCCGACTTCAACACAACTAGCGGATGGCACCCGACTTCAACACAACTAGCGGATGGCACCCGACTTCAACACAACTAGCGGATGGCACCCGACTTCAACACAACTAGCGGATGGCACCCGACTTCAACACAACTAGCGGATGGCACCCGACTTCAACACAACTAGCGGATGGCACCCGACTTCAACACAACTAGCGGATGGCACCCGACTTCAACACAACTAGCGGATGGCACCCGACTTCAACACAACTAGCGGATGGCACCCGACTTCAACACAACTAGCGGATGGCACCCGACTTCAACACAACTAGCGGATGGCACCCGACTTCAACACAACTAGCGGATGGCACCCGACTTCAACACAACTAGCGGATGGCACCCGACTTCAACACAACTAGCGGATGGCACCCGACTTCAACACAACTAGCGGATGGCACCCGACTTCAACACAACTAGCGGATGGCACCCGACTTCAACACAACTAGCGGATGGCACCCGACTTCAACACAACTAGCGGATGGCACCCGACTTCAACACAACTAGCGGATGGCACCCGACTTCAACACAACTAGCGGATGGCACCCGACTTCAACACAACTAGCGGATGGCACCCGACTTCAACACAACTAGCGGATGGCACCCGACTTCAACACAACTAGCGGATGGCACCCGACTTCAACACAACTAGCGGATGGCACCCGACTTCAACACAACTAGCGGATGGCACCCGACTTCAACACAACTAGCGGATGGCACCCGACTTCAACACAACTAGCGGATGGCACCCGACTTCAACACAACTAGCGGATGGCACCCGACTTCAACACAACTAGCGGATGGCACCCGACTTCAACACAACTAGCGGATGGCACCCGACTTCAACACAACTAGCGGATGGCACCCGACTTCAACACAACTAGCGGATGGCACCCGACTTCAACACAACTAGCGGATGGCACCCGACTTCAACACAACTAGCGGATGGCACCCGCCTTCAACACAACTAGCGGATGGCACCCGACTTCAACACAACTAGCGGATGGCACCCGACTTCAACACAACTAGCGGATGGGACCCGACTTCAACACAACTAGCGGATGGCACCCGACTTCAACACAACTAGCGGATGGCACCCGACTTCAACACAACTAGCGGATGGCACCCGACTTCAACACAACTAGCGGATGGCACCCGACTTCAACACAACTAGCGGATGGCACCCGACTTCAACACAACTAGCGGATGGCACCCGACTTCAACACAACTAGCGGATGGCACCCGACTTCAACACAACTAGCGGATGGCACCCGACTTCAACACAACTAGCGGATGGCACCCGACTTCAACACAACTAGCGGATGGCACCCGACTTCAACACAACTAGCGGATGGCACCCGACTTCAACACAGGACTTCTTTTGAACGAACTGTATAATATTGTCAGTCAGTTTGCAGAGGTCCAGGACTCTTCTTGGATAGTGATAAAACTTCAGCCATATTGTTAGATTGTTAGAAGCGTTCCAACAAGATTTCCTGGCCCCATTTACAAATTATCTGCATTCATGCAAAATCATAGGAAAAAAATAGAAACATAGAAAAATACTGGGGATCTGATTTACCCAAGATCTCAACCGTTGCGAATCTATGAATTATGAAAACAAATTCTTCTGTTGTCAAGTTGAAATAACATGGATCAGCGATAGCGTCCAGATGTGCAAATATGCATTAGCTCTGATACTATTAGTAAAGCTTACAGAGTATTTTCTACTAGCATTTTCTGAAAAGAAAATTAGACAACTGATTTATGAATCTGTCTTCCATCATTAAGGTATTAGCGCCGACATTACACGAAACACACGCAATTGATGAAAAGGATACAAACTGTTGAAAACAGTTTCGTATAAAATATACTGTTCAAAAAAAGTTAAGGACCAACATTTCACTGAGTTATAAAAAAATAAAATTGGGAAGTAATCAATCTCCAAGTGTGACATGAATTTATTGAATATGTGAAAAGTGTGTAAAGAAAATCACAAGTCCGAGGAATCAACAAACTGGAATCGAGCGTAGTACAAACGCCCCCACCCCCAAATTTGAAAGTCACAGGAGGAGTGTTTGTTCAATGTCATGGTTAATAAGGTGTGTGTCCCCCGTTATTGGCAAGGCATTCAAGGCAGCGTTGTCGCATGGAGTTCACCAGTGTGCACAGAAAGGCCTGGGGGACAGCAGCCCACTCCTGCTGGAGTGACTCAAACAGCTGACCCAGGTTGGTTAGCAGGAGGAGGACGACGCTGCTGCAGTCTCCGGCCGAGCTCATCCCAAAGATGTTCGATGGGGTTCAGGTCTGGGCTGTTTGCGGGCCACTGCATTCTGTTGACACCAGCAGCTTGGAGAAACGTGTTTACTGCTCTGGTGCGATGGGGCCGTGCATTGTCGTCTTGAAAGTCTGCCTGAGGTCCAAGCTGTTGAAGGGCTGGCAGCACTAGGGGTTGCAAAATCTCTGTTTGGTAGCGAACACCATTCAAGTTCCCTGCCCCATTGTAGAGAACCGTTCTGTAGCGTAAGCTTATGCCGCCCCAAATCATAACGGATCCCCACCATAGCGGTTCCTTTCCAGGACAGCTTCTTCTGCAAAACGCTCCCCACGGCGTCTCCAGACCCTGTTCCATCTATCGGTGGGATCCAGGCAGAACCGCGACTCGTCTGTAAACATCACCTTAGCCCACTGTTCATTTGTACATCTCACGTGCTGCGTGCACCATACTCGGCGTGCTGCTCTGTGGGCATCAGTCAAACGAGGTCTTATGGCTGGTCGTCGAGCACGGAGGTTAGCGGCGTGTAGGCGGTTTCGTATGGTCTGATCACTGACAACAGTGTTGGTGGCATCTCTAAGGCGACGTCTGATGTTGTTTGCACTTGCTGTTCTTTCTTGTGTGGCCTGCCTTTCAATGTATCGGTCCTCTCGTGGTGTTGTTATTCTGGGTCGACCAGAGCGTGGTCGTTCTTGCACTCTTCCTGTTCTTGAAAGCATTGTCCGAGTCTGATAACAACAGAGTGTGATACCCGTACCGTGCCACTTCCCAGACTGCAACTCCTTCTTGGAGCCATCCTATTGCTCTTCCTCGATCCAGCTCGTACAGTCTTCGACGTGGATGCATGCTGTTGCATTGGATTTTCGCCAGTACAGTGGCTTTTAAAGACATTTGGTTGAGCATACTTTATGACCTACAGCCTGATTTAGCTCGTGCTTCACATGATTTTGATTCAGGACATGCTCCTTGGATCCCAAACACATCAGAAATTCACCCCAATTTGTTCCAAAAATGACAAGTCGCGACGCGTGTTTTTCAAGGCGCGTGAGAAATGTGTGCAACAAAATTGCAGTTGCCGCATTCACTATCAATTTGTGCGTGTGGTTCAATTTGTTTGGACCACAAAGGCGGTACAATTGAATTTTTGTGAATTTTAAAAAGTTTTTGTGCATTCTCAGTATTGGTCCTTAACTTTTTTTTAACAGTATATTTCCTGAAGGAAAACAGTGAATTTATGAGTTACCAAAATTGAGTTGTTTGATTTTTCCATTGATTTTGTCACATTCAGGACATAGATATCATCAATCAAACGACTTGTTGAAAAAAAAATCAGACACGAAGTCAGATGACAACTTAAACTCAAGATGTGTCTCATACGTTTAAATTCATTGCTAGTATGCATAAATGCTCAGAAACATATTACTGCTTGTCACAGAATGGCTGTAAGCCAATTGTTGTTCGATGTGAACAAAGAAAATTAACGAGGATAACAAGGCTTTGGGTAAAGTATTTACTAAAATTCACAAAATGAAAATTACTTACAGAATCACTGTTACAAACATTGTACTAAATATTATGGATATTTATTACGCAGTGAATTAAAATCTCTATGCCAGTGCTAGAGATTCCATTGCACATTTTCTGTTTGACTGTGTAAAGAGATAAAGAGCTGTTGTGTGGATGTAGATAAACTGATGAAAATGTGCCAATGTATTCAGTTTTAAAATGTCCTGTGATTGAGTCGTCTTTTGTGTAAATGACCTATTACAATAGGTACAAATAAGCGATTGAAAATCGAACAGTATTATTCGAAATACCGAAAACAGTATGCCAAAATTTGATGCCAGATAAGAAACAATATCAATTTTTGTTTATTGATGTAGAACATAATCAAAAAATTGATTTTTGGAGTTTTGCACAGATCTCCTGAAACAGGCATTTATTTTGGATGTTCCTGTATACTTTAAATACAACAGTTGTGCCGTGATTCCTATAATTGTTGTACTTGACAGTGTTTTTGAAAGAGGTACGTGCTGTACATAGTGAGCTGAAGTGATACATGTAAATATTCTTTTCTGGTTTGTGCAGTTTGAAATGAATACAAAGATTATTATCATTTAGAGAGAGAGAGAGAGAGAGAGAGAGAGAGAGGCTACAGACTTCTCTCTCTCTCCCTGTCTCTCTCTCTGTCTCTCTCTCTCTCTCTCTCTGTCTCTCTCTCTCCCTCTCTCTCTCTTTCACATACGCATGCATGCTCGCAGGCACGCACACAAACACACGTACGCACGCACACGCGTGCACACACACACACACACACACACACACACACACACACACACACACACACACACACACACACACACAATCAATTAATCAATCAGTCAATCACCCACACACACCCTTCTCATTCCACGCACCTCCCTTCTCATCGACACCAGAGTCATCATGAAATCGGTAATTACCGCCATGTGAAGCGTGGCCTGCCACATGCCCAATGAGCCATGCCACTCCTGCTGATCTGGCCGCTATCCCTGTCCTGGTTTGATCGGCTGTGCTGAAAAGCTGATTAGGAAATCGTCGATACGGTTTAGAGATCAACCGGGCTAGAGAGCCCACCATGAACTCAGTTCAAAGAATCTCCATCTCTCTGCGTCACTGCCCATGTCTTTCCGTCTGTGTGTGTTCTGTTTGTCTGTCGTTCTGTCTCTGTGCTTTGCGAATGGGCAGGCAGTCAGTTCAGAGAGAACTCAGAACTCAGAACTCAGAATTTTAATGTACGTCGGCCTTTGGCCACAATACATGGAGGTACCAAATGGAAATGGGAGTGGTGGGGCTGGGGAAGGGAGTCAAGGAGATGGGGGCGAGCAAGGAATGAGGGGGGGGGGGGGTGAAGGGAGAGGTGAAAAAGATAAATATATTCCACAGTTTCACATTCCACAATCTTGACAGTCTCTTCTAAACATAAATGTGTAGTAGAAATTCTAAATGAACGTATCTTAGCAAACAAAGCCACGCTACATGAGTGAATGATGAAGATCTGTATATCATGAAGCACAAAATAAAGTATCAAAGTTATCGAGCCGTAATAATCAGCCAGTCATTTTCGTCTAAAATATAACCTTATTTCTTTTGTTAATCGCATGGAACACATATCTTGAAACATTGTGCCTATGATTCATACTCGTTGCTTTCAACAGAACATTTACAGGCACTTTCATTGATTCTTTTAAAAATTTAGCTCGAAGGTCTATATACAGGCAACAATCAAATAAGAAATGATGCTCATTTTCAACTTGACCCTCACAAAATAAACAATTTTTATCTTCGACAGATTCACTGTACCGATGCACATTATTATTCAGAGGAAGCACGTTAAATCTTAACTGAGAAATGGCTACACGAAAACAATAGATATCCATGTCACAAACATACCTTTCTTTTTCAAAAACAGTTTTAAATGCTCTGTAAGTGCTATATCTATCCCGATCTCTGGTAGTTGCGTTCCACTCTTGAATAAAGAGATCGACAATTCTTTGTTTAAACAAATTCAAAAACTGTTTAACATCACCAACTCCTTGTTGCAACCAAACAATACTGAATCCCGTTTCACACAAAGTTTCTCTCACCTTTGAAACCCAACAGTTTTTGCCAGCTCTGTCTAATTCAAGCAACATCATGTAAGCTTTATGTGGCAGTCTTTCAGCATCCATATGCAACAATTTAAACCAAAATCTTAAACATGCAACGTAAGAATTAACATACAGAGGGTATCTTCCCAGATCTCCATATACCATCTTATTTGGAGTTCTACTTGGAACACCCATAAACCTTTTACATGCCATTAAATGTACTTTTTCTATATGATCCAGTCTATTTAACCCCCACACTTCTGATGAGTATAATAGTATTGGCTGAATCTTTACATCAAAAATTTTTAAAAAAGGTAATTGAACTCATTTCCTTATACTTTTGGAAAACCCTGCACAGCTGTAAAACGGCTTTCTTTCCTTTTGTTGCCAAATGCATTGTGCCTTTTCTAGCACTAATCATAGTTGTGAAATTAAACCCTAAATAAAAATAACTATTTACCACCTCTAGTCTTGTACCATCATAGAACCAGAGTCATCATGAAATCGGTAATTACCGCCATGTGAAACGTGGCCTGCCACATGCCCAATGAGCCATGCCACTCCTGCTGATCTGGCCGCTATCCCTGTCCTGGTTTGATCGGCTGTGCTGAAAAGCTGATTAGGAAATCGTCGATACGGTTTAGAGATCAACCGGGCTAGAGAGCCCACCATGAACTCAGTTCAAAGAATCTCCATCTCTCTGCGTCACTGCCCATGTCTTTCCGTCTGTGTGTGTTCTGTTTGTCTGTCGTTCTGTCTCTGTGCTTTGCGAATGGGCAGGCAGTCAGTTCAGAGAGAGAGAGAGAGAGAGAGAGAGAGAGAGAGAGAGAGAGAGAGAGAGAGAGAGAGAGAGAGAAAGAGAGAGAGGAGAAAGAGATAGAGATGATTAGGAAAAAAAAAACTGGAGGGAGGGGAGATCATATAGATAGAACAAATGAGCGCGGGTGGGATGGGTGCAAACAGAAGTGTGATGGTGGGATGGGTGCAAACAGAAGTGTGATGGAGGTGGGATGGGTGCAAACAGAAGCGTGAGGATGGTGGGATGGGTGCAAACAGAAGTGTGATGGTAGTGGGATGGGTGCAAACAGAAGTGTGATGGTGGGATGGGTGCAAACACAAGTGTGATGGTGGTGGGATGGGTGCAAACAGAAGTGTGATGGTGGTGGGATGGGTACAAACAGAAGTGTGATGGTGGTGGGATGGGTGCAAACAGAAGTGTGATGGTGGGATGGGTGCAAACAGAAGTGTGATGGTGGGATGGGTGCAAACAGAAGTGTGATGGTGGGATGGGTGCAAACAGAAGTGTGATGATGGGATGGGTGCAAACAGAAGTGTGATGGTGGGATAGGTGCAAACAGAAGTGTGATGGTGGTGGGATGGGTGCAAACAGAAGTGTGATGGTGGGATGGGTGCAAACAGAAGTGTGATGGTGGGATGGGTGCAAAGAGAAGTGTGATGATGGGATGGGTGCAAACAGAAGTGTGATGGTGGGACAGGTGCAAACAGAAGTGTGATGGTGGTGGGATGGGTGCAAACAGAAGCGTGATGATTGTGCGATGGGTGCAAACAGAAGTGTGATGGTGGGATGGGTGCAACCAGAAGTGTGATGGTGGGATGGGTGCAAACAGAGGTTGGTGATGTGGTGGTGGGATGGGTGCAAACAGAAGTGTGATGGAGGTGGGATGGGTGCAAACAGAAGTGTGATGGTGGGATGGTTGCAAACACAAGGGTGGGTGCAACAGAAGTGTGATGATGGGATGGGTGCAAACAGAAGTGTGATGGTGGGATGGGTGCAAACAGAAGTGTGATGGTGGGATGGGTGCTAACAGAAGTGTTGATGGGTGGAGGGATGGGGTGCAAACAGAAGTGTGATGGTGGTGGGATGGGTGCAAATAGAAGTGTGATGGTGGTGGGATGGGTGCAAACGAAGTGGATGGTGGGATGGGTGCAAACAGAAGTGTGATGGTGGGATGAATGCAAACAGAAGTGTGATGGTGGTGGGATGGGTGCACACAGAAGTGTGATGGTGGTGGGATGGGTGCAAACAGAAGCGTGAGGATGGTGGGATGGGTGCAAACAGAAGTGATGGTGGGATGGGTGCAAACAGAGTTGTGATGGTGGGGATGGGTGCAAACAGAAGTGTGATGGTGGTGGGATGGGTGCAAACAGAAGTGTGATGGTGTGGATGGGTGCAAACAGAAGTGATAGTGGGATGGGTGCAAACAGAAGTGTGATGGGGGATGGGTGCAAACAGAAGTGTGATGGTGGTGGGATGGGTGCAAACAGAAGTGTGATGGTGGGATGGGTGCAAACAGAAGTGTGATATAGGATGGGTGCAAACAGAAGTGTGATGGTGGTGGAATGGGTGCAAACAGAAGTTTGATGGTGGTGGGATGGGTGCAAACAGAAGTGTGATGGTGGGATGGGTGCAAACACAAGTTGTATAGTGGGATGGGTGCAAACAGAAGTGTGATGGTGGGATGGGTGCAAACAGAAGTGTGATGGTGGTGGGATGGGTGCAAACAGAAGTGTGATGGTGGGATGGGTGCAAACACAAGTGTTAATTGGGATGGGTGCAAACAGAAGTGTAATGGTGGTGGGATGGGTGCAAACAGAAGTGTGATGGTGGTGGGATGGGTGCAAACAGAAGTGTGATGGTGGGATGGGTGCAAACACAAGTGTATAGTGGCATGGGTGCAAACAGAAGTGTGATGATGGTGGGATGGGTGCAAACAGAAGTGTGATGGTGGGATGGGTGCAAACAGAAGTGTGATGGTGGTGGGATGGGTGCACACAGAAGTGTGATGGTGGGATGGGTGCAAACAGGAGTGTGATGGTGGGATGGGTGCAAACAGAAGTGTGATGGTGGTGGGATGGGTGCAAACAGAAGTGTGATGGTGGGATGGGTGCAAACAGAAGTGTGATGGTGGTGGGATGGGTGCAAACAGAAGCGTGATGATGGTGGGATGGGTGCAAACAGAAGTGTGATGGTGGGATGGGTGCAAACAGAAGTGTGATGATGGGATGGGCGCAAACAGAAGTGTGATGGTGGGTGGGTGCAAACAGAAGTGTGATGGTGGGATGGGTGTAAACAGAAGTGTGATGGTGGTGGGATGGGTGCAAACAGAAGCGTGATGATGGTGGGATGGGTGCAAACAGAAGTGTGATGGTGGTTGGATGGGTGCAAACAGAAGTGTGATGATGGGATGGGTGCAAACAGAAGTGTGATGGGGGATGGGTGCAAACAGAAGTGTGATGGTGGTGGGATGGGTGCAAACAGAAGTGTGACGGTGGTGGGATGGGTGCAAACAGAAGCGTTGTGGTGGTGGGATGGGTGCAAACAGAAGTGTGATGGTGGGATGGGTGCAAACAGAAGTGTGATGGTGGATGGGTGCAAACAGAAGTGTGATGGTGGGATGGGTGCAAACAGAAGTGTGATTGGAGGTAGGATGGGTGCAAACAGAAGTGTGATGGTGGTGGGATGGGTGCAAACAGAATCGTGATGCTGGTGGGATGGGTGCAAACAGAAGTGGGATGGTGGGATGGGTGCAAACAGAAGTGTGATGGTGGGATGGGTGCAAACAGAAGTGTGATGGTGGGATGGTGCAAACAGAAGTGTGATGGTGGTGGGATGGGTGCAAACAGAAGTGTGATGGTGGGATGGGTGCAAACAGAAGTGTGATGGTGGGGGATGGGTGCAAACAGAAGTGTGATTGGTGGGATGGGTGCAAACAGAAGTGTGATGGTGGGATGGTGCAAACAGAGTGTGATGGTGGGATGGGTGCAAACAGAAGTGTGATGGTGGTGGATGGGTGCAAAAGAAGTGTGATGGTGGGATGGGTGCAGACATGAAGTGGTGGGTGCAAACAGAGTGTGATGTGGGATGGGTGCAAACAGAAGTGTGATGGTGGGATGGGTGCAAACAGAAGTGTGATGGTGGTGGATGGGTGCAAACAGAAGTGTGATGGTGGGATGGGTGCAAACAGAAGTGTGATAGTGGGTGGGATGGGTGCAAACAGAAGTGTGATGGTGGGGATGGGTTGCAAACAGAAGTGTGATGTGGTGGGATGGGTGCAAACAGAAGTGTGTGTGGGATGGTGAACAAGTGTGATGGGATGGGTGCAAACAGAAGTGTGATGGGGTGGGATGGGTGCAAACAGAAGTGTGATGGTGGGATGGGTGCAACACGAAGTGTGATAGTGGGATGGGTGCAAACAGAAGTGTGATGGTGGTGGGATGGGTGCAAACAGAAGTGTGTGGTGGGATGGGTGCAAACGAAAGTGTGATAGTGGGATGGGTGCAAACAGAAGTGTGATGGTGGTGGATGGGTGCAAACAGAAGTGTGATGTGGTGGGATGGGTGCAAACAGAAGTGTGATGGTGGGATGGGTGCAAACAGAAGTGTGATGGTTGGGATGGGTGCAAACAGAAGTGTGATGGTGGGATGGGTGCAAACAGAAGTGTGATGGTGTGGGATGGGTGCAAACAGAAGTGTGATGGTGGGATGGGTGCAAACAGAAGTGTGATGGTGGGATGGGTGCAAACAGAAGTGTGATGGTGGTGGATGGGTGCAAACAGAAGTGTGATGGTGGGATGGGTGCAAACAGAAGTGTGATGGTGGGATGGGTGCAAACAGAAGTGGATGGTGTGGATGGTGCAAACAGAAGTGTGATGGGTGGGATGGGTGCAAACGAAGTGTGATGGGTGGGATGGGTGCAAACAAAGTGTGATGGTGGGATGGGTGCAAACAGAAGTGTGATGGGTAGGATGGTGCAAACAGAAGTGTGATGGTGGATGGGTGCAAACCAAGTGTGATGTGGGGATGGGTCAAAAGAAGTGATGGAGGTGGATGGGCAAAAAGAAGGTATGGTGGATGGGTGAAAAACAAGGTGAGGTGTGATGGGCAAAAGAAGTGTGAGGAGGATGGTGCAAAAAGAAGAGTGAATGAGTGGATGGAAAAAATAAATGAAAAACAAGTTATAAGGATGAATAGATGGCAGAGGAGGAACTCAGGGAAGAGAATGACGAGAGGTCAGAAGAGGAAGAAAAAGGTAACAGGAGAGAGAGGAGAAGGATGAGGGGACAAAAGAAAGAAAAGTACAGAGTGGAGAAGATTAAATATAAACTAATAAATAAATATAAGTAGATAATAATATGAAAGGAACAAGGACTCGATGGAAGGGACGGAGAAGAGGAAAAGAAGAAAACGAAGGAGAAGAGGAGGAAGAGAAGAGAGAGACAGAGAGGAGAGAGAGAGGGAAGAAGAGAGAAGAGAGTAGAAGAGAGGAGGCAAAGAAGATCAGAATGACTAAGCAGTGACAGACCAACACTGACAAAAGACCAAGGAGGAAGGACACCCACAGACAGACAGACACAGTCCTGGACAGACCTAGACAGGGACAGGACATCTGGCGCACAAGGAACTCAGCGACAGCAGCCACATCCGCGCCAGATTCAGGCCTTCATGACTGCCTATTGATTTCTCTGTGTCTGTCTTGTGTCTGTCTCTGTTCCATCCTCTTCTCTCTCTCTCTCTCTCTCTCTCTCTCTCTCTCTCTCTCTCTCTCTCTCTCTCTCTGCATATGAACTTCAATCGATCCACAGTTTCAAGTCACAGGCTACAGGGGTAAAAAGTTGAGAAAGATCTCTGGTGATGGCAATTGCTTTCCGCCCGCCTGGGTTATGCAACAGCTCGAATAATGACAGGTTTTAGGAAACGGAAGGATGGGGAAGGTGTGTGTGTGTGTGTGTGGGGGGGGGGGGGGGTAGGGGGAGGTGAGTGGAGGAGGGTGGGGGGCAGAGGGGTTAAGGGATGGGGTGATGAAGGCAGTACGGGGATGCTTCTGGGTGGGGGGGAGTGGTAGGTATTTCATGCAGGGATTGGAAGAGGGATTCCCAGTTATCCTGCATTATGTGCGGGCATTTTGGTATTCTTCATTATCCTTCACTGTGTGCCGTGTTTAGGTGATCTTTACTACCCTAGATTTTGTGCATATATGTATGTATTCTTAATTATCCTGTGTTGGAAGCATAATTTGCAGCATTTCTTATTTATTACTTTCCATTGTGTGGCGGCATTTTGGTACCCTTTCTTTGCATTGTATGCAGGCATTTTGGTACCCTTTCTTTGCATTGTATGCAGGCATTTTGGTACCCTTTCTTTGCATTGTATGCAGGCATTTTGGTACCCTTTCTTTGCATTGTATGCAGGCATTTTGGTACCCTTTCTTTGCACTGTGTGCAGGCATTTTGGTTCCCTTTCTTTGCATTGTATGCAGGCATTTTGGTACCCTTTCTTTGCACTGTGTGCCGGCATTCTGGTACCCTTTCTTTGCACTGTGTGCAGGCATTTTGGTACCCTTTCTTTGCATTGGTGTGTCGGCATTTTGGTACCCTTTCTTTGCATTGTGTGTCGGCATTTTGGTTCCTTTCTTTGCATTGAATGTCGGCATTTTGGTACCCTTTCTTTGCATTGTATGCAGGCATTTTGGTACCCTTTTCTTTGCATTGTATGCAGGCATTTTGGTACCCTTTCTTTGCACTGTGTGCAGGCATTTTGGTACCCTTTCTTTGCACTGTGTGTCGGCATTTTGGTTCCCTTTCTTTGCATTGTGTGTCGGCATTTTGGTTCCCTTTCTTTGCATTGTATGCAGGCATTTTGGTACCCTTTCTTTGCACTGTGTGCCGGCATTTTGGTACCCTTTCTTTGCACTGTGTGCAGGCATTTTGGTACCCTTTCTTTGCACTGTGTGTCGGCATTTTGGTTCCCTTTCTTTGCATTGTGTGTCGGCATTTTGGTTCCCTTTCTTTGCATTGTATGCAGACATTTCCGTACCCTTTCTTTGCACTGTGTGCCGGCATTCTGGTACCCTTTCTTTGCACTGTGTGCCGGCATTTTGGTACACTTTCTTTGCATTGTGTGCAGGCATTTTGGTACCCTTTCTTTGCATTGTATGCTGGCATTTTGGTACCCTTCTTTGCACTGTGTGCCGGTATTTTGGTACCCTTTTCTTTGCATTTTATGCAGGCATTTTGGTACCCTTTCTTTGCATTGTGTGTCGGCATTTTGGTACCCTTTTCTTTGCATTTTATGCAGGCATTTTGCTACCCTTTCTTTGCACTGTGTGCCGGCATTTTGGTACCCTTTTCTTTGCATTGTGTGTCGGCATTTTGGTACCCTTTCTTTGCATTGTATGCTGGCATTTTGGAACCCTTTTCTTTGCATTGTGTGTCGACCTTTTGGTACCCTTTCTTTGCATTGTATGCCGGCATTTTGGTACCCTTTCTTTGCATTGTGTGTCGGCATTTTGGTACCCTTTCTTTGCATTGTGTGTCGGCATTTTGGTACCCTTTCTTTGCATTGTATGCAGGCATTTTGGTACCCTTTCTTTGCATTGTGTGTCGGCATTTTGGTACCCTTTTCTTTGCATTGTATGCAGGCATTTTGGTACCCTTTCTTTGCATTGTATGCAGGCATTTTGGTTCCCTTTCTTTGCATTGTGTGCCGGCATTTTGGTACCCTTTCTTTGCATTGTGTGCAGGCATTTTGGTACCCTTTCTTTGCATTGTGTGTCGGCATTTTGGTACCCTTTTCTTTGCATTGTATGCAGGCATTTTGGTACCCTTTCTTTGCATTGTATGCAGGCATTTTGGTTCCCTTTCTTTGCATTGTGTGCCGGCATTTTGGTACCCTTTCTTTGCATTGTGTGCAGGCATTTTGGTACCCTTTCTTTGCATTGTGTGTCGGCATTTTGGTACCCTTTTCTTTGCATTGTATGCAGGCATTTTGGTACCCTTTCTTTGCATTGTATGCAGGCATTTTGGTTCCCTTTCTTTGCATTGTGTGCCGGCATTTTGGTACCCTTTCTTTGCATTGTGTGCAGGCATTTTGGTACTCTTTCTTTGCATTGTGTGCCGGCATTTTGGTACCCTTTCGTTGCACTGTGTGCAGGCATTTTGGTACCCTTTCTTTGCACTGTGTGCCGGCATTTTGGTTACCTTTCTTTGCATTGTGTGCCGGCATTTTGGTACCCTTTCTTTGCACTGTGTGCAGGCATTTTGGTACCCTTTCTTTGCACTGTGTGCAGGCATTTTGGTTCCCTTTCTTTGCATTGTGTGCCGGCATTTTGGTACCCTTTCTTTGCACCGTGTGCAGGCATTTTGGTACCCTTTCTTTGCATTGTGTGTCGGCATTTTGGTTCCCTTTCTTTGCATTGAATGTCGGCATTTTGGTTCCCTTTCTTTGCATTGTATGCAGGCATTTTGGTACCCTTTCTTTGCACTGTGTGCCGGCATTTTGGTACCCTTTCTTTGCATTGTGTGCCGGCATTTTGGTACCCTTTCTTTGCATTGTGTGCCGGCATTGTGGTACCCTTTCTTTGCACTGTGTGCAGGCATTTTGGTAACCTTTCTTTGCACTGTGTGCAGGCATTTTGGTACCCTTTCTTTGCACTGTGTGCAGGCATTTTGGTACCCGTTCTTTGCGTTGTGTGCCGGCATTTTGGTACCCTTTTTTGCACTGTGTGCCGGCATTTTGGTACCCTTTCTTTGCACTGTGTGGCGGCATTTTGGTACCCTTTCTTTGCACTGTGTGCAGGCATTTTGGTACCCTTTCTTTGCACTGTGTGCCGGCATTTTGGTACCCTTTCTTTGCACTGTGTGCCGGTATTTTGGTACCCTTTCTTTGCACTGTGTGCCGGCATTTTGGTACCCTTTCTTTGCACTGTGTGCCGGCATTTTGGTACCCTTTCTTTGCACTGTGTGCCGGCATTTTGGTACCCTTTCTTTGCACTGTGTGCCGGCATTTTGGTACCCTTTCTTTGCACTGTGTGCCGGCATTTTGGTTCTCTTTCTTTGCATTGTGTGCAGTGTTGTGGCGGATCATCATTACCCTGAATTGCATGCCGACATTAATGTATTCTTAATTTTTTTTTGTAGTGTTCATTGTCTGTCGTATTCTTTATCATCATGCCTTGAATGAGAATGCCTTGGGAGTTCATTATTACCTTGCGTTATGTGCAGAAATCGAGGTATTATTAACTACCTTGCATTGTGCACATACTTTGTTTGTGGTATTTACTTTTACCATGCATTGCTATTCTGCATTGCCTTGTGTTATGTGCAGGGATTGTTTGTTGTATTTTTTAGCACCCATTGTGTGCGTTGTTCATGATAGTCTCTATTATCCTGCATTTTGTTCAGCATGGTGTTAGATATTATTCAGTACACTGCATTTTTTGCTGACACTGTTTCTGGTATTCGTTATCATCTGGGATTGTGTACAGACATTATCTGAGGTATTCAGTACTGTCCTGAATCAGTTATCAGTATTAGCATAATATACCGACAATATTTATAGCTTTTTTCTTTTATTGCCTTGCATCACATGCAGGCATTGTTTGCTCCATTTTGTGACAGGCATGCAGTAGACTATGGTTTATGTTAGCGGCACCGTGTCGAAGAGAAACGTTCCACCTGCCACCAAGAGTGAGTCCACTAAAGAAACGTAGGAAGCTCTAGGTGTTCTGTGTTAACAGGTTCTTTCAGCCACCATAGTTGTATTGTATAAAACAAAATGGAACAACGCATTTGCCTGTCAATATTTCTTCTTGTTACCAGGAACATTGCCCACAAATGGCCTTCCTGGATGTATTGTTATTATCCGCCATTGCAACATCACTGTCATGTAGTGGCGAATCTTTGTAAAGTCAGACTCTGCCAATCTGTGACCTCTGAAAACACACCAGCTAGTGGAAGCTCAGTCAGACCTGGAATTGTTCATGGCCTTGTCACTTTTCTGTGGTATTGTGGGCAAAACTAACACTTAAAATGCAAGTGGCTGCTGTGTCATTGTGCTTAGCCTCATGGCTTGAGGACTAGAGGATAAGGGCTTCGATTCCCATCGGAACGTTTTATTGGGGGGATTTTTCGGCCCTAACTGATTCCTACTCAAAGCTAAGTTTGCTATAGGCTGAAACGGGAGGACTAGAACTAGACAGCCGAGTTTCATCCTCTTAATGGATGCGTCTTTTGAGAGTGTTGTCTCAATTTCCTGACCAACACTACAAGTGTCTGTATCTCTCGGGCCTGACTGACTTTAGGATGTGTTATGAGAATAACTGTTGAGTTAACCCCTGTGACGTAGTTTCTGACTAGAATGGAAATCCATGGCATCATCTTCATCATCCTCATCCTCATCGATCCGCACTGTTGATGCTGATCGATCAGGATGAGGGTAATGAAGATGCCGTTGAACGAAGTAGAGGTAATAAATTGAGATTTCACAACAGCCGCATGCAACATTAGAAACAGCAAAAAGACCAATAACAACAACAACGAAAGTGAATCAAATTGGAATTGTTAATACAATTTTCTGATCATGGGTTCTTCTCTCCTCCCCCAACCCCCCCCCCCCCCCCCCCCCTCCCCCCTTTCTTTTTTTTCTTTTTCTTTTTAATTTCGCGATTTTGGGTTTAGGTAAGGAACAAAGGATGATGACACACTCACATGCAACCAGTCTTTATTTCTTCATTTATAACCCTTTTTATGCTATGCTAAAATAATTTAGCATAGCATTGATTACGACCCCTGGCTTTTGTGGCTATAGATTACGTTTGTGTTAGCTCCACGATATCAAAAGAGTTCTCTACAAACATTAAGTGAGTGTTGATTGCTAAAGCCTGCGAGGTCAGTTGCATTGGCCAATTCACTCCCTTTCTCATCATGCTGTTATGCCGGCGATGTTGGTGTCGTAGTATTGAAGGCGTCATCAAACCCATCCTTGTTCTCACCTCACTCTTTCTGCTACCCAGCCACCCCCTTTCCCCATTCCCCCCAGGCTTCCCCTTCTTCTCTGACCACGTATCCGCCCTTTAGGTCTGGTTGTCTGTGTCGGCAGCATCATTGAAGAGGGGGTGGTTGGTGCAGTCTCTGTGCCATCAAGGACAAGTGAATGATTTCGACCTACAGCAACGGTCGTGTCCAGACAACCGGTCTTGTCCCATTCCTATGGGCCTGCTTCATGTCCGCTTGCACGACCAACACACACACACACACACACACACACACACACACACACACACACACACACACACACACACACACACACACACACACAGGGTGCTAAGCACAAACTCATGCACATGGGCGCCCATGCGTGCACTCACACACACCACACCACACACACACACACAACACACACACACACACCACACCACACACACACACACACACACACAGGCATGTGTGCACGCACTCACTCACTCAGTCAATCAATCACTCGCGCATCTCCCCTCTAATCAACACCACAGAGGCACCACGGAATCGGTAATTACCGCCGTGTGAAGCGTGGCCTGTCACATGCCCAATGAGCCATGCCGCCCCTGCTGATCTGGCCGCTATCCCTGTTCTGGTTTGATCCGCTGTGCTGAAAAGCTGATCAGGAAATCGTCGATCCGGTTTAGAGATTAACTGCGTTAGAGTGCCCCCCATTAACTGAGTTCAAAGGATTTCCATGTCTCTGTGTTGCTGCCCTTGTATTTTTGTCTGTCTCTGTTCTGTTTGCATGTCTGTCTCTCTGGTCTGAGAATGGGCAGGCAGTGAGTTCAGAGAGAGAGAAAGAGAGAGAGAGAGAAGTGATTAGGAAAAACAGGAGGGCTTTGGGATCCCGGAGTCGTCATAAAGACAGAAAAAAGGGCGCAGGTGGGATGGGTGCAAACAGAAGTGTGATGGTGGGATGGGTGCAAACAGAAGTGTGATGGTGGGTCAAAAGAGTACAGAGGAGGAACTCAAGCGAAAAGAGAAGGAAGTGGTCAGTGGAGAAAGAAACAAGGTAAAGGAATTCGATTGGCAGGGAGTGAGGTGTGAGGTGAGGAGGGACGACGTCAAAAAGAGGAGATAAAGAAGGAACATGGACAGTGTGTGTATTGGGGGGGGGGGGGGGCGCGTTAAAAAGATAAGGATAGCTATAAGAAAAAAAAGAACAGTAGGGTAACTTAGATGGTCGGGAAAGGAGACAGGGGATTGACAGAAGAAAAAAGCAAAGGGAAAGAGAAGAAGAGAAGAGAGAGAGAGAGAGAGAGAGGAGAGAGAGAGAGAGGGGGGGAGATAGAGAGGGGGGAGCGAGAGAGAATTAGAAGGAGGGGAGCTAGGGTGGGGGCTAAAGAAAGATGCAAATATATTAAGATATACAGAGGAGAAACTCTGGGGCGGAGGGGGAAAGAGTTTGTGGATAGATGGAAGAAAAGACATAAAGTGAAAGACAAACGTACTGATAAAGAAAGACAAAGAACGAAAATGAGTGGTACAGAGAGGGACAGGAAGGGGACAGAAGAAAACACTGACAGAGGCACAGGCAGAGAGACTACATGCAGACTGGCTCGGCTAGAACAGTCCAAACAGTGGACGGAGAAACTGGCTCTGTCTACCAAGGCAACAAATAGTGCCTTGCATTATGCATGAATTCCTGCTGCTGGGAACACACATGCAGTTTCAGTTTCATCAAGGAGGCGTCACTGCGTGCGGACTAGTCCATATACGCTACACCACATCACTAAGTTTTGAGACCACACTACGCATGATTTGAAGCTGATGGATAAATGAATTAACAACAAAGATGAGACAATGGAAGAAGAGAGCCCCGTGGCTTACGACTCAGCGGATGTCTGACCTACGCATTAGCCGAACGCGCTGGTCAGACCTTGAGTGCCTACCTACCATTTCTTTTTCTTTTTGTGTGTGTGTGTGAGTGGTGGATGTACACGTGTGTGCATGCACGCACGCACATAAACGCACACAGACACACATGTGCACTCACACACACACACACACACACACGCACACACGCACGCACGCACGCACGCATGCACACACACACACACACACACACACACACACACACACACACACACACACACACACACACACAGAGGTATGCTCTCTGTCTCGCTCTCTCTGTCTCTGACTCTCTCTCTCTCTCTGTGCCTATGAACCTCAATCGATCCCTCTTTCAGAACACAGGCTACAGAGTAAAAAGTTGATTAAGATCTCTCCTGCCAATTGCCTTCCACCTCCTGGGTTATGCAATTGCTCGGATAATGACAGGTCTTGGGAAAGGGGAGTTGTGGGAACAAAAAGATGGGGAAGGCTGGAGGGGGGTGGGGGTGGTATGAAGTTGGTGGCGGTGTGTGGGGTGCAGAGGGGTTAAGGGATAGGGCGGATGAAGTGAAGATGGTTTGGGGGTACTTGTGGAGGGGGATTAGGCATTTGTGCAGGCATCGTTTGAAGTATTCCTTCTTCTCCTGCATTATGTCCGGGCATTGTGGTATTCTTCATTATCCTTTACTGTGTGCGATGTTTAGGTGATCTTTAATACCTGCATTATGTCCAGGCATTGTGGTATTCTTCATTATCCTTTACTGTGTGCGATGTTTAGGTGATCTTTAATACCTGCATTATGTCCAGGCATTGTGGTATTCTTCATTATCCTTTACTGTGTGCGATGTTTAGGTGATCTTTAATACCTGCATTATGTCCAGGCATTGTGGTATTCTTCATTATCCTTTACTGTGTGCGATGTTTAGGTCATTTTCATTACACTGACTTGTGTGCATATATTAATATTTTCTTAATTGCTTTACGTTGTATTCATTATTTGCCGCATTTCTTTTATCACTTTGCAATGTGTGCGGGGATTGTGACATTCATCATATTGTGTGTAATGTTTTGTTAATTCTTATTACCCTGAATTGTGTGCGGATATTAATATATTTTAATTGCCCTACGTTGTATGCATTATTTGCAGCATGTTTTGTTGTTGTTTTTTTGGATTACTTTGCATTGTATGCTGGCATTGTGGTATCCTTTATTCTTGTGTGTTGAGAATATGCAATGTTTATGACTTTTTTCTTGTATTGCCTCGCATCGCATGTGGGCATTGTTTGCAGTCTTTGGCGACAGGCATGCAGTAGACTACGGTTTATGTTAGTGGTGTCGTGTGGAAGAGAACCATTCAACCTGCCACCAAGAGGGAATCCCCTAAAGAAGCGTTTCAGGCTCTGGCTATCCTTCTGTTATAACAGGGTCCTCCAGCCGCCATACTTGCATTGTCGTACAAAACAAAATGGAACAACGCATTTGCCTGTCCACATTTCTTCCTGTTACCAGGAATGTTGTCCACAAGTGCCCTTGCTGGATGTATTGCTGTTATCTCCCGTTGCAACATCACTGTCATTTAACGGCGAATCTTTGTTTAGCACAGTGTATATATTGCCAGCCTCTACCAGAGCTGTGACCCCCTAGAATACACCAGCTAGAGTGGGAGCTGCAGTCAGACCTAGAATAGTCGATAGCCGAGTCAGTTTTCGATACTATTGTGGGAAACACGTAGACTTTAAATACAAACGGCCGCTGTAGCACGGTACTTAGCGTAACAGACTTAGGACTAGATAATGGGTTCGAATCCTGTCAGAGCCATTTCTCTTTAGGATTTTGTTTGGCCCGAGCGATTCCTACTCAAAGTTGAGTTTGCTATGGGTTCAAACGAGAAGACTGGAACTACACAGCCGAGTTTCATCTTCTTAATGGGTGCATCTCTTGGAAGTGTTGCTTTAATTGCCTGACCATCTCTGCAGGTGGCTGTATCTCTCAGGCCTGATTGACTTCGGGGAATACTATGAAAGTAAGCGTTGAGTTCAGCCCTGTACTCTTGTGACTACAATGGAAATCCATGGCCTCATCTTCATCATTCTAATCCTCATCGATCAGCACTACGAATGCTGCTCAATGAGGATGAGGGCAATGAAGGTGCCGTTTCAGCAAACGAGTAATTGTAAGTCGATATTTCGCAACAGACGCATGCAACATTAACAACAACAAAAAACAACACAACAGTAAATCGAACCAAAATTGTTGATGCAATTTTCAGATTATGGCTTCATTCTCTCTTTCTTTTAACAAAAACAACAACAACAGTAAATCGAACCAAAATTGTTGATGCAATTTTCAGATTATAGCTTCATTTCTCTCTTTCTTTTAACAAAAACAACAACAACAGTAAATCGAACCAAAATTGTTGATGCAATTTTCAGATTATGGCTTCATTCTCTCTTTCTTTTAACAAAAACAACAACAACAGTAAATCGAACCAAAATTGTTGATGCAATTTTCAGATTATGGCTTCATTCTCTCTTTCTTTTAACAAAAACAACAACAACAGTAAATCGAACCAAAATTGTTGATGCAATTTTCAGATTATGGCTTCATTCTCTCTTTCTTTTAACAAAAACAACAACAACAGTAAATCGAACCAAAATTGTTGATGCAATTTTCAGATTATGGCTTCATTCTCTCTTTCTTTTAACAAAAACAACAACAACAGTAAATCGAACCAAAATTGTTGATGCAATTTTCAGATTATGGCTTCATTCTCTCTTTCTTTTAACAAAAACAACAACAACAGTAAATCGAACCAAAATTGTTGATGCAATTTTCAGATTATGGCTTCATTCTCTCTTTCTTTTTTCTTTGTTTTTTGTTTTGTTGTTGTTGTTTTTTTTACTTTGTCGGTTTTCGATTTTGATAAGGAAGAAATGATAATGCCACAGTCACATGCGACATTTGTTTACTTATTAAATTATAACTCGTTTATGCTGTGCTGAAATAATTTAGCATCACCTTGATAATGATCCTTGGCATTTGTGGCTGTGGATTATGTTTGTGTTAGCTCTTCGATGTCAAAAGAGTTCTTTGTAAACATTTAGAGAGGGTTGATTTGCTGAAGGCTGCGAGGTCAGCTGGAGAGGGTTGATTTGCTGAAGGCTGTGAGGTCAGCTAGAGAGGGTTGATTTGCTGAAGGCTATGAGGTCAACTAGAGAGGGTTGATTTGCTGAAGGCTATGAGGTCAGCTAGAGAGGGTTGATTTGCTGAAGGCTGTGAGGTCAGCTACAGAGGGTTGATTTGCTGAAGGCTATGAGGTCAGCTAGAGAGGATTGATTTGCTGAAGGCTTTGAGGTCAGCTAGAGAGGGTTGATTTGCTGAAGGCTGTGAGGTCAGCTAGAGAGGTTGATTTGCTGAAGGCTGTGAGGTCAGTTGCGTTGCCCCATTGGCTCCCTTTCTTATCGTGCTGCTGTGCTGGCGTTGTTGGTGTCATAGTAGTCAAGGGCGCCTTCGCACCCACCCTATTCCCACCCCAGTCTGTTTGCTACCCAGCCCTACATGTGCAGTACCATGCACAAACACACACGCGCATGCGTGCGTGCACACACACACACACACACACACACACACACACACACACACACACACACACACACACACACACACATGTATATATATATATATATATATTATATATAATATATATATATATATATATATATATGTATATATATAATACACACACACACACACACACACACACACACACACTAACGAAGCACACACCACACACACTTATTCATTCACTTAATCAATCACCCACACATCCCTCTCATCATCACCAGAGTCACCATGAAATTGGTAATTTCCGCCATGTGAAGCGTGGCCTGTCACATGCCCAATGAGCCATGCCACTCCTGCTGATCTGGCCGCTATCCCTGTTCTGGTTTGATCCGTTGTGCTGAAAAGCTGATTAAGAAATCGTCGATACGGTTTAGAGATCAACCGGGCTAGAGAGCCCCCCATGAACTCAGTTCAAAGAATCTCCAACTCTCTGTGTCGCCGTCCTTGTCTTTCTGTCTTTCTGCGTTCTGTTTGTCTGTCTGTCTGTGTGTCTCTGTGGTCTGAGATTGGACAGGCAGTCAGTTGACAGAGAGAGAGAGAAGAAAGAGAGAGAGAGAGAGAGAGAGAGAGAGAGAGAGAGAGAGAGAGAGAGAGAGAGAGAGAAAGAACAAGAGAAAGAGATGGGATTAGGGAAATACATGGGGGGGGGGGGGGTCATAAATACAAAAAAAAACAGCATGGATGGGATGGGCGCAAAGAAAGTGTGATGGTGGATCAAAAGAGTACAGAAGAGCAACTCAAGCGAAAAGAGAAAGAAGTGGTCAGTGGATGGAAGAAACAAGGTAAAGGAGTTCGATAGGTGGGGAATGAAGTGTGGGGTGAGGTGGAGCAGTGTGAAAAAGATAAGAAAAGGGAGTTACGTGGAGTGGGAAGAGGGGGGGGGGGGTTAAAAAGATAAGGATAAAAAAAAAAACAGCGGGGGAACTCAGGTGGAAGGGGAAGGCCATAGGGAAGTAAAAGAAGAAAGAAGCAAACGAGAGAGGGGGGGATGGAGTGAGAGAGACAGAGAGAGAGAGACAGAGAGAGAGACAGAGAGAGAGAGAGACAGAGAATTGGAAGAAGGGGGGGGGGGGGCTAAAGGAAGATGCAGATATATTACGATTTTCACTGGAGAAACTCCGGGGCGTGATGGACAGAAGAAAAGGTAAGAAAAGAAAGACAAACACACTGACAAAGAAAGACAAGGAGCGACAGAAGTAGTACATTGACGGGAACAGTAGAAAAAAACCGACAGAAACAGGCAGAGGGACACCCTACAGACAGACAGACACAGCCAGGACAGTCCAGACAGTGGACAGAGACATTGGCTCCATCTAGCAAGGCGACAAACGGTGCCTTGCATTATGCATGAATTCCTGCTGCCAGGAACACGTACTTGATTTGCAATTATTCTGTCCCTGTCTTTGTCTCTGTCTCCATCCTCTCTCTCTCTCTCTCTCTCTCTCTCTCTCCTCTCTCTCTCTCCTCTCTCTCTCTCCTCTCTCTCTCTCTCATGCGCTTGCACGTGCACGCACTCACACGCATGCACTCACACATGTGCGCACGTGCGCTCTCACACACACAAACGCACACACACACACAAACGCACACACACGCACACACACACACACACACACACACACACACACACACACACACACACACACACACACACACACACACACACATATACAAGTAATCTCTCTCTATCTCTCTCTTTCTCACTCTCTCTCTCTCTCTCTGTCTCGCTCTCTCTCTCTGTCTCTCTCTCGCGCGCGCTCTCTCTCTCTCTGCATGTGAACCTCAATCGATCCCCAGTTTCAGGACACAGACTACAGGGGTAAAAAGTTGAGAAAGATCTCTCCTGCCAATTGCCTTCCGCCCGCCTGGGTTATGCAATAGCTCGGATAATGACAGGTCTTGGCAAAGGGGAGCTGTGGGAACGAAAGGACGGGGAAGACGGGACGGAGGGTGTGTGTGTGTGCGTTATTAAATTCGTGGAGGTGTGGGGTGCAGAGGGGTTAAGGGATAGGGCGGATGAAGTGAAGATGGTTTGGGGGTACTTGTGGAGGGGGATTAGGCATTTTGTGCAGGCATCGTTTGAAGTATTCCTTCTTCTCCTGCATTATGTCCAGGCATTGTGGTATTCTTCATTATCCTTTACTGTGTGCAATGTTTAGGTGATCTTTAATGTCTGAATTGTGTGCAGACATTGATGTGTTCTTAATTACCCCTCTACGTTGTAAGCATTATTTGCTGCATTTTTATAATTACTTTGCATTGCATGCAGGCATTGTGGTACCCTTTATTCTTGTGTAGTTTGTGCAGTGATGTGGATAATCATCATTACCCTGAGTTGCGTGCAAATATTGATGCATTCTTAGGTACCCTGCATTGTGTACAGCCATTGTATTCTTTATTAATTTTCGTTGTATGCATTGTCTGTAGTGTTCTTTATTATCATGCCTTCTTTATCAACTTGCAAAATGTGCAGACATAATGGTATACCCTGCATCGTGCACAGACATTGTGGTATTTGTTATTATTATGCTTTGCGTGCAAACATTGTGTGTGTATTCTTTAGCATCTTGCATTGTGTATAGACCATGTCTGAGTATTCTATATTACATTGTATGATATACAGACAATGTTTATGGCTGTTTTTTTATTGCCCAGCATCACTTGCAGGCATTGTTTGCTGTCTGTTGTAACAGGCATGCTGTTGTAGACTATGGTTTATGTTAGCGGTGCCCTTGTTTGCTGTCTGTTGTAACAGGCATGCTGTTGTAGACTATGGTTTGTGTTAGCGGTACCATGTCGAAGAGAGCCATTCAACCTGCCATCGGGAGTCAATCCTCAAAAGAAATGTCTGAGGCTCTGGCTGTTTTTACTGCATTAACAATGTCCTCCAGCCGCCGTAATTATATTGACGTTTAGAATAAAATGCAACAACGCATTTGCCCGCCAACATTTCGTCTTGTTACCAGGAACATTGTCGACAAATATCCTCCCTGGACCTGTTGTTATTAAGTCCCATTGTAGCATTGCTGTCATTTAGTGGCGTATCTTTGTTCAGCACAGTGTATGGACAGCCTCTGCCACTGATGTGAGTTATGTAAATTCACAAACTGAAGTGGAAACCCCAGTCAGGCTCCGAAATATTGATAGCATTGTCAGTTTTCTGTATTACTATAGACAGCACTAAGACTTTAAATGTAACCAGTCACTGTTACGCAGTGCTTAGCGTCATGACTTGCAGGCTGGAAGGTCATGGGTTTAATTCCCATCGGAGGCGTTTGTTTGTGGAATTTTTATGCTCTGACCGGTTGAACCCAGACTTGAGTTTGCTATGGGCTCAAGTGGCAAGACTGGAAACACACAGCCGAGTTCTGTTCTCTTGTAGGATGCATCTCAGAGAGTTCTGCCCAAATTGCCTGCCAGCACTGCTTGTGTTGGTATCTCTCGGGCCTGGTTGACTTCGGCATGTGTTATGAAAGGAAGCGTTGAGTTAAGCCTTGTGATGTAGTTTCTGACAGGCCTGGAATTCCGCGGCATCATCTTCATCATCCACATCCTCATCAGTGAGAATGAGGGTAATGAAGATGCCGTTAAACAAAGAAGATATTGTATATCAATAATTCGCAACAGCCGCATGCAATATTAGCAACAACTTACCCCTTTTCTTCTTTTTTTTTTAATTTGGCGCTTTTCAGTTAAGATAAGGAAGAAACGATGATGCCACAGTCACATGCGACCTTTATTCATGTATTTAACTGTAACTTTTTCATGCTGTGCTAAGATAATTTTGCATAACATTGATAACGATCCCCAGTGTTTGTGGCTATGGATTACGTTTGTGTTGGCTCCACGATGTCAAACGAGTTCTCTATAAACATTTAAAGAGAGTTGACTTACTAAGGGTTGCGAGGTCAGTTGCACTGCCCAATTCACTCCCTTTCTGATCGTGCTGTTATGCTGGCGATGACAGTGTCGTAGTATTTAAGGGTGCCTCCGTACCCCCTATCCCCCCCCCCAGTCGTCCTGCTGCCCACCCAATCCCCCTTTCCACCTATTCCCACTCCCCCTTTCCCCTTATTCCACCCTCCCCCCACTTCTTCCCTGTCCCCGTATCAGCCCTTTCGGTCTGGTTGTCTGCATCGGCAGCATCAGTGAAGAGGGGGTGGTTGGTGCCGTCTCTGTCACATCAGTGAAGAGGGGGTGGTTGGTGCAGTCTGTGTGACATCAGTGAAGAGGGGGTGGTTGGTGCAGTCTCTGTCACATCAGTGAAGAGGGGGTGGTTGGTGCAGTCTCTGTCACATCAGTGAAGAGGGGGTGGTTGGTGCAGTCTCTGTCACATCAGTGAAGAGGGGGTGGTTGGTGCAGTCTCTGTCACATCAGTGAAGAGGGGGTGGTTGGTGCAGTCATCAGTGAAGAGGGGGTGGTTGGTGCAGTCTGTGTCACATCAGTGAAGAGGGGGTGGTTGTGCAGTCTGTGTCACATCAGTGTAAAAGGGGTGGTTGGTGCCGTCTCTGTCACATCAGTGAAGAGGGGGTGGTTGATGCAGTCTGTGTCACATCGGTGAAGAGGGGATGGTTGGTGCAGTCTCTGTACATCAGTGAAGAGGGGGTGGTTGGTGCAGTCACAGTGAAGAGGGGGTGGTTGGTGCAGTCTCTGTCAATCAGTGAAGAGGGGGTGTGGTTGCAGCAGCAGTGAAGAGGGTGGTTGGGGCAGTCAGCATGAAGAGGGGGTGGTTGGTGCAGTCTCTTGACATCAGTGAAGAGGGGTGGTTGTTGCAGTCATCTGTGACATCAGTGAAGAGGGGTGGTTGGTGCAGTCATCAGTGAAGAGGGGTGGTTGGTGCAGTCTCTGTCACATCAATGAAGAGGGGGTGGTTGGTGCAGTCTCTGTCACATCAGTGAAGAGGGGGTGGTTGGTGCAGTCATCATGAAGAGGGGGTGGTTGGTGCAGTCTCTGTCACATCAGTGAAGAGGGGGTGGTTGGTGCAGTCATCAGTGAAGAGGGGGTGGTTGGTGCCGTCATCAGTGAAGAGGGGGTGGTTGGTGCAGTCTCTGTCACATCATTGAAGAGGGGTGGTTGGTGCAGTTGGTCCATCAGTGAAGAGGGGGTGGTTGGTGCAGTCTGGTCACATCAGTGAAGAGGGGGTGGTTGGTGCAGTCTGTGTCACATCAGTGAAGAGGGGTGGTTGGTGCAGTCTGTGACATCAGTGAAGAGGGGGTGGTTGGTGCAGTCTCTGTCACATCAGTGAAGAGGGGGTGGTTGGTGCAGTCATCAGTGAAGAGGGGGTGGTTGGTGCAGTCATCAGTGAAGAGGGGGTGGTTGGTGCAGTCTCTGTCACATCATTGAAGAGGGGTGGTTGGTGCAGTCTTGCACATCAGTGAAGAGGGGGTGGTTGGTGCATCTCTGTCATCAGTGAAGAGGGGGTGGTTGGTGCAGTTCTCACTCATGAAGAGGGGTGGTTGTGGTGGTCCCTCAGTGAAGAGGGGGTGGTTGGTGCAGTCTATCAGTGAAGAGGGGGTGGTTGGTGCAGTCTCTCGTACACTGGACAAGTGCCGGTTTCGAGTCAGTCATATCAGTCCGACAACGGTGTTTGGTCTCTTCCTAGTGGGCTTGCTTTCAGTGCGCACATCGTGACTGCTCACACACACACGCCGCAACATCTCTGCCAAGAGCGCTTATACACACACGCTCGCATCCGCGCGCACTACACACGCTAGCACCACGCTCGCACGCACCCACACACCACACACCCACACACACACACACACACACACACACACACACACACACACACACACACACACACCAACACCACACACGCACACACGCATGCGCGCGCGCCCACACTACACTTTCCTTCATATCATCCACACCATTGGAGTGAGAGCGTGAGGGAGGTGAGAGAGAGAGAGAGAGAGAGAGAGAGAGAGAGAGAGAGAGAGAGAGAGAGAGAGAGAGAGAGAGAGCAGACAGACAGACAGACAGACAGACAGACAGAGAGACAGAGACAGACAGACAGACAGAGTAAGACAGACAGAGAGAGACAGACAGACAGACAGACAGACAGAGAGAGAGACAGAGACAGACAGACAGACAGAGTAAGACAGACAGACACATATACAGACACACAAACAGAGAAAGAGTTTCACGGATATTTTCAGAATGAATTGGATTAACTTCGAGATAAATGAAATCACATGAAAAATACAAATGTAATCTAAACAGACGGGGGATAGCGTGATGGAGATCGAGGAATAGAGACTGGCTGAGGAAGAAATTAATCAGTGGCGCTCTTTTTCCGACAGTGTGTCTCCCTTGGTACTCTCTCTCTCTCTCTCTCTCTCCTCTCTCTCTCTCTCTCTCACTCTCCTCTCTCTCCTCTCTCTCTCTCTCTCTCTCTCTCTCTCTCTCTCTCTCTCTCTTGTGTGTTTATGTGTGTGCGCGTGCGTTCGTGCGTGTGTGTCTGTGTGTGTGTGTGTTGTGTGTGCGTGCGTGCGTGCGTGCGTGCGTGCGTGCGTGCGTGCGTGTATGTGGTGTGTGTGTGTGTGTGTGTGTGTGTGTGTCTTCGGAAAATGATAAATCGTTTGAATGTGCCAGTATGTGTGTTTGTGTGTGCGCGCGTGCGCGCGTGCGTGCGTGCGTGCGTGCGTGCGTGCGTGCGTGCGTGCGTGCGTGGTGTGTGTGTGTGTGTGTGTGTGTGTGTGTGTGTGTGTGTGTGGAGAGAGAGAGAGAGAGAGGAATTCGAATACTTTGATATGATTTAGGCTTTCAGGGTCCAATCGCAAATGGACTGCTAAAGAATGGAAAGTAGCAGGAGGGAGAGAAAAGAAGGCGGGGGGTTGGAGGAGAGCAGGGGGGGTGGGGTGGGGGGGGGGGGGTAGGAAAGAAAGCAAAACTAATGCCACAAAAAAGAAAGGCAACTGACCTTTACAACAGTTCATTGGGACATGGATTTCACATCGCGGTATTAGATATATCACAGAAAAGTGCCAGCACTCGCCATTCTCATGAAGTCGTCAGGAGCCAGCTATTGCCGCTGTTCCGTAGACTTTCATTATTTGTGTGTTAGAGTCATTCTCGTGACATGGTTTTGCGTGTTCCGGAACATCATTAACTTCTACAGTGCATGGGTGCCACATAAGTTTTGGGTTCTAACAGTAACTGTGGTTTTGTAGTCTGTGTCAGTGAGCTGCATCTTGACTGAAACAGCTTGTGTTGTGACACTTTAAATTCAGTCTGGCAACCTCTGGCGTTTCCTTTGTCAGCATTTGTTTGTAAACCTGCGTCTACCACACAGTTTTCTTTTCCAAGCGCTTTTCTTTTCTTCTTTTTTTTTCTTTTTGATTTTCTGTTTTGGTTTTGGTTTTGCTAGTCGCGTGCCAGACTCATACAGTGGTATGCCAGTGTGGCGATCATAGTTGACAAAGTGATGGAGGAACAGAGGAAGGCAAGTGATGATCATCGTGTAAGCTACGACATAGATGTTGGTATGACAATTGTTCCCACTGTCAGAATCAGCACAATAGAACCAACGTGGCGGAGTTGGCCAAAGAGCTGTGGACACATGACTTACTGATAGGCATTGGATGACACTGTCCACGCAATCACACAATAGAACCAACGTGGCGGAGTTGCAAAGAGCTGATGGACCATACGTTGACTGACTTGGATGTTTGGGACAACTGTTCCCACTGTCAGAATCAGCACAATAGAACCAACGTGGCGGAGTTGGCCAAAGAAGGCTGATGGACACATGACGTTGACTGACTTAGGCATGTTGGTATGACAACTGTTCCCACTGTCAGAATCAGCACAATAGAACCAACGTGGCGGAGTTGGCCAAAGAAGGCTGATGGACACATGACGTTGACTGACTT
>CM031599.1:104598541-104603541 GCA_018398815.1 Conus ventricosus
TGTTTTCCGAGTTGTTTCTTGATGCTGGATAGCATAAATAGTCCGACCAGTTCGCATGTTTCTGCACCGTCATATGATCCCATGCTGCACTAACCAACAACCCAAGAACCATTGAAAATATATATATATTGTGTGTGGTGTGTGTGTGTGTGTGTGTGTGTGTGTGTGTGTGTGTGTGTATTCTATTTCCTGTCTAACATAGCCGTGCATATACCTTATACACAATGTACAAACTGCGTTAAAGTTGCCGACAGAGTGGATCGCTGGACGAGTGATGTTAACAGAAAGAATCTCTCCTGACAATGACTGCCCTTCATTTCAGGGGGACCTGGTGTACGGGCACTACGGTCGGCGGAAAGACTTCGAGCGACTCAAGGAAATGGGCGTGGACGTCAACCAGACCATCGTCCTCATCCGTTACGGCAAAATCCACCCCAGTAACAAGGTCAGCACGTGAGACGGGCCACGTGTGTGGACAGAGGAGGCAACGTACTGAGCCTGCAGAGGGGGGGTGCACAGATAGAATAGCTGTTGGTGGACGTTAGCGAGATCATTTCACATGTATTTGTTGGACTTGGATCTTTCTGGACTGGGTGAGAGAAACCGTGAACAGATAGGCAAGCTTAAGAAACGAGAACGTGACAGTAGGTCACAGGCTATAAGAAACAGAGGGAAGTGCGAAAACGTAGTGCGGGCAAGGGTAGTGGCGATGTATTGGGTAGATGCAAGAAGGGTGGAGAGGGTGGGGAGCTGGAAGGCTTCACTGTATGTATCCACGTTAAGTGACGTTCCGTGCTTGGAAATTTAACCTGCAGTGATTTTTACTGGAAAAGCATCTGTTCTGATGAGGAAGGTTTGGTCTGCATATATGCCGCCACAATACTGAGTTGCTTTTAAGGATCGTCAAGATGAAGCCTGACAGTGGAGACGATAGTGTGTGGTCCACAGGGGCTGAGAGCTCCACGTGTCGTGGACAAGGAGGACAGCGTCATATGACAGGACCGTCAAGACGAAGCCTGACAGTGGAGACGATGATGTGTGGTGTACAGGGGCTGAGAGCTCCACGTGTCGTGGACAAGGAGGACAGCGTCATATGACAGGACCGTCAAGACGAAGCCTGACAGTGGAGACAATAGTATGTGGTCCACAGGGGCTGGGAGCTCCACGTGTCGTGGACAATGAGGACAGCGTCAAATGACAGCGGTCGTATTAAGGCATTGTAGCGTAGGATCTCCTGCAAAGTAGTGCGAGTCAGAAAAACAAGGCATTACCACAACACACAACACACACACACACACACAACACACACACACACACACACACACACAGATACGCACACACGCGCGCGCATACGCACATATGCACACGTGCACATGCACACACACACGCAAGCGTACCCACACATGCATGCGCATACACACACACGCGCGCACGCACGCACGCACGCACACGCACACACACGCATACAATAATGCGTAAATGCGCATACAGACACACACGCGCGCGCGCACACACACACTCAAGAAGGGCTCTTTACAACATACTCATACACTATTCACAGACCATGCCAGAGACTTAGTGTGGAAGACACGGAAGAATGAAAGAAAGACACCACCAACCTACCGACCAAGCCATACCAAGCCCCTTTTACACTTAGTGTGGAAGACACGGAAGATTGAACGAAAGACACCACCAACCTACCGACCAAGCCATACCAAGCCCCTTTACACTTAGTGTGGAAGACACGGAAGATTGAACGAAAGACACCACCAACCTACGACCAAGCCATACCAAGCCCCTTTACACTTAGTGTGGAAGACACGGAAGACTGAACGAAAGACACCACCAACCTATCGACCAAGCCATACCAAGCCCCTTTACACTTAGTGTGGAAGACACGGAAGATTGAACGAAAGACACCACCAACCTACCGACCAAGCCATACCAAGCCCCTTTACACTTAGTGTGGAAGACACGGAAGATTGAACGAAAGACACCACCAACCTATCAACCAAGCCATACCAAGCCCTTTACACTTAGTGTGGAAGACACGGAAGACTGAACGAAAGACACCACCAACCTATCGACCAAGCCATACCAAGCCCCTTTACACTTAGTGTGGAAGACACAGAAGATTGAACGAAAGACACCACCAACCTATCGACCAAGCCATACCAAGCCCCTTCACGTCCCAGACCCCAGCGCTGTATCTCTTAGAGTGAGAATTCCTGTCATTTAGATTATCAGTCAGAGAACTTTAGTATTTATTTCTTGAATGAATCGCAAGTGATGAATAGAAAAGATACTGTTTTTTTACCTCAACGACAACATTCATCTTGTCAGTCTCGAGGATTTTGTGGATTTGAACAAAAAGGAGCTGAATGTGATATTATATGTTTAAACATTCTGGGTTTTTTTTTTTAATCGCTTGCTTCTTTTGTTTCATTATATTTTTAGTTAGTTAGTTAGTTAGTTTTTTTTTTTTTGTTTTTTTTTTTTGCTGATCGAGGAGGATGGGGACGACGAAGATGATGCTACGGATTTTCAATCAGGTCTGAGATTGCGTGACAGGGCTGTACTCTATGCATGCTTACTTTCATAATCTATCCCGGCGTCAACCAGGCCCGAGAGATACAGACACCTGCAGTGTTGGTCAGGAATTTTGACAACACTCTCAGAGACCATCCATTCAGTGGATGAAACTCGATCGTGTTGCCCCAGTCTTCCCAGTTGAGCCCGTAGCAAACTCAACTCTGGGTAGGAGCCGTCGGGGCAGAAACATCCCACACGGCTCTGACGGGAATCGAACCCAAAACCTCTCAGCCGGGAGTCCGCGACGCTAACCACTTCACCATGGCGGCTGGTCGACAACACTCAATCTTGGTAATGTCGAGGAGTAAGCGGATGTAAACGGCAAGGAGCTGAGTTTAGATTGTTTGAACTTTGTGGTGGCTGTCTCTCGTTTCAGATATTTGATTACATGCATCGAGCTACGAAGCTTGCCGAGGGGTTTTTTTTTTTCCTAACTCTTTGTTGATTTGCACATGACCCCAGCGACTCACACCTGCTGCTCTGACAGGTTCAGCACGCGGAGAAGTTAGGGGCCCTGGGTGTCATTCTCTACCCTGATCCCCAAGACTACGCCGACATGGCCGCCACGCTGGAGGGCAGCACGGACGTCAACGCGTCGGCCACCTGGTGGCTGCCGGAGGATGCGGTGGTGCGTTCGTCTGTGCGTTACTGGTTGACGGGAGACCCTCTCACCCCGGACTACCCTGCAGTAGGTGCGTGAGTGGGACAGGTGGTATCTTTCAGGGTTGCGATCAGTATGGGGTAGGGAGACAGAGAGAGAGAGAGAGAGAGAGAGAGAGAGAGTGTGTGTGTGTGTGTGTGTGTGTGTGTTGTGTGTGTGTGTGTGTGTGTGTGTGTGTGTGATGTGTGCGTGTGGCGTTGTGTTGTGTGTGATGTCTCGTGCGCGCTTCTTTTTGTGAGTTCTCTCTCTCTCTCTCTCTCTCTCTCTCTCTCTCTCTCTCTCTCTCTCTCTCTGCGTGCAAGAATTTCAAAGCCAGATTATTTTGTGATAAAGTCGTTCATTTTTTCCTATGAAATCGATACTAACTGGATTCGGAGGAAAATGTGGTTGAAATGAATATGTTTGCTGCAAAACAAGAACTCTCCGAGGCAGAAAAAAAGGAAACGAAATAGAAGAATCAGTGTGTTCATGATAATTTGATACGAAACCGCATTTCTCCTCGTGTTCTTCCCTCCTCTTTCTTCTCCTCCTTATTATTGCCCTCCCCATCTCCTCTCCTTCGCTTCATCCTCTTCCTTCGCTTCCTGCTTTTCCTTCTCCTCCATCTTTCTTCTTTCTCTTTCTCATTTTCGTCCTCCTCTTCCTCCTTCCGCCTTCTCTTCCTTCTCTTTCCTTTCCTCCTTCTGCCTTCTCTTCCTTCTCTTTCCTTTCCTCCTTCCTTCCTTCCCCCCCCCCCCCTCCTCCTCGTCTTTTGTTTAATGGGCATGGAATTGAACCGTATGACATCAGCCTGCTTTGCAATATGCCTCAAGCACCAGAAGAAAGGAAGCGTCTCTCTCCGACAATTATTAATCAAACATTCATGTGCTTATATCGTACTGTTTTCGTATGTTAGAAAGAAATCATAGCGCCCAAACTGACCTTCATGTCGTCATTGTTTAGGGATTGCTTCTCGAGTTTATTAGAATCCTTTTGTTTTTCAAACCACGTCACACAAGTAATTCGTAGTGTTTATTGAGTATTGCACTCGTATAGGGAGATCAGGATTTTATTTTTTTGGGGGGGGGGCATTTCTTGAGTGCAGTAGTAGTCAAGCGTGTTACAGAGTGCTCAGAATACATGGAAGTTAAAATGTGTGGGTTTGTTTGTTTTTTTATTCGGGTTAGGTGAATGACTTGTAAGTTGACATCAACGCGGTGACAGCCTTTGCGGTCGGCTTGGCTATAAGCAACAGTACCTTACCTTACCTGGTTCTTTCCAGCATAAGCTCGGCAGCCCTGACCCCGTATGGTCAGCTGATCGATCATCATTTAAACCACAGACTGTATATACTTTCCTCGACACTCTCCAAAGCAAAAAAAAACAGAAGAAAAAACAACACAAATAAAATAAACAAAACAAAACAAAAAAAACAAAAAAACAAAAAGAGACGCTCTTTTTTGTTAAACAACTGAGTTTATTGCAATACTCAAGACGATAATAACGACTGAGAATCACTGAACGTTGTATATTTTGTCTGTTCTGAAGAGTCTGCTCGTATATCGTGTCGATAGATTTCAGGCGTCTTTCCTCCGCGTGGTATCGTTATTGTCAACGTTGTGTTTTTTTTTTTTTTTTTTTTTTTTTTTTCATCAGAGATATTGATGGGACTTGGTTTTCAGATGGAATTCCACGAATGAGTGCCGATCGAGACAGCTATCCCAGACTGCCTGTGTTTCCGGTGTCCTACAGTGACGCCCAAGAGCTT
>CM031599.1:104611041-104670058 GCA_018398815.1 Conus ventricosus
ACTTGGAGAGCAGGAGCTAGCCACACCGCCCGATTCAGGTAGGCGGACAGAGTGATCACCCTTTGCAAGTTCACAAACATGAATCATACCCATGCATAGTTCAGTTTTTGAACCTTTTCCCGGCAAAGCGGGGAGATAGGAGACAGAGTTATCGCCCTTAGCAAGTTCACATCATGAATCATACCCATGCATAGTTCAGTTCTTTAACCTTTTCCAGGCAAAGCGGGGAGGTAGGAGACAGAGTGATCGCCCTTAGCAAGTTCACATCATGAATCATACCCGTGCATAGTTCAGTTTTTGAACCTTTTCCCGGCAAAGCGGGGAGGTAGGAGACAGAATAATCGCCCTTAGCAAGTTCACATCATGAATCATATCCATGCATAGTTCAGTTTTTGAACCTGTTTCGGCAAAGCGGGGAGATAGGAGACAGAGTGATCGCCCTTAGCGAGTTCACTTCATGAATCATACCCATGCATAGTTCAGTTCGTCTACCTTTTCCCGGCAAGTTGGGGAGGTAGGATGGGTCCCAGTTTTCACACTAAATATACTGTAGAACTACTTTTAGTACAAAACGTTCCTTTTTCTCTTCTTAGATGTCCAAAACAAATGCCAGAATATCGAAATGGAGATGGAAACATTTACCCAACGTCATTGGGGGGGGGGGTACTAGAAGAGCGACGAGAGAAAGCCATAGCGTTTGACAGAAGAGCGAATCGTTGGAGAGAGACGACGGTAAGAAGAATTTGGGGGACATTTTCAGACAAATTTCTCACCTGTGAAGAAGGGAGAAAGAAACTTCAGGGCCAAAAGGAAAGCGACTGAAAAGGGCGCTTGATCAGATCCAGGGCCACCAGAAAACAGTTAAGACCGAACTCCGAAGAACAAAGGGGCGTTCCCTTGCCAAGGAAACAGAGAAAAGTGAACAATGTTTGGCACGATTCTTGACATGAACACAGGAAGGGCGATCCTCCTTTTGGGCCTAACGGGTTTGGAAGTGTGATAATCCCCTGCCTCTCCCTTGTTTCTTCTGGGATCACGATGATTCAGCGATTTTCGCGCCAGTAGGGTAAGGTGTTTGATAGGTGAGCATGAGAACCATGTGTACATGCTTTTACAAATCGATAGCCGTGGTAAACATCTGAGAGGTCCCTTGCTTCAGCTAGCTGAAAGGGACGTGAGACGTATTGGATTGGCCCGGGATTCGATGGTCATGAGTTTCGATGTGGGTCATGATTCGATGTGTCATAGTTCGATGTGGTCATGAGTTCGATGTGGCTCATCCGTTTTTCTCCTTCGTTCAGTTGTCACATTTCTTCACAGCATCTTTTGTCACGTTTCATTTTGGGCAGATTGAACATTGTGTCGGACATTCACGCCTCCATTTCATTCTCATTTTGTGTAAGCTCTTCTTCTGTGGCGTTTCAGTTCTCAGTTTGGTGTAGAGCTCTTTCTTCTGTGCGTTTCATTCTCAGTTTGTGAAAGGCTCTTTTTTTCTGTGGCGTTTCAGTTCTCATTTTGGGTGGTAGAGCTCTTCTTCGGGGGCGTTCAGTTCAGTTTGGTAGACTCTTTCTTCTGTGCGTTTCAGTTCTCATTTGGTGTAAGCTTTTTCTTCTGGGGCGGTTCATTCTCAGTTTGGTGTAGAGCTCTTCTTCTGTGCTTTCATTCTCAGTTTGGTGTAGAGCTCTTTCTTCTGTGGCGTTTCAGTTCTCAGTTTGTTTGTAGAGCTCTTTTTTTCTGGGGCGTTTCAGTTCTCAGTTTGGTGTAGACTCTTTCTTCTGGGCGTTTCAGTTCTCATTTGGTGTAGAGCTCTTTCTTCTGTGGCGTTTCAGTTCTCAGTTTGGTGTAGAGCTCTTTCTTCTGGGGCGTTTCGTCTCATTTGGTGTAAGCTCTTTCTTCTGTGCGTTTCAGTTCTCATTTGGGGTAGAGCTCTTTCTTCTGTGGCTTTTCAGTTCTCATTTTGGTGTAGAGCCTTTCTTCTGTGGCGTTTCAGTTTCTCAGTTTGGTGTAGACTTTTTTTTTCTGGGGCATTTCGGTTCTCAGTTTGTGTAGAGCTCTTTCTTCTGGTTTTTTTCAGTTTCACTTTGGTGTAAGCTTTTTCTTCTGTGGCATATCATTTTTCTCAGTTTGGTTTTAGAGCTCTTTCTTCTGTGGCGTTTCAGTTCTCAGTTTGGGTTTTAGAGCCTTTCTTCTGTCGTTTCAGTTTCTCAGTTTGGTGTAGACTCTTTCTTTTGTGGCGTTTCAGTTCTCAGTTTGGTGTAGATTTCTTTCTTCTGTGCTTCTTTCTTTTTTGGGGGGGGGGGGTTTCATTCTCAGTTTGGTGTAGAGCTCTTTCTTCTGTGGCGTTTCAGTTCTCATTTGGTGAAACTCTTTCTTCTGTGGCGTTTCAGTTCTCATTTGGGTAACTCTTTCTTCGTGGCGTTTCAGTTCTCATTTGGTGTAGAGCTCTTTCCTTCGTGGCGTTTCATTTTCTCAGTTTGTGTAGAGCTCTTTCTTCGTGGCATTTTCCCTTTGGGTTTGGGGTTCAGTGTGTTTTGAGGGTGACAGAAAGGAAATGGTTTAAACGCCCATCTGACTGCATCTGTTTGGAAACGGTATGGAAAACATATGTCGACCTCATCCAGTTGCATGCTTTGCGCTGGTCATCTGATCTGTTTTGAAGAGCCCTGGGGTCGGAGATGAGGCAGCATGTCCAAAAAGGCACAGTAACCTCTCCCGCCTACAAATACACAAAGCAGACACCCCAAAGCGCACTGAGCTCACTCTTCTCTCTTTTTGGCAAGTGCCCTCAGAACTGGCGACTTTTCAGTTGCTTCTTGCACATTGAAATACAGAGAACAATTTGATGCATTCAACTGCTAATGGACGAGACGGGTTGGATACTGCATGATCATCGTGGATAGGTTCGAAAATGATCGACCCAAGTTTCTGTCTGCTTCTTGCACATTAAAGTACTAAAACAACTGGATCACACACTTAATGGGCGGACGGCCAGATACTGCGTGACCATCGTGGGTAAATTGGAAAATGATCGACCCGGTTACTTTCCTCAGTTCTTCATGGTGGTTGCTCCACCTAAACACGAATAGTCAGTGGGAAAAAAAAGTTTCTTAGTTTTTTGCAACCCGGACAATGAAGTGAGAATGAAACAGGGTCCGGCAGACCGTGACCATCCAAGGCTTCTTATCACATCATCAGGGCAATAAAGTCATAATGAAACAGGGGTCCGGCAGAACGTGACCATCCAGAGGCTTATCACATCATCAGGACAATGAAATCAGAATGAAACAGTTCCGCAGAACGTGACCATCCAGGCTTCTTAAACAAAAATCATCAGACAATGAAGTCCTAATGAAACAGGTGTCCGCAGAAACGTGACCAGCCTGAGGCTGGGCCCATCACATCATCAGGACATCAGCACATGCTGCTAAAGAAGAATCTCTCCTTGTAGTAGGCTGTCAATTTTCCTCTTACAAGCTCACAATCCACACTAAGTCCTCGTTGAAGACCGTTTGACATCGGCACAGTCAAGTCTAGCAACGACAATTGCAAGGCAGGCTTAAACCATGCGGATGAATAATGGACTGGGCAGGTAACATCCACGTCAACGCTGCGCACTGGACAGGGAACATCACGTCAACGCTGCTGCACTGGACAGGTAACGTCCACGTCAAAAGCTGCTGCACTGGACAGGTAACGTCACTCAACGCTGCTGCACTGGACAGGTAACGTCACGTCACCTGCTGGCACTGGAAAAGGTAACATCACTCAACGCTGCTGCACTGGACAGGTAACAAACACTCAACGCTGCTGCACTGGACAGGTAAAGCACGTCAACGCTGCTGCACTGGACAGGTAACGTCACGTCAACGCTGCTGCCCCTGGACAGGTAAACGTCACGTCAACAGCGGGTGCACTGGACAGGGAACATGAAAGTCAACGCTGCTGCACTGGACAGGTAACATCACGTCAACGCTGCTGCCTTTGGCTGAGGACAGAAACCGCGGGAAGACCCCAGACTACCACTGCGTCCGTCATGGCTCTCCTCGGACCAAGGGATCAGGATGATAGGAAATAATGTCATGGCTCTCCTCGGACCTAAGGATCAGGATGATAGGAAATAATGCATCGATTTGTAAGTGGATTTCTGGATGTTTTAATATGTCATACGATTGTGATATTCTGTTTTGTTTTTATTGTCATACATTTCTGATTGCCTGTGTTGCAGGAATACGAGGAGCAGCTGACCTCAGGAGCCGTTGCCTACATCAACCTGGACGCTGCCGTCAGAGGTGAGAGAGAGAAAGGGGTGAGAGAGAAAGAGAGGTGAGACAGAAAGAGAGGTGAGACAGAAAGAGAGGTGAGACAGAAGGGGGAGAAAAAGACAGGTGAGAGAAAGACAGGTGCGACAGAAAGAGAGGTGAGACAGAACGACGGTGAGACAGAACGACAGGTGAGAGAGAAAGAGAAGGTGGAGAGAAAGAGAGGTGAGACAGAAGAGAGGTGAGACAGAATGAGAGAGAGAAAGAGAGGTGTGACAGAAAGAGAGCAGAAAGACAGTGGAGAGACGGGTGAGAGAAAGACAGGTGGACAGAAAGAGATGTGAGACAGAACGACGGGTGGAGAGAAAGAGAGGTGTGACAGAAAGAGAGGTGAGACAAAAAGAGAGGTGTGACAGAAAGAGAGGTGAGACAGAAAAGAGGTAGACAAAATAGAAGTGAGACAGAAAGAAGGTGTGACAGAGAGAAAAAGGGAAGTGTGTGCAAAGTCCGCAAAAGGGAAAGGTGGAGAGTTGCGGTCAAAAGTCCCTGCTAAAGGAAAGGTTGAGAGTTGCTGGGCAAAGTCCTGCAAAGGAAAGTTGGGAGAGTTGCAGGCAAAGTCCCTAAAGGAAAGGTGGAGCGTTGCGGGCTCTCTGTGTGCAAGGCCTGCTAAAGGAAAGTTGGAGAGTTGCAGGCAAAGTCCCTGCTAAAGGAAAAGGTTTGGAGAGTTGCAGGCAAAGTCCCGCAAAAGGGAAAGGTTGGAGATTGCAGGCAAAGTCCCTGCTAAGAAAGGTTGGAGAGTGGCAGCAAATTCCCGCTAAAGAGAAATGTTGGAGAGTTGCGGGAAAAGTCCCTGCGAAAAAAGGTTGGAGAGTTGCAGGAAAACCCCTGCTAAAGGAACGGTTGGAGAGTTGCAGGCAAAGTCCCTGCAAAAGGAAAGGTTTGGGAAAGGTTGCAGCAAAGCCCTGCTAAAGGAAATGTTGGAGAGTCTGGGCAAAGTCCCTGCAAAAGGGAAAAGGTTGGAGTTGCAGGCAAAGTCCCTGCTAAAGGAAGGGTTTGGGAGAGTTGCAGGCAAAGTCCCGCTAAAGGAACGGTTGGAGAGTTGCGGGCCAAAGTCCCTGCTAAAGGAAAGGTTGGAGAGTTGCAGCAAAGTCCCTGCTAAAGGAAAGGTTGGAGAGTTGCAGGCAAAGTCCCTGCTAAAGGAAGGTTGGAGAGTTGCAGGCAAAGTCCCTGCAAAAAGGAAAAGTTGGAGATTGCTGGCAAAGTCCTGCTAAAGGAAATGTTGGAGAGTTGCAGGAAAAGTCCCTGCTAAAGGAACGGTTGGAGATTGCAGGAAAAAGCCTTGCTAAAGGAACGGTTGGAGAGTTGCAGGAAAAAGTCCCTGCTAAAGGAAGGTTGGAGATTTGCAGGCAAAGTCCCTGCTAAAGGAAAGTGGAAGTTGCAGGCAAAGTCCCTGCTAAAGGAAATGTTGGAGAGTTGCAGGAAAAAGCCCTGCTAAAGGAACGGTTGGAGATTTGCAGGCAAAGTCCCTGCTAAAGAACGGTTGAAGAGTTGCAGGCAAAGTCCCTGCTAAAGAAAGGTTTTGGAGAGTTGCTGCAAAGTCCCTGCTAAAGGAAGGGTTGGGAGTTTTTGCGGCAAAGTCCCTGCAAAGGAACTGGAGAGTTGCTGGCTCAGCTGACATGGCGGCGGGGACTACCCTTCCAGAAGAATGATTGTATGGAAACGAAGATGAACTGCGAAAAGATTATAAGTATTTGTGTACGGGACACATCATGTAAAGTGAGTAACCGTATGGGATACCGTGGTAAAAGATAGAAGATGTGAAGGTGGAGAATAAACAGCAAACAACTGTTAAATATCAAGTGTACCGAGCATTAGTTTTATTGTAGGATACCTGTAACAAGGTAATAACAGTAGCAGTAGTAGCTATTGTAATCAGAGAAAAACCCGGGCGATGTTAACAGAAGCAAAAGAAACATGTCCCGCGCAACTATCTTACGAGGTTTGAACAATCACAGATCTTTCCCAGTGTTAATTCATGTGTGTTTTGACAAAATTGCTGTCCAGATAAGTTTATTTCTACCCTTTAACACGATTTTCAGTGTTTTTTGACACTTGCGTGGCACTGTTATGAAAGCCTTACCCGGCACAATTTAGCTAATTGGATTAATTTTTTGTCGGTCTTTCACGTCTGTCTGTATGTTCGTTACTTAAAAAACAAACTCCTTGTAATTAATTGTTTGTCGTGTCTTCATCACGTCTGTCTGTATTGTTCGTTACTTAAAAAACAAAACACCCTGAAGTTTCTGCATGTTCAACTTGAAGACTCTGATTAGGGGACTGGTTTAAATTTTTAAAATAAAAAGCCCCAAACGACGGAAGACACGCAGTTGGACAAATTTCACAAATTGCCAGCACCAGAATATCTGCGGGAGGGAAAGGAATATTGTATGCAAGGCTCCCCAATTGCTGAAGGTTTATCATAATTTTTTTAAAAGCCATGAAAGCCGAAAGACCCTCATGGAACAATTTCCATTTCCACAGTCACAGAACATTGAGAGGAGAGAACAATGAACATTGTACACAAGAGGCTGACAATTGCTGTGGCAAAACAGCATCAGGTTCACACCCTTTTTTTTACATACAAAAGCTTAGGGCAAAAGCTTCGGCCAAGGCCATCAGTGCAGCATTGGGTACTACCTGTTCCCAGGCAACTATTCCTTCTACGCTGAAGCGAACCCGCTGCTGTACGACGTGCTGTACGCGGCCACCATGACGGTGGAGGTGTCGGACGAGGCAGGGTGCAGACGGTGTACGAGGAGTGGCTGAAGCTGAGGCGCCCCGAGTTCTCCCTGGACAAGCCCTGATCTCCGACCTGCCCGGGACAGCGACCACAGCCCCTTCCTGTACCGCCTGGCATCTCCTCCATGTCCACGGCATTCACCTATAACATCAGGGTGAGGTCATCATGGGGGGGGGGGGGGTGGCTCTGGTAGATGTGCTGATGAGGGGATGATCAATGTTACGATGATGTTGAGGATGGTAGTAGCAGGGGTAGAGTGATAACGTCAGCAGTGTTGAATTGATGGTGGCTGTGCTGATGATGAACGTGATGATGACGGTGTTGATGATGATTGGTGGTCGGTGGCTGTGCTGATGATGAACGTGATGATGACGGTGTTGATGATTGGTGGTCGGTGGCTGTGCTGATGATGAACGTGATGATGACGGTGTTGATGATTGGTGTCGGTGGCTGTGCTGATGATGAACGTGATGATGACGGTGTTGATGATTGGGGGTCGTGGCTGTGCTGATGATGAACGTGATGATGACGGTGGTGATGACTGGTGGTCCTATAAAAGAAACAGTAGTGGTGTTAGCTGCAGCAGCAGTAGCAATGCTGACAGTCTTTTTCCTGTAAAAGTGATGGATTTATTCCAGTTTAGAACCTAACTCTATAACGGCAAAGTTGATGAAGACATGATGATTTTCCAAACTTTTTCCTTTATTCAAGAGCAGATCATTCAGTGTCAACGTGTTGTGATCCGTTGGTTAAATACTTCGTGGACATGGTTTTGGCAAGTTAATGCCCAGCGTCTGTAAGAGCATGCTGACGAATATGTTGATGATAATTGTGGTGATGATGAGTATCTTGATGAATGTGAGATGGGTTGGTTACGGTAGAATCACCTGCATGAGAAACAGAAGTAGTAGATGGGTGGTGACAGTTGTAGCAGAGGTTATGTAACGGGCCGTGGATGATGGTAACTGAAGTGGTGATTATTGTTTGAATTTATAGTAGAATAATTCATAAAAGCTAGTGCGTGAAAATGACGTGATGGTTGTGGTGAGTTTGATGATGGTGGTCAGGAGGACGGTAGAAGCAGCAGCAGCAGCAGAACCAGTCGCTGCAACAACAGTCGCAGCAGTAGTTGGTGTAGATATAGCAGCAGCAGCAACTACTACAGCTGTTTTAGTGGCAGAAATAGAAGTCGTGGCATATTAGTTTTGGTGATTCCCAGGCCGATGCTGTGTGAGAATTCCAGTGAAGCAGTATGTTAAGGCATGAAGTCAGGGAAGACGGCGATGGCTGTGCTGTTGTCATGGTGATGGCTGTGCTGCTGTCGATGGTGATGGCTATGCTGTTGTCATGGTGATGGCTGTGCTGTTGTCATGGTGATGGCTATGCTGTTGTCATGGTGATGGGGGATGGTATGAACAGACTGAGGAGGAACAGCAGTAGCAGTAGTAGCAAAATCAGCGGCAATAACTGTATTCCTAAGCTGTAGATGTATTAGTAGTTGTCAATGAAACACATTGGCAGACATGAAACTGTCTTCTCAGCCAGCTGATAATGATGATGATGATGATGATGGCTGGTGATATTAGCTGTGGTCGTACAGAGTGTAATGGCTGTAGTAGTAGAAATGCAGTAGATGCAATAGACACACACACACACACACACACACACACACACACACACACACACACACACACACACACACGAACACATACTCACCCGCACACGCACACACACACACACACAAACACACACACACACACACACACACACACACACACACACACACACACACACACACACACACACACACACTCACCCGCACACACGCTCATACAAACAAACTCATGCACACACACGCGCACATGTTTGCTCCTTCCCCACTCCCCCTCCCTCCGACACACGCACGACACACATATGCACCCGTGCGCACACATGCACCCAAAGACAAACTACACAGTACCAGGAAAGAAAGAAAGAAAAAAAGAAGAGATGACGAAACCGTCTAACACTCGCCTACCCGCCTTTTTCTTCAGAAATACCCGAACCTCCCGACCTACCCGGTGTACGGCAGTCTAAACGACACGTACGACTACTTCCACACCTTCATCGACCCCGATTTCAACCGGACCACGGCCCTGGTGCGCGTGCTGTGTGACGTCATCCTTCGCCTGGCCGACTCCGCCATCTTGCCCTTCAACGTGCGGGGCTATGGCGTGCTGCTGGACAGAGGCATGACGGCCCTCAGGGAGCACGCCAAGGCGCTGCAGCAAGCTGGTTTAGACCTCGGTACGGCCAGGGTGTTGCTGGTGTATGTTGTATGCAGTTCGTTGTTAACCAGACATCGGTACAGCAATGCTGTCGGTGTATGTTGTATGTAATTAGTTGTTAGCCACACATCGGTACAGCAATGCTGTCGGTGTATGTTTTGTGCAGTTAGTTGTTAACCAGACATTGGTACAGCAATGCTGTCGGTGTGTGTTGTATGTAATTAGTTGTTAGCCAGACATCGGTACAGCAATGCTGTCGGTGTATGTTGTATGTAGTTAGTTGTTAACCAGACATCGGTACAGCAATGCTGGCGGTGTATGTTGTATGTAATTAGTTGTTAGCCAGACATTGGTACAGCAATGCTGTCGGTGTATGTTGTATGTAATTAGTTGTTAGCCAGACATCGGTACAGCAATGCTGTCGGTGTATGTTGTATGTACTTAGTTGTTAGCCAGACATCGGTACAGCAATGCTGTCGGTGTATGTTGTATGTAGTTGTTAACCAGACATCGGTACAGCAATGCTGTCGGTGTATGTTTTGTGCAGTTAGTTGTTAACCAGACATCGGTACAGCAATGCTGTCGGTGTATGTTGTATGTAGTTAGTTGTTAACCAGACATCGGTACAGCAATGCTGTCGGTGTATGTTGTATGTACTTAGTTGTTAACAAGACATCGGTACAGCAATGCTGTCGGTGTATGTTGTATGTACTTAGTTGTTAACCAGACATCGGTACAGCAATGCTGTCGGTGTATGTTGTATGTAGTTGTTAACCAGACATCGGTACAGCAATGCTGTCGGTGTATGTTTTATGCAGTTGTTGACCAGACATCGGTACAGCAATGCTGTTTGTTTTATGTTTTATATAGCTAGTAGTTAACCAGACATCGGTACGAAAAAGTTGTTTGTGTGTGTTTTATATAGCTAGATGTTAACCAGACATCGGTACGGCCATGCTGTTTGTTTATGTTTTATATAGTTAGTTGTTCATCAGTGATTTCTACTAGTTTTTATTTGTTTGTTTGTTTGCTAGTTTGTTTGTTTGTGTGCTTGCTTTTTTTTTGTTTCGGTTGTATGCAAAATGCCTTTTATTTGGTTACTTTTAGTGTATTTCAATACAGATTTGACAGACAGACAGACAGACAGACAGACAGATAGATATATGGATGGATAGGGAGAGGGAGGGAGCGAGAGAGGGGAAGGCGAGAGAAAAGAGAGAGACCCCCCCCCCCCCCCCCCCTCATGCTAGTATTTTGCCCCTGAACTCGTTACGCTGTAACAGGGCTGAGCTGCATCCCAGTCATCCTGTATTCCCTTTGTCTCTGGCACGGCCTGCTTCCACCCAGCTTCTCCAGGATGGCCTGACTCCCTGGCCTAACCCTCTCCCTGTTGCCCCCCTACAGTGAGTTGTTCCACCCAGATTCTCCAGGATGGCCTGACTCGCTGGCCTAACCCTCTCCCTGTTGCACCCCTACAGTGAGTTGTTCCACCCAGCTTCTCCAGGATGGCCTGACTCCCAGGCTTAACCCTCTCCCTGTTGCACCCCTACAGTGAGTTGGGAAATTTAACCCTTGTGGTGTTGACTTTTTCCCGCCTCGACCAGATCCGACCGGTACTTTTCCTGGCTGCTCTTGCCATGGTCTCGAAAGCAATGTGCCTACAAATCACGCTGCTTCAGCCTCTGTTGCGAGAAATGTTTTTGGCTCGACCGGCATACTTCTCGATCTTGTAGATATGAGCTTGCCCTATGTATTAGTTCATAAAGCAACGCAAGTCCTATCAAAATCATCAGTTTTTATGAATGAGGTACTAGATCAGGTCTTATGTCATTCCCGCTGATGAATTCTTGGTGTGTGTGTGTGGCTTTTTGCATTATGGAAGGTCACCTGTACACTCCCAGTCATCCAACTCATCCAGCGAAACCCATTTCATGCCACAGATGATACAGCTGTACCAGACCTTGGTTTGATTCCGCCTCCTCTGTGGAAAATGTCTGGCTGGGGCTTCTGATGGCTTCTTGTTCCTCTGGCAATGCTGATCACATGCACGATGTCTCAAAGCACCCGGTTTTACCTCCCTGTGTATGGTCCATGGATTAATGTTCCTGTGCATGAACTCAGGGCAGGTTGCACAGTTTGTCTCACAGTGGACGCGCAGGGTCATCTGATGTTTCCCCGTTTCACCCGTGCAGGAGTTCCTACAGATCTGAGGATGACGCTGATCCCAAGAGGTGCCGCACGCCGTATTTCATTCCAGCTGAGACTTCCACCAAGTGCGCTGCGCTCTCCCACCACTTGCTCCATTACCAGTTCTGCTTTTGCTGGACTGCCTTCAGGATTGTCGTGGCATCTTCTTTTTTTGTTATCGCCCCCATCATTTTATTGTATCTCCAGGCTCTGGCAGTGCGTTTTGACCACCGCTCTATCTGTACTGATCCGCCCCCCCCCCCCCCCCCCCCCCCCACCTGCTGGTTTATATGTGTCCTAGGATTTGTCTGATCTCCGGGCTTTCCCGTGCTGTGACCTGCCCTTCCTGAAGCCTCCCTTTTCTGCAGTGGGCATGATCTGTATCACAGCCCTGGCTCCCTGAGCTCTGCCCCTCCTGAAGCCTCCCTTTTCTGCAGTGGGCATGATCTGTATCACAGCCCTGGCTCCCTGAGCTCTCAGACATGATCTGTATCACAGCCCTGGCTCCCTGAGCTCTCAGACATGATAACTTTCTTTCTTTCTTTATCTGTTTCTTCGCTTGATTTTTTTTTTTTTTTTTTTTTTTTTTTTTTTGTACTCTGCGAAGATTTATGTTGGGCACAATGAGATTACCCATCGGTCTTTGATTCGCGTAGGAATATCAGGATCTCGATTTGTCATGAAAAAAACAACGCTAGCGCAATGTGAGATCTTGATACTCGTGTGTGTGTGTATGTGTGTGTGTGTGTGTGTGTGTGTGTGTGTGTGTGTGTGTGTGTGTGTGTGTGTGTGTATGTGTATGCGTGCGCGCGTGTGTCTGTGTGTGTGTGTGGATGTTGGATTGATCTTTCCCTGCTGTTGTTCACACAGAGTTCTTGGAGTCTGCCAAAACGAATTTTACCCATGCCGCCGAGATCTTCCACACAAATTACACTACCATGGACATCAGAGACCTCAGGTTGGGCGTTTTGTGGGTGGTGGTTGCAGTAGAAGTTGTAATATTTAACTGTATATATTATTTATTGTAGCGGGTTAATTTGTTGGGTGGTGGTTGCAGTAGAAGTGGTAATATTTAACTGTATATATTATTTATTGTAGCGGGTTACTTTGTTGGGTGGTGGTTGCAGTAGAAGTGGTAACATTTATTTAACTGTATATTATTTTATTGTAGCGGGTTACTTTGTTGGGTGGTGGTTGCAGTAGAAGTGGTAATATTTAACTGTATATAATTATTATGTATTGTAGCGAGTCACTTTGTTGGGTGGTGGTTGCAGTAGAAGTGGTAATATTTAACTGTATTTTTTTTATTGTAGCGGGTTACTTTGTTGGGTGGTGGTTGCAGTAGAAGTGGTAATATTTAACTGTATTATTTATTGTAGCTGGTTACTTTGTTGGGTAGTGGTTGCAGTAGAAGTGGTAATATTTAACTGTATTATTTTATTGTAGCGGGTTACTTTGTTGGGTAGTGGTTGCAGTAGAAGTGGTAATATTTATTTAACTGTATATTATTTTATTGTAGCAGGTTACTTTGTTGGGTGGTGGTTGCAGTAGAAGTGGGAACATTTAACTGTATATATTATTTATTGTAGCGGGTTACTTTGTTCATAACGTAGTCTGCTGTTTGCTCTGAAGATTTTGAGTGAGCACCTGCATGTGTTTGTGTGTGTGTATGTATATGCAGGCGCGCGCGCGCGCGCGTGTGTGTGTGTGTTGTAGTCCATTTGGAATGCATAGTCTCAAGGGAAATTGCTCTATATTTGCGGGCAATAAGTGTATCTGTGTGTGTGTGTGTGTGTGTGTGTGTGTGTGTGTGTGTGTTGCAGTGAATGTGGAATTGGCTCTCTGAAATAACAGAATGAAGTAGCGAGCAATAAGAGTGAATGAGTGAGTGTGTGTGTGTGTGTATGTGTGTGTGTGTGTGTGTGTGTGTGTGTGTGTGTGTGTGTGTGTCCGTGTGTCCGTGTGTGTGTGTGTTGTAGTTAGCTTTAATTTCGCTGTCTGAATTGAAAAGTGTTCCCGGTTTCACTAGCAACATGTCTGTCGGTGTGTGTGTGTTGCAGTGAGTTTGAAGTTCGCTATCTGAACGACAAAATGATCCGGGTATCACGTGCATTCATTCACCCGGCAGGTGTGATGGGTCAGCCCTGGTACAGGTCTGTATTGTACTCCGGCATCAAGCACGTGGTGTGATCTGCCCCTTGTGTAAACAGATACATCCACTCTGTGTAATACAGATACATCCACTCTGTCCGTTGTGTAATACATCCACTCTGTCCGTTGTGTAATACACATACATCCACTCTGTCCGTTGTGTAATACAGATACATTCACTCTGTCCGTTGTGTAATACAGATACATCCACTCTGTCCGTTGTGTAATACAGATACATCCACTCTGTCCGTTGTGTAATACATCCACTCTGTCCGTTGTGTAATACAGATACATCCACTCTGTCCGTTGTGTAATACAGATACATCCACTCTGTCCGTTGTGTAATACAGATACATCCACTCTGTCCGTTGTGTAATACAGATACATCTACTCTGTCCGTTGTGTAATACATCCACTCTGTCCGTTGTGTAATACAGATACATCCACTCTGTCCGTTGTGTAATACAGATACATCCACTCTGTCCGTTGTGTAATACAGATACATCCACTCTGTCCGTTGTGTAATACAGATACATCCACTCTGTCCGTTGTGTAATACAGATACATCCACTCTGTCCGTTGTGTAATACAGATACATCCACTCTGTCCGTTGTGTAATACAGATACATCCACTCTGTCCGTTGTGTAATACAGATACATCCACTCTGTCCGTTCTGTAATACAGATACATCCACTCTGTCCGTCGTGTAATACAGATACATCGACTCTGTCTTTTTGCCAGGTCTCTCTGTCGGACTTGCAACACCTTTTATATATCTCTGTTTGACTCACACTTTCTTTTTCTCACATCTTCTGTGCTCGCTCTCTCTCTCTCTCTCTCTCTCTCTCTCTCTCTCTCTCTCTCTCTCTCTCTCTCTCTCTCTCACACACACACACACACACACACCACACACCACACGCACGCACGCACACACGCACACACACACAGACACACACACACATACCTACACACATTTTATATATATATATATATATATATATTATATATATATGTTAATAATATTAATATATATATATTAATAATATTAAAAAAGGAATGCTAAAACTCACTCTACAAATTTGTTTCGAGCGTGTTGCGCTGTCATCAGGATCCTGATGACAGCGCAACACGCTCGAAACAAATTTGTAGAGTGAGTTTTAGCATTCCTTTTTTAATATTATTAACAAATGTTGCTCCCCAAGGGGTCGAGCACTTTTAAAGTCATTTTAGGCTTTCTAATTATATTCATCTATATAATATATATATATATATATATATAAATATATAATGTATATATATATATATATATATATATATATATAATACAGAGAGAGAGAGAGAGAGAGAGAGAGAGAAGAGAGAGAGAGAGAGAGAATGACAATGAATACAGTTTTAATGTCATCGGCAAACCTGCTATTTGACATGGGAACACTGCGTGAACAAAATTAAGAAAAATCAAAGAAGAAGAGAGAGAGAGAGAGAGAAATAAACTCCCAGTTTTTCAGCTCCATTCTACAATCTTGAAACACTCACCTGTGGACGCATGACATGGAAAAACAAACAAACTAACAAACAGAAAACAAAATACACTAATGATAAAAACCGAACAAAATAACACGAAAACAGACCTGGACTTCCAAAAAAAAAACCCAACCAACCCAACCCTATGTGCTCTCCAGAAACGTCCTGATCGCGCCTCACCCGGAGAACCTCAACGAAGAGATCGTCTTCCTGGCGTGCAGACGGCGCTGCTGCAAGCAGACGGAGGAGGAGCAGGAGGAGGGGAGCAGGGCGAGTGGTCCAACCACTTGCGCCGCCAGTTCGCCATCCTGGTGGTGTTGCCTGCAACGGGCGCGGAACATTCTCCTGGAGAGCTTCCCTGCCGACGCTTTCAACGACTCGTGGTGAAGAAGAAGTCCTGGACGCTGGACGCTGGCTGGAGTAGAAGGGGGCAGCAGCGCTGACCATGTCTTCTTTGGTTTTCTTCCTTCCTTCCTTCATTCATTCGCTCGTCACGTTGGGGTCACGTGTTCGCAGCGCATGCGTCGTAGGATCATCCTGTGAAAGAGTACATAGTGTTTGGTTTATTTATTTATTTGCTTGTTTGTTTATTTTGTCGTTTTATTTATTCTGTCATGCTTTCAGGAATATTTTGATGGTATTGTTGGGTTTTTTTTTTAATGATGACCGACAGAGAAGTAGATAATTTGTTGACATGAGGGGGAAAAAGAAATTTTCTCTGTCTTTATTTTTTTTATGTCTTTGACTTGTCTATATATGTGTTTGAATCAATCCCTCTATTTTTCTCTGTCTGTTTTTGTCTGTATATTTGTTTCAATCTATCCCTCTATTTTTCTCTGTCTGTTTTGATGTATAATTTGTTTCAATCTATCCCTCTATTTTCTCTGTCTGTTTTTGTCTGTATATTTGTTTCAATCTTTCCCTCTATTTTTCTCTGTCTGTTTTTGTCTGTATATTTTTTTCAACCTTTCCCTCTACTTTTCTCTGTCTGTTTTTTGTCTCTATATTTGTTTCAATCTTTCCCTCTATTTTTCTCTGTCTGTTTTTGTCTGTATATTTGTTTCAACCTTTCCCTCTACTTTTCTCTGTCTGTTTTTGTCTCTATATTTGTTTCAATCTTTCCCTCTACTTTTCTCTGTCTGTTTTTGTCTCTTATATTTGTTTCAATCTATCCCTCTATTTTTCTGTGTCTGTCTCATTTGTTTGATATGAGATCACGAACTTACAGACTCGTTGTTTGTATATCAGTTTGTATTATTTATTTCTTTGCTTTTGAGACTAGTTTATCGTTTCTTCCCTTCTCCCGCAAACTTTTTCTTTTTTCAAAAGATGACAAAGATAAGTAAAAATTGACGAAAGATGTGCTTTTTTTTTTTTTCTTTTTTTACAATTCTTATTGTAGCGTCAGATCTCTGTGTTTTTACTCCCTTCTTACTTTTGATATCATTTGAATATTTATTTTGGTCATTGTTGTTGACATTTGCAAAGATTATACAATACTTGCTTCTTTGTGTATTCCCTGGGGTCTAATTAATGAGGCCAAGCCATTTTTTGCTGAAAAAACCCATGTATGGCAAGTTATGAACTCTGTATTATTTGATGGCTACGGCCCTGGAACAAGTATTATAGTGATTTGTTTTTGTCATGCTGGGCCTACGACAAGTGCTGAAACCAGTGGGTACGTGAAAAGCTTTAACAGAACTCCTTTTGGTTGAAGTGGAAATGGTACGATGGAATGGTACGATGGAATGGTAGGCGCTGGGTTTAAGTCGCAGGCTTATTCGGATTGCATTAGAGCATCATCCTGCTTTCTGTTTCATCAGTCATCCGCAGGAACTGTGGGCCAGTGACTCTCTGTATTAAGATACTTGTTGTTTGACTGCAGATCTAGGACAAACTGATAGAATGTGATTCATCGTGTGTTCATAGAAATGTGATTCATCGTGTGTTCATTCTGCTCCTGACGGATCATGATCACAAGCACAGTGTGTGCACGCTTTGTTGAACAAGAGAAACAGAGGAGAGGTTGCAGAAGAAGTGGTGTGTGTGTGTGTGTGTGTGTGTGTGTGTGTGTGTGTGTGGTGTGTGTGTGTGTGTGCGTGTGTGTGGTGTGTGTGTGTGTGTGTGTGTGTGTGTGTGTGTGTGTGTGTGTGTGAGAGAGAGAGAGAGAGAGAGAAGACAGACAGACAGACAGACAAAGTTATATGTGAGAGAGGTTGTGTGTACACATGTAATTGCGTGAGAGCAAGCGTGTGGTGTGTGTGCACGCGCGTGCGTGTGTGTGTGCATGTGTGTGTGTGAATGTGTGTATGTGATAGAGAGATCATGTATAGGCACAGTATTCTAACGTGTTTTATAATAATCTGGCTGAATGTCGGTGATCTCTGAAATATTCTGTAATCACATATGGTAAAGCACAAAGAGATACAATATTGCACAATCGTTTTTTTTAACTACTATTTACCTATCTTCAGATATGTGTAAGCAACAAGTAATAAGGTTTCTTTTCATACATTTAGGTGGATTGCATTTTGTCATCGATTTAGGTTTTTTACTCTTACAAAACTTTCACAGATTCAATGTTTAGAATGCATGAATGTATTTCTTGTTTCATGTTTTTAGTCTTATGATTTTCAGACATTCGTTTTAACTTTTCAAAGTTTACAACTAAGTTCTATCAATTCTTTGCTCAAAATAAGTATTTTGTTGCGGAGACGGTGTCTTTTGTGGAAGACAGTTCTTAAAATATTCGTGGTAAACATTCTACACTAAAGCTTGTTCAGACCTATTTTCACAAACGTGGGAGAGCCGTATTTCTACAGTTCCTTTTGTTTTGACCTCTTTTCGCCTCCATCCTTCTTCCCACGCCATCATCCCTGGTGGCTGGTCTCGCCAAACACTTCTTCCATCCAAACATTAATGCATGCTGGTGTGTGTGTGTGTGTGTGTGTGTGTGTGTGTGTGTGTGTGTGGAGATGGGAGGGTGTGAGAGAGAGAGAGAGAGAGAGAGAGAGAGAGAGAGAGAGAGAGAGAGAGAGAGAGAAGAGATTACAACTTAATGTCAACATTGTATTAAAAAAAAAAAAAACAACGTTCCTGCTGACACAATTGCCAAAGAGAGAATTCCACGTTTTGGGGTGTTCCCTTCTCATACTTTAATGTGGTGTGTGTATGTGTGTGTGGTGTGTGTGTGTGTGTGTGTGTGTGTGTGGTGGTGTGGAATTGGATGTCTTATTCTGTTTTTTGCTTGTTGAAGATGCAAATCTCTTTCTTTCTTTCTCAGAAAAAAAAGATCAGACACTTTGTCGTGTCAACAACATACATTTTCATGAATGTGGAAATTTTAAAATACATATAGTTTGTTTGTCGGGACCAGGAAAAAAATGACACTAACAAAACGAAATGATGAAGGCAGGAGTAAGTCTACGTGATGTGTCTGATCTTGTTATAGAATTATTCCCGTTTTGACTGGCACGAGATATACAGTTTTTCGTGGTAAATTGGGTCGTTTCTTTCAATGGTAAGTGACAGAGCGTGTGATTCCACTTTGTACCATGAAGCTGAAATGGATGACTTCTCTGCTAAGTCTCTGTTCGAATACCCCCTCTCTCTCTCTCCCCCTCTCTTCTCCTCCCTCCCCCCCCCCCCCTCTCTCTCTCTCCTCCTCTCTCTCTCCTCTCCTCCTCCTCCTCCTCCTCCTCCTCCTCAGAACATATTTTGCATGAGAGAACAGTGTTGATTTAAGATGGGCTCAGCAACGCACAGGATACAAATTACAATCAACATGAACGTAATTAGGAAAGGGGGAAAAAACATACATGGCTTAATCAACCTGCTACACCCCTGTTGAATTATCGTCCTTATGACAGATTTTTTTTGGTGTGAATGGTATGTTGTGTATTGTTGAGTGTCAGAAAGTTGAAAAACAATTGAAATGTGTACACTTTCCGCGGTTATTTCATTTACTGTCCATCACTGTCTATACATACACCGTTTTACTATGAATCATTTTGTATTGCTGACTGTGCATTCGAGTTTCGTGGTTGATATTATTTTCCATACCTCTCCTAACCTTGCTCAATTCTTCAACAAGCTGCTGAAGCAGAGAAGCTGAACATCAGATTTAGTTTGTTCCTTGGGAATAGTACAGGGAAACGTTTGGGGTGGGCATTATTTTTTTTTTTTGAAACAGTGTAAGAAAAATACTGATCTTCTCTGAAAATTGTCTGTGGGCAAAAGTGTTCTTTACTTGGAAATAGTGCAGGAACTATATCCTCCTCAGCCAGAAATCACACTGGAAAAATGTTGTTTCTTAATTGGAAATAGAGTATGAAAAATATTACTCTTGCCGCTGGGAAACGGGGTAGGAAAAAATTTGTTCTTGCTTAGAAATAATGTTGGAAAAACGTGTTGTGTTTTTCTGGAGAATTAGTGGGAAAGAACAATGTTTTTCTTCTAAAACACTGTCAAAAATTATGTTCTTCCTTGAAAAAGTGCAGGAGTAAACACTGCTCTTCCTCTGAAATTGTGGAACAGTGCAGGAAAAAGTGCTCGTGGAATAGAGTAGAAAATGGATATGACCCGATAATCTGAGCTACTATTCTAGAAACCATTTAGAACTGCACACTGCACATATGTTCTTCAATTTCTTGTCTTCCAGTGTGGTACTATCATGCACACACCCTCGTGTGACCGTCAAATATATATGCTAATATTTTCTGAGAAATCCTCGGCCGACATAGACCACGAAACGAGCACCGTGGCATGTATATACAAGCTGACCGTATACATATATTCAAAGAATTGCTGAAAGCTTATGGATGTTCTCTTGTGTGTTTGCAATTTGCAGAGCATTGGGTTCTGATATGTTACTACTTAGATATCAAAGTAAATCGTGGGTTGTCTGAAGTTTTCGTTCATGATGTTACCTGTATATTCAGTTGCTGTTGTTGTTTTTTTTCTGAAATCCTACCATGATCAATTTAAATCACAGGTGATGAAAATATACTGAACGCGTAGTTGTTTAGTCCGTCAGCTAATTGTTTTTATTTTTAGTCTGTTCATTTGCTTCTTTGCAATAATGATTGAGCTGGAAGGAACTGAAGTCCTTTCTCTTTGTGACAATCGTGTACACGTTGAACTAACAACGACCTGGGGACACACCACAACTCTCCTGTAGTGTTCATCTCTCATCGTTCATGCAGTAGATCGTTGGCCCGCCACACTAACGTCCTCATGGGGATGTTAGAGGGCTGTTTCAATACAGATAGAGGGCTGTTTCAATACAGGCAGAGGGCTGTTTCAATACAGATAGAGGGCTGTTTCAATACAGAGGGGGCTGTTTAAATTTACGGGCAGAGGGCTGTTCAATACAGATAGAGGGCTGTTTCAATAAAGGCCAGGGCGTTTCAATACAGAGAGGGCTGTTTCAATACAGGCAGAGGGCTGTTCAATACAGATAGAGGCTGTTCAATACGGGTAGAGGGCTGTTTCAATCGATAGAGGGCTGTTTCAATACAGGCAGAGGGCTGTTTCAATACAGAGAGGGCTTTTTCAAAAACAGATAGAGGGCTGTTTCATACAGAAGAGGGCTGTTTCAATACAAAAGAGGGCTGTTTCAATACAGATAGAGGGCTGTTTCAATACAGAGGGGGCTGTTCAATACAGATAGAGGGCTGTTTCAATACAGAATAGAGGGCTGTTTCAATACAGGCAGAGGGCTGTTTCAATACAGGCAGAGGGCTGTTTCAATACAGATAGAGGGCTGTTTCAAAAACAGATAGAGGGCTGTTTCAATACAGGCAGTGGCCGTTTCAATACAGATAGAGGGCTGTTTCAATACAGCAGAGGGCTGTTTCGATACAGATAGAGGCGGGTTTCGATACAGGCAGAGGGCTGTTTCAATACAGATAGAGGGCGTTTCAATACAGGCAGAGGGGCTGTTCAATACAGATAGAGGGCTGTTTCAATACAGGCAGAGGCTGTTTCGATACAGATAGGGGGCCCGGTTTAAAATACAGATAGAGGGCTGTTTCAAATACAGATAGAGGGCTGTTTCAATACAGGCAGAGGCTGTTTCAATACAGGCAGTGGCTGTTTCAATACAGGCAGAGGGCGTTTCGATACAGATAGAGGGCTGTTTCAATACAGGCAGAGGGCTGTTCAATACAGATAGAGGGCTGTTTCAAACAGGCAGAGGGCTGTTTTCAATACAGATAGAGGGCTGTTTCAATACAGATAGAGGGCTGTTTCAATACAGGCAAGGGCTTTTCAATACAGAAAGAGGGCTTTTTCCCATACAGAAAAGGGGCTGTTTCAATACAATAGAGGGCTGTTTCAATACAGGCAGAGGGCTGTTTCGATACAGATAGAGGGCTGTTTCAATACAGATAGAAGGCTGTTTCAATACAATAGAGGGCTGTTTCAATACAGGCAGGGGGCTGTTTCAATACAGGCAGAGGGCTGTTTCAATACAGGCAGGGGGCTGTTCGATACAGATAGGGGGGCTGTTTCAATACGGGCAGAGGGCTGTTTCAATACAGATAGAGGGCTGTTTCAATACAGGCAGAGGGCTGTTTCAATACAGATAGAGGGCTGTTTCAATACAGATAGAGGGCTGTTTCAATCAGGCAGAGGGCTGTTTCGATACAGATAGGGGGCCGTTTCAATACAGAATAGCCCCTCCACCTTCTGGAAGGTTTGTTAGAAGCTTCCCCTTTTTCTGTGACTGTTTGACTCTGCCCTTCTTGTTATGTATGTTTGTCTTTCATTCGTGGTCTACTGTTTTTTTTCCAGATACTTCTGTGGACTGTTATCCCTTTTTTTCTTAAATGTTTAGACATTTTTGTTACCTGATTTTCAATACAATGCCAGGTGTTTTTGTTGTTGTGATCTGGGAGTTGGGTGGTGAAACCAGTACACAATGTGCAGAGTGGGACAACGGATGGACACTGGATTGTGGTCACAGTGGTCCATTCTGCAATTTCCACCTTTTTACCACAGTGGTCCATTCTGGGAATGCCTGTTCACCCCTTCTTTACCACAGTGGTCCATTCTGCAAAGCCTGTTCCCCCCCTTCTTTACCACAGTTGGGCCATTCTGCAATCACCCCCTTCTTTACCCCAGTGGTCCATTCTGCAATGCCTGTTTTAAACCCCCTTTTTCACCACATGGTCCTTCTGCAATGCCTGTTCACCCTTCTTTTAAACCCAAAAGGGTCCATTCTGCAATTTTCACCCCTTCTTTACCACAGTGGTCCTTTTCTTTCCCCAATGGCCTTTCAACACCCCTTCTTCACCACAGGGTCCATCTGCAATGCCTGTTCACACCTTCTTCACCCACAGTGGTCCATTCTGCAATGCCTTTCACCCCCTTTTTTACCACAGTGGTCCATTCTGGCAATGCCTGTTCACCCCTTCTTAAACCCCAGTGGTCCATTCTGCAATGCCTGTTCACCCCTTCTTTACCACAGTGGTCCATTCTGCAATGCCTGTTCACCCCTTCTTTACCACAGTGGTCCATTCTGCAAAGCCTGTTCACCCCTTCTTTACCACAGTGGTCCATTCTGCAATGCCTGTTCACCCCTTCTTTACCACAGTGGTCCATTCTGCAATGCCTGTTCGACCCTTCTTTACGACAGTTGGTTTTGTAGCATGACATTTTCTTCCTGTACGAGTTTGTCAGCCCTAAGAAGTCTGTGTAGGGTGGACTGGACTGTGATGGTTGACATGTTCAACTTGCCGCAGCATAGACAGCATAGAGAGTAGAGATGGTGCTGTCTGAAGTATTATCTGGGCATGTCCATAGACAGGATAGAGAGTAGAGATGGTGCTGTCTGAAGTATTATCTGGGCATGTCCATAGACAGCATAGAGAGTAGAGATGGTGCTCTCTGAAGTATTATCTGGGCATGTCCATAGACAGCATAGAGAGTAGAGATGGTGCTCTCTGAAGTATTATCTCAGCATGTCCATAGACAGGATAGAGAGTAGAGATGGTGCTGTCTGAATTATTATCTGGGCATGTCCATAGACAGCATAGAGAGTAGAGATGGTGCTGTCTGAATTATTATCTGGGCATATCCATAGACAGGATAGAGAGTAGAGATGGTGCTGTCTGAATTATGATCTCGGCATGTCCATAGACAGGATAGAGAGTAGAGATGGTGCTGTCTGAATTATGATCTCACATGTCCATAGACAGCATAGAGAGTAGAGATGGTGCTGTCTGAAGTATTATCTCGGCATGTCCATAGACAGCATAGAGAGTAGAGATGGTGCTGTCTGAATCATAGGGAGTACAGGATAGAGAGTAGAGATGGTGCTGTCTGAATCATAGGAGTTATCGGTCGGTCTGAATCATAGGGATTATCGGTCGGTCTGAAATCATAGGGAGTTATCGGTCGGTCCCATCCCCTCTCTTAAGCGTCCTGCTGCATGCTGAAGGGTGAAACACACTGCCAACAGGTTGAAATGGTGATCCTCACGAAAAGAACTTGACAAACGCCTAGAGCCATACGCTTCTTGTCAGTGATGAGGAAGAAAGGAAAAACAGAGTGTTGAACAGGGGATGAGTAAGGTCATTTTTATTTGGTGCATGCGTTGTCTTGGGATTGTTGAGTTTGCCATCAGCTGTTGTGAGCTGGCATCATGCTGATCCCGACATTAAAAACTGCCCTTTTCGCCACTCACCACAGTATGTTGTTGTTCTGGTAGTGCAGAGCAGTTGAAGACAGGCCCATTTTCCCTGTTCTCGTGGAAAGGTTATCTCCTACTGCCACGTCATCGTTGGTAGTTTGGATTAAAATTGAATGGTGCTGACTAGCACAACTCGCGGAGGGAAACAAAATTTAATTCAAATGAAAAGTCAGTAGGGTGCCGAATGGAAATCCAACACACCTTTGACAGAAGGCTTATGGCTGGTGACGTTTGGTTCTTTCTTTCCCGTGTCTCATTTGTTCAACCTGCTGTATGTGTGTGCCTCTTCCTAGATCTTTGACCCGGTCGTAAACCTTTACTTTTTATATGTCATATGCGCTGAACACTTTGTTTCCGAGCTCCACAAGACTTTCACATCGATCAAAGGACGTTGATGTGTGTATGTATACTCAAACCGCTTACATTTGGTCGTTCAATGATTTCCAACTGTTGGTTCGTATCTCTCAAAGTATCGAACTTACAGCAATGCTGTTTTCCGCAGTTTGTAGAATTCTCTGCCCGACAATGCATACAGTGTCCTAGCCTACTCAGCCAACTCTTAGAAGCTGTGTGGCGGGTTATGACTTGTCTGTTTAGACGAGGTCTTGAATATTTTGCTAAACTTCCTTCCAGCAACCCCGAGCTTTCACAATGAGAAACACAAATCAACAGACGCAGGAGGAGGGTCAGGACTAAAGGCGTAAGGGGCAAAACTTGGATACACGGGAGTATACCAAAACTGAGTTGTAGCCCTTTGTTTGGGGATGTAGTTTGATCAATTTAAACATGTGCAAATAGCCCCGTCGTTTGGTCGCTGCTCGACAGCTTGGGACAATACTTCCAAAGCACGGTGTTGGCCGGGCAATGTTTCTTTCTGTGGCAAAACACAAACCAGCAGCTGCCCGATGTAGTTGAAGAAGATCGTGAAAAGTTGCTTCATGCTTGAAAACCCAGGCCTCAGGGCTACCGGCTGGTCCCCCACCTTCATGGGTCCAAGCAATGCTAGGGCGTTTGGGAGGCATGTCATAGCAGCCTGTAGAAGCTGCATCTGCAGGGATGACATCAAGGATACGTCTAGGTCCTTGCCATCCCAACATGTCAAACATCTGGGTTGAACGTCGTGCCCACTCCGTTCTCTGTAGCCTCGGTCACCTAACGGACGCCCACTTGATGCACGCTTTGTTCAGATGACGTTCATCGTGAATGACACCCTGATTGCACCGTTTGCAATGCCACACCTGTCAGAGTGAGACCCTGACTGCACCGTTTGCAATGCCACACCTGTCAGAGTGACACCCTGACTGCACCGTTTGCAATGCCACACCTGTCAGAGTGAGACCCTGATTGCACCGTTTGCAATGCCACACCTGTCAGAGTGAGACCCTGACTGCACCGTTTGCAATGCCACACCTGTCAGAGTGACACCCTGACTGCACCGTTTGCAATGCCACACCTGTCAGAGTGACACCCTGACTGCACCGTTTGCAATGCCACACCTGTCAGAGCGACACCCTGACTGCACCGTTTGCAATGCCACACCTGTCAGACAAACCTGGCATAGAAATGTGTGGATTACCATGCATTGCTTGCCTCACCAGCTCAATGGTGTTCCCGTTGGAGGTGGACTTTGGAACTGCAGAGCGTGGATAACGTTTTGGGAGTGAGGGTGGGGGTTGGGGGCGGGAGTAAACGGGATGGAGTGAGAGGGGATCTTCAGACATACGCACCTATGTACAAACTGTTTTATATGTCTAGGTAGACTCTCTGTGCACACTATGCAGGTCCTGAAATATTTGGGACGTGTCTCCAAGCTGTATGCGAGTGAAAATGTTATGTTTGAGATGTTGTTTTTGGGGCTTCATTTTTTCAGTCACGAGCGCACAGAGACGCTCGTGACACCATAAGTCATAATGACGTGGTAATTGTTACCAAGTTGTGCCATACTGGTGACCAAAGATTGACGTTTATTTGGAAGTATTTTGTTATACACTTCCCGGAATGATGAATACTGATTAACTGTTAGAATGAGTTAAATTACCAAGTACGCTTAAGGCGGAGTCCATGGCACGTTAGTCAATACATAGCGCCCAGGGACAGCCGACACACCACCCGTCACCCACACTGTCCATTCTCTGTCAGACTGCTTGTCTCTACACACCACACGTCACCCACACTGTCCATTCTCTGTCAGACCGCTTGTCTCTACATCGTTTTTATGCTTGAATCTGCCACATATCTCGGGTAGAGGACCTATAGCTTTTGTCTGTTTGTTTTTGTATGATATATCAAGATTCAGTTTTTGTCCGATATATCAAGATTCAATTTTGTAGGATATATCAAGATTCAATTTGTGTAGGATATATCAAGATTCAGAAAAAAAAGTACTGTGGGAGATTTTCAGACCAATTTGGAAGTTTCTGTTATCTCCCTTTTTCGCCTGCCATAAAGTGACGGTAACTCGTTTTGCTCGTTGGTTGTTTCCCCTGTAAGGCAGAGAAAGCATTTTTATTCTGTTGAGATCCTATTCTTTAGCGTGGGAAAAGGCTGCATTGTGGCTTTTTAACTGGAAATATTGACTACTGCCACGAACGTAGGAATTCTTAGTGAATGCTAGGAATTCAGAAACTTTCGTCATCGTTCAGAGTAAAAGAATATCGATCACCGTCCCGAATACAGGAACATTTAGCATCGTTCAGAACACAGAAATATTGGTCGTTACTGATCACAGTCTAGAAATATTGATCACCTTTCTGAATCCAAAAATGTTGTTCATGCTCATTATCGTTCAGAATCAACACGGCAGTTCCCTAATGGACTCTTCACGTGATATGTGTCTTTGCTAGTGTCGTGTTGCTCATTATCGTTCAGAATCAACACGGTAGTGCCCTGATATACTCTTCACGTGATATGTGTCTTTGCTAGTGTTGTGTCCATGTAAACGCTTCGGACTTGGTCTCGATTTCAGAAATGCAAATTCGCGTTTGCGTTGTCTTGTTGTTTGAAAAATCAATTTTCAGGTGTTCAGACTGTATTTACTTACAGCTCAAGGGTGAGCATAGGCCATGGACAACACTCCACCATCGCACTCGGTTCTGGGCTGCTCGCTGAATGCCAGTCCAGTTGGTCCCCTGCCTCTTTACCTCTGATGTTCAAACGCTATTTCGCAATTTTTTTAAAAACTTTGTTATAGTTGTCATGTATGCCATCGTCTATTTGTTAATATGATGGACATATGTAATTGGTAACACGTCTGGGCAGTTTATTTATTGGAGCAGGATTTTTCTCCGTGTGTTGTGGAGTAGGCAGGGTAAGGGTGGGGGTGGGGATAGACATAGGCTATGAAACTCTGAAGAAAAGCAAGCCAGATACTGACTATCATTATCATTGCTGTTCTGAAGAAAAGCAAGCCAGATACTGACTGTCATTATCATTGCTGTTGAAACTGAAGTAAACTAGCATAAACTGACTATGTTATTATCATGATTGTAATCAGCAGTAGTGTTGTTATTATCATTGTTGTTATTGTCATTGTCCATGTTAGTGTCTTTGCTGGTTTAACAGTATTCAAACATTAATCTTATCGAGAAATGTCAGTTACTTCTTTACATTGTAGATAACTTTCTGTTGTGATGTATGTGTAGTTTTTTGTATGTTTGTGTGTCTGTCTGTTGTTCTTTGGTGTAGATTAAGTGTCGTGTGTGTGTGTGTGTTTGTGGGTTGTGGTGTTTTGGTGTGTGTGTGTGTGTTGTATGTGTGGTGTGTGTGTGTGTGGTGGTGTGTGTGTGTGTGTGTGTGTGTGTGTGTGTGTGTGTGTGTGTGTGTTTGTGATGTGTGTGTGTGGGGTGTGTGTGTGTGTGTGTGTGTGTGTGTGTGTGTGTGTTGTGTGTGTGTGATGTGATGTGACTTTTTTTTAACTCAACGAGCTTCCATGCATGTCATGACTAAACTTGTACGTTGTAATTACTTCTTTTTTTCTCTTTGAAATTGACAACTGAAATGTTTCCGTGTCATTGTACATAGTCATGTTCAGGTGGTGTAGACTGGTTCTGGTTGTTTTTCTCCATTCCTTTTTTCTCGCTGTTATACGTCTGGCATTGGCCTGATCAACAGTGCTAGCAGACCAGTGTGTGAGCACGTTAGGCACTGTTGCTTGTGTGACAGATTTCTTTGTGGTGTGTCCGTCCTAAAACTGCTGAAGCAATTACAGGGTCATGGCTGTAGTCCTTTCCTCTTGCAGTGACCATGAGGGTGACCATCATCTGGAAAAGCGATAACGATAAAAACACATAGATAACAATTAGATAACGCATAGATAACAATGAAATAACTCATAGATAACAATCAAATAACACATAGATAACCATTAAATAACGCATAGATAACAATCAAATAACACATAGAAAACATAAATAACGCATAGATAACAATCAAATAACACATAGAAAACAATCAAATAGCACATAGATAACAATCAAATAACACAAAGAAAACAATCAAATAACACATAGAAAACAATCAAGTAACACATACATAACAATCAAATAACACAAAGATAACAATCAAATAACACAAATATAACAATCATTACACAAAGATAACAATCTAATAACACATAGATAACAATCAAACAACACATAGAAAACAATCCCTACGAGTAAAACAGAAGGAAAGGACAGAACTTTAAAGTCTGCATACTATGTCACATAAAAAGTCTGCATACTATGTCACATAAAAAGTCTGCATACTATGTCACATAAAAAGTCTGCATACAATGTCACATAAAGGAAATGAAAACCAAACGGACTGAGCAAAATGCAGTTCAATGGAATCAACTCGTTTTATATGGAGGTAACTCTCTAAGTAGTATTTTGACACACACTGTCTAGATGTACTGATATTTGTAATGATGTGTATTAAAGCTCATTTTTGCTTTATAAACCTGTGCAGTTAAAAGTATTTAACGGCATAATGCTAAGTGATCATAGTGTTGTGTTTCAGGTCACTCTAACGTCATCATACATGTAATTACAGTCATTGTAGCTTCGTAATGCTACCTGATGATTGTGACTTTGGCATAATACATCCTAACTAATAAGTAATCATGTTTTGCAGCAACATGAATAAAACAGATCATTGCATTGCTATGCAGAAAGTGAGGAAGACCGATACATTAATCCGGTAAATTAATGCTGTGTGATTTGTTAATTTCAGCTTCTTCGGTAAAGAAGATGAGTGTAGTCCTACAAAATGGCTGCGTAATGACCAAAGACTGTCAGCTGTAAGAAGTTTAAGAAAGATGATGTTGCAAAGAGGTAAGGCTAAACGTAATCATGTTTGTGTGACGCGTTACTTGCTGGGAGTGAAAACGAAAGCCTAGAACTACATTTTTTACCAAGTGCACGTGCACAATGAGTGGACCCGTTTTACCAAGTGCACGTGCACAACGAGTGTATACACCGTCCATTTTGTGACACCACCTCTTCCTTTCCAAACGCATTCCTTCCCTATAACCTCATAGCCAAGCTGCTTCGGCTTTCTCGCACATTTCATTTCACATTGTTTATGGTTCAGCTAGTGCTATGAAATCATGATAATGAAGTCAAACTTAAGCAAGGAATGTTATGAGCGGAGATTTCAGCACAGAAAACACACGAGCAATGAGAAAATGAATAAGAACAAATAGATGTTCCCAAACACTGAGAGTTTGTGGCTGTTGGCAACAACTGGCAACATCACGTGCCACAGCCTTTGGGGAAGCGGGATAACACCACGTCTCACCCTGTCTTGCAGCAGGGCGTGAGAAGCGATGGGGTCATGCTGTGTTCCAAAGTTCAGCGTTGATTTGGATTCAGTCGTTGCGTTGTTTCTGCATCTCCTATGGTGTCCTGTTAGTTGTCGCCGGCTCTCTCGTGTCAATGTGTGACTGCTTTCGAGGCTTTGTGTACTCGTTTCGTTTCTTCCATTGACTTTCTTACTGCTTTATTTGTTTGTTTTTCTCAAAAAATGTCGTCCATTGTTAGTCCAGAAGCCCATTCAGATGTCTTTGGTCTAGGAAGTCTTTACTTTTCTTCTGACTAACATTGAAATTTTAAAACCAGCTTTTTTTTCGGTGTAAGATTTTAAGATGAGGCAGGAACAGTAAACAATAAACAAGTAGGGTAACTCTTGCTCCCATGGTGAAATACATACACGCCCATAACTCCAAACCACTGCTTCCTACGACAGCACACAGAAGAAAACAACAACAAGAAACAGATTCTCCTTGTTTGTTCTGTGTGGGTCTGTGTTGTCATTTCTGCTGTTTGTTCTGTGTGCTCTGTGTCGTCATTCTGCTGTGTGTTCTGTGTGCTCTGTGCTGTCATTTCTGCTGTTTTTTTCTGTGTGCTCTGTGTTGTCATTTCTGCAGTTTGTTCTGTGTGCTCTGTTTGTCATGTCCCCCCGCTGTTGTTCTGTGTGCTCTGTGTTGTCATGTCTGCTGTTTGTTGTGTGTGCTCTTTGTTTTCATGTCTGCTGTTTTGTTGTGTGTGCTCTGTTTGTCAAGTTTTGCGTTTGTTGTGTGTGCTCTGTGTTGTCATGTCTGCTGTTTGTTCTGTGGCTCTGTGTTGTCATGTCTGCTGTTTGTTCTGTGTGCTCTGTGTTGTTCTGTGTGCTCTTGTTTGTTCTGTGTGCTCTGGTTGTTCTGTGGCTCGGGGTTGTCATGTCTGCTGTTTGTTCTGTGTGCTCTGTGTTGTCATGTCTGCTGTTGTTCTGTGTGCTCTGTGTTGTCATTTCTGTTGTTTGTTCTGTGTGCTCTGTGTTGTCATTCTGCTGTGTGTTGTGTGCTCTGTGTTGTCATTTCTGCTGTTTGTTCTGTGTGCTCTGTGTTTTCATGCTGCTGTTTTGTTGTGTGTGCTCTGTGTTGTCATTCTGTTGTTTGTTCTGTGTGCCTGTGTTGTCATTTCTGCTGTGTGTTCTGTGTGCTCTGTGTTGTCATTTCGTTTTTTTGTTCTGTGTGCTCTGTGTTGTCATTTCGGCTGTGTGTTGTGTGTGCTCTGTGTTGTCATTTCTGTTCTTTGTTTTTGTTGCTCTGTGTTGTCATTTCTGCTGTTTTTTCAGTGTGCTCTGTGTTGTCATGTCTGCTGTTTGTTCTGTTGCTCTGTGTTGTCATGTCTGCTGTGTGTTCTGTGTGCTCTGTGTTGTCATGTCTGCGGGGTGTTCTGTGTGCTCTGTGCTGTCATTTCTGCTGTTTGTTCTGTGTGCTCTGTGTGTCATGTCGCTGTTTGTTGTGTGTGCTCTGTGTTGTCATGTCTGCTGTTTTTTTCTGTGTGCTCTGTGTTGTCATGTCTGCTGTTTGTTCTGTGTGCTCTGTGTGTCATGTCCCGCTGTTTGTTCTGTGTGCTCTGTGTTGTCATGTCTGCTGTTTGTTCTGTGTGCTCTGTGTTGTCCCTGTCTGCTGTTTGTTCTGTGTGCTCTGTGTTGTCATGTCTGCTGTTTGTTCTGTGTGCTCTGTGTTGTCATTTCTGCGTTTGTTCTGTGTGCCTGTGTTGTCATGTCTGCTGTTTGTTTTTGTGTGCTCTGTGTTGTCATTTCTGCTGTTTGTTGTTGTGCTCTGTGTTGTCATGTCTGCTGTTTGTTCTGTGTGCTCTGTGTTGTCATTTCTGCTGTTTGTTCTGTGTGCTCTGTGTTGTCATTTCTGCTGTTTGTTCTGTGTGCTCTGTGTTGTCATTTCTGCTTTTTTTTTGGTGTGCTCTGTGTTGTCATTTCTGCTGTTGTTCTGTGTGCTCTGTGTTGTCATTCTGCTGTTTGTTGTGTTGCTCCGTGTTGTCATTTCTGCTGTTTTTTTGTGTGTGCTCTGTGTTGTCATTTCTGCTGTTTTCTGTGGTGCTCTGTGTTTCCCTTCTGCTGTTTTTCTGTGTGCTCTGTGTTGTCATGTCTGCTGTTCGTTCTGTGTGCTCTGTTTGTCATATCTGTTTTTGTTTTTTTGTGGCTCTGTGTTGTCATTTCTGCTGTGGGGTTGTGGGTGCTTGTGTGTATTCTGCGTTTGTTGGTGGCTGTTGTCATTCTGGTTTGTTCTGTGGCCTGTGTTGTCATGTCTGCTGTTTGTTCTGTGTGCCGTGTGCATTTTGCTGTTGTCTGGTGTCTGTGTTTGTCATGTCTGCTGTTTGTTCTGTGTTTCTCTGTGCTGTCTTTCTGCTGTTTGTTCTTGTGCTCTGTGTTGTCATTTTTGCTGTTTGTTCTGTGTGCTCTGTGTTGTCATTTCTGCTGTTGTTTGTGTGCTCGTTGTCATTTCTGCGTTTGTTCTGTTGCTCTTTTTTCCCTTTGCTGTTGTTCTGTGTGCTCTTGTTGTCATTTTCGCTGGTGTTCTGTGTGCTCTGTGTTGTTCATTTCTGCTGTTGTTTGTGTGCTCTGTGTTGTCATTTCTGCTTTTTGTTCTGTGTGGGTCTGTGTTGTCATTTTTGCTGTGTGTTGTGTGCTCTGTGTTGTCATTTCTGCTGTTGTTCTGTGTGCTCTGTGGGTTTTTCATTTTTGCTGTTTGTTCTGTGTGCTCTGGTTTATTTCCTGCTTTTTTGTTCTGTGTGCTCGTGTTGTCATTTCTGCTGGGGTTCTGTGGTCTGTGTTGTCATGTTGCTGTTTGTTCTGTGTGCTCTGTGTTGTCATTTCTGCTGTTTTTTCTGTGTGCTCTGTGTTGTCATGTCTGCTGTTTGTTTTTGTGTGTCTTGTTTTGTTGTTTTTTTCTGTGTGCTCTGTGTGTCTTTCTGCTGTTTGTTCTGTGTGCTCTGTGTTTTTCATGTCTGCTGTTTGTTTTTGTGTCCGTCAGTCTGCTGTTGTTCTGTGTGCTCTGGTTTTCATGTCTGCTGTTTGTTCGTGTGTCTGTGCGTCATGTCTGTTGTTTGTTCTGTGTGCTCTGTGTTGTCATTTCTGCTCTGTTTTTGTTCTGTGCTCTGTGTTGTCATTTCTGCTGTTTGTTCTGTGTGCTCTGTGTTGTCATTTCTGCTGTTTGTTCTGTGTGCTCTGTGTTGTCATGTCTGCTGTTTGTTCTGTGTTGTCATGTCTGCTGTTTGTTCTGTGTGCTCTGTGTTTCATGTCTGCTGTTTGTTCTGTGGCTCTGTTGTTGTCATTTCTGCTGTTTCTGTGTGCTCTGTGTTGTCTTTTCTGCTGTTTGTTCTGTGTGCTCTGTGTTGTCATGTCTGCTGTGTGTTCTGTGTGCTCTGTGTTGTCATGTCTGCTGTTTGTTCTGTGTGCTCTGTGTCGTCATTTCTGCTGTTTGTTCTGTGTGCTCTGTGTCGTCATTTCGGGTGTTTGTTCTGTGTGCTCTGTGTCGTCATTTCTGCTAGCGATTCGGTGTCGTTGGCGGCATTCGTTTGGAGTTATTCATTTCACCATGAGAGCAAGAGTTACCCCACTTGTTGTTTGTGTGTGTGTGTGTGTGTGTGTGAAATGTCATTTTTATAGTCTGGCAACTAGGTCATGACATAGTGCGCACTGTCCGGAGCGGACACCACTTGTCCATTCTTCAGTGTCGGCTGGCTCGTGTAGATTTAGTACGTCATTTTTCGTTATATTCAATGATTTGTTGAAATAAATGTTGTACTCACGTTTTGAACTGACGGTGGTAAATCAAGCGAAAGGGCTGGCAGTCCGTCATGCCTCTGTCTTGTTTGCCTTAGGGGGGTTTCCCCTAGACTAGCTAATGAAAGATGGATTGGTTGTGAGGACATGTGTATTTGGTGGGTGACTTTGTGGTGTTGTTTCCCCCTTAACCTTTACCTTGCTTCCTGGGTCTTCCATGACCCAGTGACTCAATAAAAACATCGATCTTATGAACGGATAGAGCTATGCTCACGAAATCTTAGAGTTCCTCAACGATGTTAATAGCCGTTGGTCACTGAAATTTCATGTATGGGCACAATCAATCATCAGCGTAATTAGTCGCGGTTCCCTCAGGACCTATACGTTTTAATGGGTCGCACATGACCCACGCCATCGGGTGAGGAATAAGTCGCTGAACCGCCCTTTATCAGATGTGGATCTTACAAGACCCACGCGATCAGAAAAGGGATAAGCAACAGGAAAAGCCTCTACAAAATGGGTGGGTCTTGGGCGACCCGTACGATCGGCTCTGTGTAGTCAAAACCGTCATCCGGTAAAGGTTAAGTGGGGTGACAGCCCCGATAAGGGCCTCGTGTGCTGGCTGAGTCGGAATAAAACTAAAACCGATTGGTTGTTCTGTGAAACAGAAAGAATTTTACGCTGTGGCTGGGTAAGGTTTGACAAAGACTTAAATTGAATGGTTAATCTCCCTTGACTGAAACAAAATGGTTAATCTCCCTCGACTCAAACCGAATGTGTTTTAATCTCCCCTGGCTGAATGGAACTGAATAGTTTATCTCCCCTGACTGTTATTACCAGTATACATAGTACTGCTACAATGAACGTTACCACTACTGTTGCGTCTGGTGCTTTCTGGGCGTACTAGAACTACTGCTACAATTACTACTAAATAGTCTTATTATTATTGTTACAACAGTGACGAATTCTATTAAACATTGAATTTCATTCAAGCTCAGTGGTAGTATTATGAGTGTTGTGGTATGTTTTTTTTTTCTCCTTTGAACAAGCTAGAATAACAGTGGACATAGATTATGTATACATAATTAAAAACAATTGGAAACATTTTCTTAGCTGCATGTCAGTTGAACGTCATTCATGGTACAGGTTTTTTTTTGTTGTTGTTTTTTTTTTGTGTTAATGTCTTACAGTCTCTTTCATTTTCTGTAAAAAAAAATGTATATATAATAACGATTTATATGTTTTCGCTTCGTTTGAGGTCACTTTTTGGGTATGATTATGTAATCTTAGCTTCGTTTCGGTCTGTGCCTCAGACTTAGTGTACTAAAATGCTCTGTCTTTCTGTCTGCCTCTCTCTTTCTCTCTCTCTCTCTCTCTCTCTCTCTCTCTCTCTCTCTCTCTCACCACACACACACACACCACACACACACACACACACACGCATACACACACGCAGCACACGCAACACACACACACACACACACACACACACACACACACACACACACACACACACACACCCCTCTACTTTCTTTCTTTGCCTTTTCCTCATGTCTTTGTGTCAAAGACGTTGACAAAAAAATTTTGTGGATGAATTCGATGACTAAAACTTAAATTGTGGATCTCCAACTCAACCAAAGCATTACATACGTTTGCACACGTGCTCCATTTTGGCCTCTTTCAACCTTGTTAACTTACGGGAAACAATGTTTTTCTGGATCAGTATGGTTTGGTGTTATTTTATTCCATTTCTTGGACACGAAAAGCAAATCTGACCCGTCTCACTCTCTCTGTGTACCAAAGATTAGGCATGTAATGTGTTTTTCTCTGTTGGGGCAGTGTCTCTACCCTTGGATTGATGCTGTGTTGGGTACGAACAATAGGCAATACAAAATGGGCCGTAATGTGGTTTTCTTTGTGGGAGTGGGTACAGGCGAAACAAAAGTGATTTTATATTGTACGTATTGTTAGCGGATAATGACCCCCCCCCCCCCCCCCCCCCCCCCACACACACACACACACACACCCTCTCCCCGACTTTTGCATCCCGCACCTCGCCCTCCCCCCCTCCCACCCCGCTGATGCCTTCCCCATCCTTCCTTGCCCCCCCCCCCCCCCCCCCCTCCTCATCCCACTTCCACGACCATTCTGTTGACCCCTCCGTGAGAATGTTGCCCTGGCCCAATCCAAGCCACCAGACTGTTTGCAATAAATGTTGACGATAATGCCGAGGGTTGTTTTTTTGTACTGGTATTTACAATGTATAGCGTTTATTGATTAAGGTGATGGTCCGAACAATTTCAATCTCTGGGTTTTTTTTCTCTCCCTGATTATGTACTGTTAATTGAAAGTGCAGTTTTGTTTTTATTGGTGTTGCTTTTTTGCTGTCATGTTTATTACCATTTTTGTTAGCAAAGCGCTTTTAAGGACGTTTTTATTGTGGATCAAGGAAGTCTTTTTGTACAAATTTGACATGTTGACATTAAATAAAACCGGTAGAAAGTATGGAGCATTGAGATGTTGAGTGTTTGAGGGAATGAATGTACTGAGAAATCATGTGACTATGCATGTCTTTGCACAACACACACACCACCGCACGCACGCGCACGCACGCACACACACACACACCACACACACACACCCACACACACACACACACACACACACACGTACACACACGTACACACACGAACACACACACACATACACACACACACACACACACACACACACACACACACACACACACACAAACTTAGCAAGACTCTTGATACACCAGTGTATGATATTTTAAACAACTGACTTGCAGTGCTGAAAACAGTGGACTTTTAAACGTCGTTAATTTCAATATGATGTCATCACGTTCGTTGCTGCGGTACACATTTATCATTCCAAAGCTGTCATCACGTCAGTTAATGCAATGCGCATTTATCACCTATAGTCGTATACGTCGTAATCATCTTACTCCAAAGCTGTCATCACGTCAGTTAATGCAATGTACATTTATCACCCAAAGCTGTCATCACGTCAGTTAATGCAATGTACATTTATCACCCCAAAGCTGTCATCACGTCAGTTAATGCAATGTACATTTATCACCCAAAGCTGTCATCACGTCAGTTAATGCAATGTACATTTATCACTCCAAAGCTGTCATCACGTCAGTTAATGCAATGTACATTTATCACTCCAAAGCTGTCATCACGTCAGTTAATGCAATGTACATTTATCACCCAAACCCGTCATCACGTCAGTTAATGCAATGTACGTTTATCACCCTAAAGCTGTCATCGCTTCAGTTGAAGCAATGTACATAAAGCTGTCATCACGACAATCAATGCGGTATACATTTATCGCCTCAAAAACAAAAACGTCATCATGTAATTTAATGAGGCATACATTTATCACCTTAAAGCTGTCATCACGTCAATCAGTGCGGCATACATTTATCACTCCAAAGCTGTCATCACGTATTTTTACATCAATCACCCTAAAGCTGTCATTACATCAATTAATGCGGCACACATTTGTCACTCCAAAGCTGTCATCACGTCAATTAATGCAGTGTACATTTATCGCCTCAAAGCTGTCATCACGTCAATTAATGTGGCATACATCTATCACTCAAAAGCTGTCATCACGTCAATTAATGCGGCATACATTTATCACTCCAAAGCCGTCATCACGTTAATTAATGCGGCATATATTTATCACTCCAAAGCTGTCATCATGTCAATAAATGCGGCATACAATCATCACTCCAGAGCTGTCATCATGTGAATTAATGCGGCATACATTTATCACTCCAAAGCTGCATCAGTCAATTAATGCGGCATACATTTATCACTCCAAAGCTGTCATCATGTAATTAATGCGGCATATATTATCATCCAAAGGTGTCATCGCGTCAGTTAATGCGGCATGCATTTATCACTCCAAAGCACGTCATCACGACAATTAATGTGGCATACATTTTCCCTCCAAAGCTGTCATCACGTCAGTTAATGTGGCAAGCACTTATCACTCCAAAGCTGTCATCACGTTAATCAATGTGGCATACATTTATCACCCTAAAGCTGTCACTGATTTCTTTGGTGGATACAGTAATCACACCAAAACTGTCAGCATATCAGTCAGAGCAATATACAGCCATCACCCCAAACCTGTCATCACATCAATCAATAAAGCTGTCATCACCTCAATCGATGAAGTACATAGTTATCACCCCAAAGCTGCCATCACATCAATCAATGCAATATACAGTTATCACGCTAAAACTGTCGCCACGTCAATCAAAGCAATATACAGTTACGCTATAGCTGTCACCACGTCAGTCAGTGCAATATACAGTTATCACCCTAATGCTGTCACGACGTCAACCAAAGCAGTATACGCACGTCACACAAAGCTGTCATCAGTCAGTCAAAGCAATATTCAGTTATCAGGCTAAAGCTGTCACCGCGTCAATCAGTGCAACATACAGTTATCGCGCTAAAGCTGTCATAATGTTAATAAAAGCTGTATGCAGTTGTCACGCTAAAGCTGTCTTCACGTCAATCAATGCAGTATACAGTTATCACCTTAAAGCTCCTTATGTCAATCAACACATTAATCACACGAAAGATGTGATGACGTCAATAACATACCTATACTATTATGGTGATTAGCCTACAGCTGTTATCATGACATTATGTCAAGTACATACTTATCACACCAAAGCTCCAATCACGTCAACTAGTGCAGTATACAGTTATCATCCAAAAGTAGTTGTCATGTCAATCAGCGCAGTATACAGTTATCACCCTAGGGTTGTCATCATGTCAATCAATACACTACACAGTTATCACACCAAAGTTGTTATCATGTCAATCAATGCAGTATAGAGATATCGCCCCAAACTTGTCATATGTCGAGCAATGCAGCGTACAGATATCACCCCAACGTTGTTGTCAACATGTCAATGAATACAGTGTACAGATATCACCCCAACGTTAGTTGCCAACATGTCAATCAATGCTGTATACAGATATCACCCCAAAGTTGTTGTCATCATGTCAATCAATACAGTATACAGATATTACTCCAACGTTGTTGTCATCATGTCAATCAATACAGTATACAGATATCGCTTCCAACTTTGTTGTCATCATGTCAATCAATACAGTATACAGATATCGCCCAAACGTTGTTGTCATCGTGTCAATCAGTGCGGTATACAGATATCACCCCAGGGTTCTCATCATGTCAATCAATACAGTATACAGATATCACCCCACAGTTGTCATCATGTTAACAATGCAGTATACAGATATCACCCACAGGTTGTCATCATGTCAATCAATGCAGTATACAGATATCACACCACAGTTGTCATCATGTCAATCAATGCAGTATACAGATATCACCCCAAAGTTGTCATCATGTCAATCAATCAGTATACAGATATCACCCCAGGGTTGTCATATGTCAATCAATGCAGTATACAGATATCACCCAACAGTTGTCATCATGTCAATCAATGCAGTACACAGATATCACCCCACAGTGTCATCATGTCAATCAATGCAGTATACAGATATCACCCCAAAGTTGTCATCATGTCAATCAATACAGTATACAGATATCAACCCCAGGTTGTCATCATGTCAATCAATCAGTATACAGATATCACCCCACAGTTGTCATCATGTCAATAATACAGTATACATAATCACCCACAGTTGTCAATGTCAATCAATGCAGTATACAGATATCACCCACATTGTATCATCATGTCATCAATGCTATACAGATATCACCCCACAGTTGTCATCTGTCAATCAATACAGGATACCGATACACCCACAGTTGTCATTAGTCAATCAATGCAGTATACAAATATCACCCCACAGTTGTCTCATGTCAACCAATACATATACAGATATCACCCGCATGTCATCATGTCAATCAATACAGTATACCGATATCACACAGTTTCATCATGTCAACAAACAGTATACAGATATCACCGCACAGTTGTCATCATGTCATCAATACAGTATACAGATATCACCCCACAGTTGGCATCATGTCAATCAACGCAGTATCAGATATCACCACAGTTGTCATCATGTCAATCAATACAGTATACAGATATCACCCCACAGTTGTCATCATGTCAATCAATGCAGTATACAGATATCACCCCAGGAATCTCATCATGTCAATCCATGCAGTATACAGATAAGCCTAACTCTCTGGCAACTACGGAATAAAAACAAGTTTCGTTGATGTCTCACTGATCCCACTCATTACGAACTTCTTGTACAGTTATCATGACAGGGCGAGAACTGATAGTATGTGTATACAATGTTCATGACGTCCAATTGGTATAATTCATTCATAATCTAATGAGGCCACTTAATTCTTTGATCAAACAAGGAGGAAGAACACATAGACTGCTCATGAACATCCTCCTCTCTCTCTCTCTCTCTCGTCTCTCTCTCTCTCTCTCTCTCTCTCTCTCTCCTCTCTCTCTCAAAACCTCTTCTTTCTAGCAAAAGAGAAAATCCGGGTTACAATGTCTTGATTTAAATTGTCAGTGTCACGTGAAAACTTGTTCATCTTTCTATCGAGGCATCCCGTGAATTCTGATTTGATTTGCCTTATGTTAAAATTCAATGTAAATCCCTTCGGTATGGGTTTTAGGCATTAATCTGAATAAAAGTTCGTATTCTCTCTCTCTCTTCTGTCACACACACACACACACACACACACACACACACACACACACACACACACACAAGATATCTACTCACATTTGCACTTACATGAACAAAATCCATACAGTTTACGCGCGCGCGCGCACAGAGAGAGAGAGAGAAGAGAGAGAAGAGTAGAGAGAGAGAGAGAGAGAGAGAGAGAGAGAGAGAGTAACTCTTGAGTTCTGGAGTCAATTATCTGCGCACAAAAACCGTTTTAACAAAAGTGGGGCATATTCGTCGGACTGAGTAGAAAATAAATCAATTGTGCAAAACACCACACACACCACACACACCACAACCACACACCACGCACGCACGCCACGCGCGCACACACACACACACACACAGATGGCGACAGCAATCAGAAGCTAAACGTCGGGTCTATTAGCTTATAGCACTTCTGCAGGCTCTGTCTCAGAAATGCCCAAAACTAGGAGCCCAGTACTGTGGTGGCAGCTGTGGGATGGTTAGGGTTTAGGCAGATTAGGTTAGCGGGGCTTAGACGAAATGCAAGTCAAGGAAGAAAGACAAAAACCAAGTAAGTCGGCGCTTCAGGAATTTGCAAATCTGAAGCCAACCGGTCAACAGACAAATGCTGACATTCCTGGCATTGGAACGACAGCACCAATGAAATTCCAAAGCGCAACTCCTTCACTTCTAATGCCATGAGTGACGTGAAAGAAGAAATCAGTGGGCTGAGAAAACTGATGAAACATTATGTGATAAAATAGTATCCCTCGAAGATACGGTACGTGAGCAAAACAACGCGATTGCTCAGCTTACAACCGAAAAGTGCAACACAGAACCACGTTCTAAATTTGTTCAGACTGATCCAGAACAGAAAATAGTAAAGGAGAGCGCGAAACACGACGGTACATACGCTCAGGTGACAGCACAACACGCGGTTTCAATCTCAAACAGGAAAGAAAAAGATAAAAATATAAAGCCAAAAGAACGATCTAGAACACAGAAGACAACTTCTCATGACGTCAATTCCAATGATAGCGTCATCACGTCACAGACTGCTCAGAATCGAACAAACAAAAGACACAACTTGGAAAGGAAAGTAACTGTTCTCGTCCTTCATGATTCTGTTTTGAACGGTGTGAAATGCCCCCGACTCGGTCGATCTTATGGTTTCAAAACTGTTTCCAAAAAATCTTCCACTACAAAGGACTTACTGCCCCGCTCAGACAAACCTTGTCGTCAATGGATACAGAAGTTGATGCAATTGTTATTCATTGTGGTCTCAATGATATTCAACAAAAGACGTTGCATCCTCTAGCAAACTCTTTGCGGACACCATTAAAACCATCGCTAAAGAGCATTCACATGCCAGCATTGTGATCAGTAAAGTGGCTCCTGTTTCTAACCCCGAAATAAAACATAAACCGCGAAATGTTCAACGAGGTTCTAAACTCTGAACTATTCAAAGTTCCCAAAGTGTCCGTCATCAGCCATGAGAATCTCCTTGCCAGCCCCAGGACACTGAAAGACGGAGTCCACCCGAACCAGAAAGGAGCCAGTGTACTTGCTGGTAACTTAGGGCGACACGTTCACCAGCTTTTCTGGAAGAAACCGTCTGGCAGCAAGTCCAGGAACCCCGGTCTACACCGTTCTTCATGGAGAACACGATACCTCCCTCCCTCCAGTCTTCTCGTCACACAGATATCATGATCTACCCTTTTCTCCTGTACCAGGGCCCTGGCGGAACTTATATGATGTTCTACAAGACTGGTGAATGATCTTCATAAAACTTAACACTCCTCCACCTTGCCTTTTGTAAAAGTGTTCACTATTGCGTTGCTGTTTGCTGATTAGTTTCATAGTTGGGGGAATTGTCTTTTTATCTTTCATTTGAATACTCTTCATTTTGCAATCGTGCCCCCCTTGAATGTCAATTGTAAAATTTTGATGGCAAAGACGACTGACATTGATATACTACAATGGAACTGCCGGTCGATTAAACCAGAATTTGGTAAATCTTCAACATCTTGAAGCCAGCTCCTACATGGTCCTAATTCTTCAATCACTAAATGTGTCAAAAAACGACTTGCCACGGCTGGATCGTTTCTTTTACCCACCTGTGGTACAAGAAACTGGTGTTAATGAGAAAGTCTCTGCAGCCATTTATATAAATGACCAGTTATTTTATCATCCCCTTCAGTCCACCTATACCTCCTGACACCTCAGACTTGTATTCTTTGTGCAGCTTCTGTTCACTTTTGACAATTCTCTAGTCTTAAACACGGTCTCTGTGTACTTCCCAAAAGGAGTCATTGATAGCAATTCAGACTGGCTACATAATATAAACTTTCAAAGTAGTAAAATGGTTAATTGCGGAGACGTTTAATGAACATGCTCCTTTCTGGGATAGAAACTTGCGCGAAAGTCAGCTCAAACCGTTTAGTGGAGAACATATCAGACTCTCCACTCGTCCTGTTAAATGATGGAAGTATCACGAGACTGCCTGATATCCCTAGTCACATATCATGTGCAATGACTTGTCTTTAATCTCCCCACCAATGGTCCCGAGCTGTACATGGCAAATTTATGATAACACTTTAGGGAGTGATCATATTCCCATAGTTATTTCTCTGAGAGGATTGTAGTGAGCCAAGATGACAGTAAGGATAAAAATCCCAAAGTTTGATTACAAACGAGCTGACTGGGCCAAATTTCAATCTGTGCTATCTCCATATGACGTCCATTCTTTTGATAAATCTGACATAGAATCTATGTACCGTCACTTTACTATCTCACTACTGCAGGCAGCCGGTGAGGCAATTCCAATTCTTAGTCAATCAAAATCTCCCAAACACACGGGTAAAGTGTGGTGGACAGAATCTTGCAAAACGCCGTTCCTTCGGCATACCAAAAAGCAGAATCGTTTGCCGACATGTTTTCCAAAAATAGCTCCTTCTGTAGTTTATCAGACAAATGCAGAACTATGAGGGAAAACCAATCTAACAAAGAAATGTACGCTGATCCGACGAAAATAATGATCATCATCTAAAATGCTGATATTACTTTTCAGGAATTACCACTCTGCTATTTCTTCATTGTCTAATAAGAAAACGTCTGTTGGTTTAGATGCCATTTCTAATGAAATATTAATACATATAACACAAAATTTTGTTTTACTTCTACATGAAACTATTAATAAATGTTGGATTGAAGGGAACATAAATTCCACATGGAGAGACTCAATTATTGTTCCCGTTTTAAAGAATGAAAAATCAATGACAAACACAAATAGCCATCGACCTATAGCTCTTACATCTCATGTCGTGAAACTAATGCAGAAAATTGTTCAAAAACAGATTGACATACTATTGTGAAAAAAACTGGCATTATCCCCGGAAACCAGGCTGGGTTTAGAAAGGTCAGGTCTACTATTGATCATCTTGTAAAGCTCACTACGCAAATTAAACACCATTTTGCTAGAAGACAAAACGTTCTCGCCACATTTTTCGATATCAACAATGCATTTGATCAAGTTTGGCATGATAGGCTTTTTATATAAATTAAAAACTATAGGTCTCTCTGGTCATATTTATAAATTTGTTAAAACATTCCTGACCAACAGAAGTATTCAGACAAGAATTGGTAATACTATATTCATCCAAAAGATTACTAGATATGGGTATCCCTCAAGGCTCTGTGATCGCCCCTCTTCTCTTTAATATTTTAACTAATGATTTACCTAAATACATGAAAATTATTTTAACTTAATTCAATATGCGGATTACATCTGCTTATGGTTGAACGCCACATTTTAAAAAAACACATCAAAAAGATCTGTTAATTACATTAGAAAAATATATCAAAAAGAGTTAGACAACATTGCGAACTTCATGTCTGATAATGGCTTACGCCTGTCGGCTGAAAAATCCCGTACGATGTAATTTGATGCAGGTGGGTCTGCTCACAATACTCCTAACTTCAAAGTACATAATACTACATTGAGCTACACTTCTGAGATTAAATTCCTTGGTGTGCATCTTATGTCAAATCTTTCTTGGAATTTTCACTTGGAACATATAATAAATCAAGCGAGAAAATCTCTCAATCTGCTCAAAGTTATAAGTAAACAAAGATGGGGCCAGGAAACAAAAAGTTTAATACATCTTTCTTCTGCTTTAGTTAGATCCAAATTGTCATATGCACAAGGTCTTTTTTTAGTACTCCTAAGGCACTTATTAAAAAGGCTTTAATGTAAAGACTCTAAGGCATTCAGATTAGCCGTTGGTGTTCCATTTCATGCTTCAGCTTTAGGAACTGTCACGGTCGCTAAGCCGGACGGCCCTACCACCCCTACCCACGCCTATCACACACTAGAGCAGACAACACAACACACTAACACAGCTTTACAATCATGCACACTTCTTTATTTCACACACACACTATGGCGCCACCACTCACGTCCATCCACAACCACACACCGGTAACCCACTCTTCACTGACCCACACTACCCTGCTACGACCCTGAGAACCTTAACCTATGCTAAAGCACCAGTTGCGGTATATCACTGCGACCTAGGGACGCAGAGATAGCCCGCACACGTGGTGGCTAAATACTAGGGACAAGGACCAACCCAAGGGACTAATCTCTAAACTACTACCACCCACACCTCTCCCCAGGACCCACCCTTCTCTTTTTGACCCGGGACCCACTACCGCACTGGTCACTGCGTCCCTAAGGGAGGCAACAACAAGTACCCTACACTGTGCTGGCCACTACGTCCCAAAAGGAGGCAGTAGCTAACATCCCTAACCCTACTGCCTAACGCTACACCCCTTCTACAACAACCATGGGACAACCCATCCCGGCCCAGAGAGCTCCAGTCCTCGGCGCTGCACTTGGCCCCTCACAGGCTGACACCTCCCTGGAAGACTCTGCACCCTGGCGCTGACCATGGCTTCCCCGCGGGCCGACCTCTCCCCGAAGACTCCACACCCCGGCGCTGACCGTGGCCTCCCCGCGGGCCGACCTCTCCCCGAAGACTCCACACCCCGGCGCTGACCGTGGCCTCCCCGCGGGCCGACCTCTCCCCGAAGACTCTACACCCCGGCGCCGCCCGTGGCTTCCCTGCAGTCTGATTCCTCTCCCACGCTGGGCACGACACCCAACGTACACCAGACGCCCTCTCGACGAGTCCGGGGCTCGAAGGACTCCTCCTCCTCTGAAGGCCCCGCCAGACTCTGAGGGTGAGGGAAGGTCTGGTGCAGCGCCCTCTCTCAGGACGCCTGAACAGGGAAGAGCAACAGGTGGCTGGAGAACTCCCGGAAGAACCCCGGTAGCAGGAGGAGAGCTGCCTCACAGCCGGCAGACGGCCTGGATGGTCTCCCTCTCCCGGGAAAGCAGCAGGCAACGGGAAACCACCGCTCACCTGCCGGCACGCGGCAGCAGACTGCGGTGATCTGGCCCAGCCTCAGGACGGAAGCAGGATACCTGCTGACACAACTGTAGGCCACTACTGTAATGTTGCTACTACCCGAGTCATCAAGGCCCATAGGCTACCTGGTAAAGCTTTAACTCTCCATCTCCCTCGCCTACCTCCCACTCGGGAATGAGAGTGACCACTTGCATTTCGAATACACCCCCACAACCCGTTACTTTGGGGTTATCAGATCCATTCCCTGCCAACCTTTACAACAGCAGTAAAACAATATTCTCTCTGAGCCAATCTGCACTATTATATATGAAATTATGACTCTCACACAATTCTCGGAGAAATAATCTCAATCTAAGCAATCCAACACGGGCTCCATGGGCCCCCTTAGAAAATACTAAATAAACTAGGAAATGGGCAATTCCACAAGGAAATGTTTCCACATAGTAATCAGTAGTAATATACATTTCTCAAAAAAAAAAAAAAAAAAACTTATCAATTTTTAGCGGTTCACAGTTCCAGCATGTTTATACAGCCACAATCCTTCACATTCTTACCCCTCTGTCATGTGACGTAGCCTCACATCAAGGCATGTGACGCTCCATCACATGTAGTTAGTGATATGAATCATTTCCCCATGCCACAACTGGAAAGGAAGAATATTCATGTGGCTTGACTAGTGTAGCGGGCGTCCCCAAATAATTGTGAGTATGACTCATTCAAGAAACAAATGTGGTCATTGGTGAAAAGTGACCACGATAGAGTAGTTTAATAAGGGTTGGTAAGGTGCTGGTCATGTGTTTTGAACACTGAGTATGCACTCACTAGGAGGAGGGAGGAAAGAATCAGTTTTAGCACAGCAGATGGCCTAGAGACTCGAACCTGTCAGGACGTTGGTCCTCTCTGCTGACCAAGTCATTACCAGGTGATCGATAGATAGTTGGGGAAAGCTACAGGGAAAACTTAAAGAAAAGAGAAAGAAAGAATTCATAATTAAATTGGGAAGCAGGTTACTTACACGAACCTTATTCGTGTTTCAGCCCTTCACCCTTTACCCTTCGCCCTTCACCCTTCACCTTTCACCCCGTGAGGTGGTTGAAGATGGCCATGGTGTGGGAACACACCGGTAGTTCAGCCCCAGCAATACCAACCCATGGAGAGGAGTTGGAGCTCGTCAGTTCTCAAGGACAGAAGAAGTCGAGGAAGAGAAGGCGAAACTCATATCTCCAGTGACGAGATAATTCAAGGGGCAATCCGATGTCTAAGAAAGACAGGGAATCGGGAAAGCATGGAAGCTTTTACTTGATGCAGGCAGGGCATCAGTGAGTACAGGAGCTATTTATTCTCCGGTCTGGTTTTTTTGGGGCTACTGTAATGTGAAGGCCAGGGCTTTATAGAAGCTGGACTGGATTATTTTATCTCTCAGTGTAAAGAGAGATACATGTGTAAAGATTAATTTATCTCTCAGTGTAAAGAGAGATACAGGTGTAAAATCTGTTTATAAGTTTGTGATTTAGTAAAGTGTTTTTCCCTGAAGGAGAGGGGAGAAGAAAAAACTTCGGTAGTGCGCCTTTTGGTTGATTGGAAAGATTGCGTGTGCGTATGGAGTAAATGCTGTCATGAATGCGCGGGTGCAAAAGTGACAGTGTGACAGTGGTGACCCCGACAAAAGAAAAAAGAAAAGAAAGATTTCTATTTGTGCCCTTGGGGTTTAAAAAAAAAAAGATTTCTATTTGTACCCTCAAGGGTTTGAGGAAGAAAAAAAAAGGAAAGATTTCTATTTGTACCCTCAAGGGTGTGAGGGAAGGAAAAAAAAGAAGAAAGTTTAATTATTTATTGTGTATAATATTTGCAATTTTTTTTGTTCTATTTCTATGTGTGTTTAAGGTGGTTGAGATTTCTTTTGGTTGCTCTACTCCGTTAAGATTTTTTTTTTTTGGTAGGATTTCCTTTGACCCTTCCCCCCTCAGGACCGATAGCCTCAACCTCCTCTTGCTCGTACCTGGCAGCAAGGGGCAGGGCGTTGAGGAGTCGCTGTCCTTCCCCTAGAGTATTAGATTTGGTTTGTCCCCTTCCCCAGGACTGATAGCCCCAACCTCTTCCTGCGTTTAGTAGGGGGCATGGCGTTGGGGAGTCGTAGTCCTTCCCTTCTCGTAAATATCTATTTTCTTTCCCTTTCCTATTGTTTCAGTTTGATTTTTCCCCCTTGCCCCTCAGAGTGTGGGATCGACTTCACCTCCGTCACGCAACTAGTGTAGGTGGTGGAGTTGATTACCGCTCAGCCCAAATAAACATCTTTATCTTTTGATTATTTTTTTTGGGGTGGTGGTGCAGATTTTCTTTGAGTTTGGGTGAATGTGCATTTATTAATTGATTGTTTATTATTTTGCATTATTGCTGTAGTGTTGTGTATATTGTGAGTGATTTGTTTTTTTCCCGTCTCCAGTTTCACGGAGACAGTGACCACTAGGTGCTGTCTGAGGGCTTCTTTTGCTTTTGATTTCGTCTCACTGTTCCGGTTCTGTGTATCCTTTCATTTCCTTTTCACCCCCTTTTCAAAATCTCTAACTTCTCTTCAATAAGCTCCTATCTAGTTTTCTTTTCAACATTTTCATCTTTTAGGTAGGATTTCCGCTAGTTTGTGTTTCTTCCCCTCTTTTTAATTGTTTGTGATTCCATTTGGTTGTAAATTATATTCACTTATCGTATAAGGCGATACATTTGTTTGTAAATTCATTTGGAATTAAGAAAAGAAGACTGACAACAAGAACATTTAAGAACTAAAACTTTATAAAGAATTTATTTTCAGAAAACTTTGTGTTTTTTTCCTTTCTTAGAAAAACAGATTTGCATTGAACTTCATTTTGTTTTAAATTCCAAATTGATAGCAGTTTGCAAATTACTTTTGGAAAAATATATTCCTTGGATTTGATATCTACCCTGTTTTAGTAAGCTGTTTTCTGTTTACACCGGAAATTGAATTCTTTATTTGTATATACTATAATTACGTTTTTGTGAAACATAAATCATCATATATCGCCTTATTTTTATTCATACTTAAAATTGTTTTGTGTTTATATCTGTTGACGGTTCATTATGGATGATTTTGATAAATATGTTCAACAAGCGGAACGCTTGGGTTTTGATGGAGAAAAACTTACTAATTATGTGCAACAATGCACAGATAGGGCAGACAGGCTAAGAGAGAGAGAAGAAAATAGACTACAGAGGGAAGCTGAAGCATGAAGAAAATAGACTACGGAGGGAAGCTGAAGCTGAAGAAAATAGACACAGAGGAAGCTGAAGCTGAAGAAAAAAGACTACAGAGGGAACGTGAAGCTGAAGAAAAAAGACTACAGAGGGAAGCTGAAGATAAAGAACGTCAATTTAAGTTGAAACAGTTAGAATTAGAGACCGATGCTGAGATTAGAAGATTACAGGCATCGAGAGAACCTCCACCAGTTGGTTCCGCAAGCGCGCCTCAACCAAAACAGCATATATTCCAAAGTTACCGCCTTTTGAGGAAAAAACGGATGACAGATAGTTTTCTTTACCGCTTTGAAAGTCACGCACGTCTTGTGGTTGGCCAAAGGAAAAGTGGACATTGATATTGCGTCGTTGTTTAAGGGTAGCGCTTTGGCATTGTACCACACACTCGCGGCGAAACAAAATTCAACTTGGGATCAGTTGAAAGAAGAACTCCTCAAGAAATTTCAATGTTCTGCTGATCGTTTTCGCGAACGTTTCCGTTCTGTGCGCCCTGACAAAGGAGAATCGTTCCGCGCGTTCTAATCCGTATGAGTCATTGTTTGGATCGATGGATCGATTATCTAAAACGAACAAAACTTTTCAGTCACTGCGAGATCTTCTTAGAGAACAACTTTTCCAGAGCGTGAGCAAAGATCTGCCACTTTCCTTAAAGAAAGGCAATTTGAAAGCGTTGAGGAAATGTGTCAGATGGCTGATCAGTATTGTATCGCTCACACAGATAAGGGCGTGGCTAGGAAAGGAGAATTTCCATCTTTGAGTCTCATGCGTCATGTACATCCATCAGGACAGGGAAGTTACAGGAAAGGAAATCGTGGGTCATTTCTGAGTCCTCAAGAATATACCTATCCTAGGAACGGACAGGGATCTTTCCGCGGTTCGAGTGACTTTCGTCAGTACCATACTCACCGCCGGAAAGACCCGTTACTCCTCAGCAAACGTTCCGAGGTCGGGGACAACGACCACCGCGTAGACCTTTGGGCCAGTTCGTGGACAGAACCGAAGTTCACAAAATCAGTCAGCTGCCGATCAGACAATGCGATTTTCTATTGCGATTGCAAGTTCCATTTGAAAAGGAATTGCCTTTCAAACCAAATGATTCAAAATCCGCATTAGTCTCCACTGATTGTGAAGAAGGCTTGTTTTGGCACCAGATCAATCTGTTGATGGACTGGTGTTAGAAAACGGAGCCATCAACGGATTGCAGGCTTCAGTTTTGCGAGACACTGGGTGCACCACTGCTGGTGTGAGGAAATCTTCGTGCTTCGAAACCATATCGGACACTGTCCAAAAGTGTAGGTCGTTTGGAGGCAAGATTGAAACGTTTCCGCTGGCGAAAATTTCGGTCGATACACCGTACTACTCCGGATTTCTTACCGCCTGTGTTATCGATAACCCAGTCTGCGACTTGATCTTGGGCAATTTGCCAGGTGTCGCTACAGTACATGGTGGTACTGGAGGATCGTTTGTTCCTTGTCTTGTGAGTACTAGATCAGACATCATAGAGCGGGGAAAGGCTACAAAGCCGCTAAAAGTCTCAAAACATGGATGAACTCCAGATTACCCCAGATGATCTAAAAGAAATGCAGGGAAAGACGAGACGCTGACGACAATACTTCTGCTGCTAAACAGACTGTCACTGACATACCAACGGACAAACCAACGTACATACTGGACTCTGACATTCCTCTACAGGTGTGTACCTGGACAGGACAACAAACAAGTTGTCGTTCCAAGGCCACTTAGAGAGACAGTACTACACACGGCTCATGATGCATTGTTCGCTGGTCACATGTGGAATCAAAAGAACATTAAAGAGAGTTCTGATTCTTTTTATTGGCCAGGTGTCACAAAGGAAGTTACGGAATACGCCGCTCATGTGACATCTGCCAAAAGACATCTCAGAAAGGTCGCGTCCCATGTGCACTCTTGCACAAAATGCCTCTCATTTCCTTCCCCATTTCGGAAGGTGGCTATTGATCTGTTGGCCTTTACCACTGTCTTCTTCCGGATATCGCTTATATCTTGACTTTGGTGGATACAGCGACAAGGTACCAGAAGCGATTCCACTGAAGAAAATTGATACAGTGTCTGTCGCTGAAGCTTTACTGCGATTTTTCCAGAGTGGGTTCTTCCAGACGAAATTCTCTCGGTCATTGTGGAAACGCAATTCATTTCTGATCTCATGAAGAAATTTACAGACTGTTTCAATCTCTTCCATTTCAACCACACCATATCATCCCCAATCGAATGGCATGGTTTGAACGTTTCAAGGAACATTAAAGTCCATGTTGAGAAAGGTTGCAAGGCAGGAACCCATGAATGGATCGTTTCATACCGGCTTTGCTTTTGGCACACAGGGAAATGCCGAACGAAACGCTGGGATTCTCACCATTTGAGCTTCTTTCGGAACACTCATCCAAGGGGTCCTTGGATCATTGATGACACAATGGACGGAAAAGACGGACATACCTGACAGTAAAACTGTTTACCATACGTTTATGAACTGCATAATCGTTTGAAATGCATGTGAGCTTGCTCAACAGTCAGCTGATTAGGAAAACAGATGTGTAAAGGTCTTTGCAGACAGATAAGCAAAGGCACGATTCCTTCAGCGTTGGGGAAAAAGTCCTTGTGCTTACTCACTGATGAACATAACAAGCTTCGTGTTATGTGGAAGGGTCCTTTTCAGTGGTCGAAAACTTTCTGCAGTAAATTATAAGATCAAAATGGCAAACACTGAGAAGGTATTTCATGTGAACATGTGAGAAGTATGTGAACGTACAAATGTTGCCATCAACCAGTCAGTGAGTGATATGTCCGTGTCAGAAACTGATTGTCAACATGACAGACATTATCAGTGATGAATTTGTACCCAATGTAATGTACAGGACAGATCAAGGTTATGAAAACAGCAAATGTAGGAGTGTTAACATCTACCAGTGCAGATGATGTTGTACCCCTTCCTATTCGTCTATCAAAGGTGAAACCTATGAGGATGTGGTTCTGTCGAATGATTTGTCTACAAGTCAAACAGAACAGCTCAAAGACATTTGAAAGACTTTCGATGTGTTGACGGATCCCCAGGTACAGTAACTGGTTTGAACCCCATAGTATTCATTAACTTCTGAAATACCAGTGCGAACCGACCATACCCCCCCCATTTGCAAAAAAAAGAGGTGGTAGAGAGAGAAACAATGTAATGCTGGATTAAAGGTGATAGAACCTCTACATCTCCGTACAGCTCACCAGTTGTAATTGGTGACAAACCTGACGGTTCGGTGCGTTTCTGCATCGATTACAGAAATTTAATAAATCACTGTGTTCGATGCCGAGCCCATCCCAACATTGAAGAACTTCTGTGTCAGCTCTCAGAAGGAAATTATGTGAAAGTAGACTTGACAAAGGATACTGCAGATTCCAATGGCTGAAGCTGACAAGGAAAAGACAGCATTCAACACACCTTTGGTCTTTTCCAATGACGAAAATGCCATTCGGTTTGCAAAATGCCCCAGCTTCTTTGTAAATGAGGCGAGCCCTGAAACTCCATGAATGTGGTGCATCAGTTTTTTTAAATGACATTTTGTTGGCTGCAAAGTCATGGAGACCTCCTTCTAACTTACGAGTTGTTTTTTCCAGACTCAGAAGTTTTGGTTTGACTGCGAGACATCCAAAATTCGTGCCGTTTTCAAACTCTCGAGTTTTGGTCACAAAACTATTTCAGTGGGAAAATGAGCCAGAGGGAAAGAAAGTGGAAAAGATTTTATCCTTACACAAACCCACTACAAAGAAACAGATCAGTCGCTCATCGGATTGTTGTCTTACTACAAACGATATGTACCCCACTTGCGTCCCTGACGGCCCCTTGACTGAACTGACGAAAGGGACGAAGAACAAAAGTATTGTTGGTCTGATGAGTGCCAGAAGCTTTGGAGTGTGTTCAGAACACCCTCAACTCATTCCTGTTCTATTGTTACCCCACCCTCAGAAGACTTTATTTGAGAACTGATGCCAGTTCCAAAGGAATGGGAGCGGACTGTTGCAGGAAAAAGTGCTTTGTTACATCCAGTGCAATACGCCAGTAAGAAGTTCTCAAAGACACAAGAGAAATACTCCACTATTGAAGAGATGAGTGCTGGCTATTGTAATGGGCATGTGAGAAGTTCGCCAGTTTCTTGAGTGGAGAAATCTTCGGTTACAGACTGAACCACAGGCCACTGACGTTCTGAAATCGTCAAAGACTAAGAACAGCAGATTAAGATGTCTTTGCATTGCAGAATTCCAATTTACAATTGAACCAGTGCCTGGACACAAAAAGTCATGGCAGATTTATTGTCACCGTGTATGAATATTCATGGACAAATGTAACTGTCCTTCTCAAGGGAAAGACTATTCCTGTTTTTTGTCTTTCTTTATGATTACGGTGTGCTCACATTTGACAGTGCATTGTATGCTACTGACTGTTTAAATCAAGTGGTATTTATGCTAATTTGGCTTGTTGAAGTGACTGTATGTTTTACAAGCAAAAACTACTTGATGTTGAGATTACATATCATCTATTCTTTGCTTTATTCTTTCGTAAACAATGAAAAGTCATCATGTACTATTTATGTCTAACTTGCTTGTTGAATGAAGATATATAGTAGTGTGATGACAAATAACCCTTTAGAATGTATATACACATGTTTTGATTGTGCAATGAGACAAACCAATTGTTTTCATTGTCACTGTCAACAATGGAAAGCATGTGACTTTTCAATGGACTATAAACATTACATGTTGGGAAAAACTATGTTTAAACTATGTTTATTTTGTATTACATGTTTATGAGAAACATTACACTTGGAAATATTCTCATTTCCATGAGGGATTTTGAAACATATGATGTGAGACAAAGATCAAGGGAAAATATGTGCTTCACATCTTAATGTATGAACACAATTGTACTTGAATTGTTAATATCCCTAATTGTTTTATCCATGTAATTTGTGAAATGTATTGTGTGAAGTTTGGTGATCAATTATGAATTTCTTTTTTTTAGAAAGACTGAAAGTTTGAAATAATGCTATTATGGTGGATCATGATGATTGATTTATACCTTGATTATTATTTGGTGAATCATGTGTGATGGTTACACATTTGAGATTCATTGGCTGAAGATGTGTTTAAGTGAAGTTGATATCCTTTAAAAAATGTTCTGGAGAAACTTTTTCATCCAGGATGGGGGGTGTCATGTGACGTAGCCTCACATCAAGGCATGTGACGCTCATCACATTAGTTATGATATGAATCATTTCCCATGCCACAACTGGAAAGGAAGAATATTCATGTGGCTTGACTAGTGTAGCGGGCGCCCCAAATAATTGTGAGTATGACTCATCAAGAAACAAATGGGTCATTGGGTGAAAGTGACCATGAGAGATAGTTTAAATAAGGGATTGTAAGGTGCTGGTCATGTGTTTTGAACACTGAGTATGCACTCACTAGAGGAGGGAGGAAAGAATCATGTTTAGCCCAGAGATGGCCTAGAGACTCGAACCTGTCAGGACGTTGGTCCTCTCTGCTGACCAGTCATTACCGGGGAGCGATAGATAGATTGGGGAAAGCTACAGGGGAAACTTAAGAAAAGAGAAAGAAAGAATTAATTAAATTGGGAAGCAGGTTACTTACACGAACCTTATTCGTGTTCAGCCCTTCCCCTTTACCCTTCGCCTTCACCCTTCACCTTTCACCCCCGTGAGGTGGTGAAGATGGCCATGGTGTGGGGAACACACCGGTAGTTCAGCCCCAGCAAGTACCAACTCCATGGAGAGGGGTTGGAGCTCGTCAGTTCTCAAGGGACAGAAGAAGTCGAGGAAGAGAAGGCGAAACTCATATCTCCAGTGACGAGATAATTCAAGGGGGCAATCCGATGTCTAAGAAAGACAGGGAATCGGGAAAGCATGGAAGCTTTTACTTGATGCAGGCAGGGCATCAGTGAGTACAGGAGCTATTTATTCTCCTGGTCTGGTTTTTTTGGGCTACTGTAATGTGAAGGCCATGGCTTTATAGAAGCTGGACTGGATTATTTTATCTCTCAGTGTAAAGAGAGATACATGTGTAAAGATAATTTATCTCTCAGTGTAAAGAGAGATACAGGTGTAAAAATCTGTTTATAAGTTGTTGATGTGATTTAGTAAAGTGTTTTTTCCCTGAAGGAGAGGGGAGAAGAAAAAACATTCGGTAGTGCGCCTTTTGGTTGATTGGAAAGATTGCGTGTGCGTATGGAGTAAATGCTGTCATGAATGCGCGGGTGCAAAAGTGACAGTGTCAATTATAATCATATATCACCACAACATGATTTGTTCGCCAAAATTTCCATCCAACACCCCATTCTCATGTCATCTATTGTCAGATAACCCAGTGGTAAATCCTTGTTATGCCAACACAACCATACTTCATACAATATTACATGCCACACATCCTCCGTTTTTATCCTATCAACTGCTGAGCTACCCGCCTTAAACTTTACCTTACCCTTATTTCCGACTACAAAAATTCATAATGGGACTGTCTCCCTGTAACCTAAGATATCTTTCTCCAACCCTATTCTGTCACAACCACATACATCCCTGCATGTGTGACGACTGTCATTTACTTAAAAAAAACCCAAAACCACTTCGAACCATATGGACTCACTGTCCTGTACCAAATACGTACGTCACCGATACAGTCTGCACGCGCACGACACCCGCGTCGAGAACCAAGACTCGTAACGAAAGTGAAAAGACACCAATATAAATTGAATAGTCACGACCGTACTCCAGTATAAACCACTCGACTACCAATTAGCCTTGGCCCTACTGTACAGTTAACCGATTCCAATGCTGTGCAGGTCAACTCCGAAATCGTTAATCAATTTCAACGAACTACTACTATTTACAACAGAAATTGAGCACAATCCCTTTACGATTCACGCAGACACATCTGCACCTGACTCATACTATGATCCTCAACAAAATGCAACCTCGTATTACTTCCTTACTAACCCCCCTGAAATTAACATGAACTAATCACAACCAATATCTACATCACCGTCCATCAACGGTTATTATATCGAACCCACATTGTCTAGCCAAACTGTCACATGACAATCGAACTCAGGAACCACTATGTACACTACTTACAGAATATACAGAAAAGAGGTAACACAAACCGGCTGACAAGTTTCAATCACAGAACCAAGACGACATCATACCAGACAACCAGTATACGCAACAAACATAATACAACTAAACATAACATGACAACTACAGTACAACTCGCCATAATACAAGACAACATGACGAACAACACCACCATGAACCTAACAAATCACCAACCTGGACAGACAGACGTTCAATCACACCAGTTCTGCAACTGGCTGAAGTGGCTGCCAACAGAGACGACACAGAACCCTGCCCAGGCCAAGGGCACACCAGACCCGACGAGGACCTGGCCCTAACTATGACTCGAAGTCACTCAGCTCGACTAACGGCGCTGCCGCCGCAACTACAAGGCGCGTCCACTCCGACGAACACCAGGGACCGAAGTGAAGCTACCCCAACGCATTCCGCCCTGGTCGGACTCAAGCGAACTCTACTCACAAACACAAAACAGCGATTGGTCAGAGCAGCGTATCCCTCCGCAGAGCTGACACGCCGGATCAACGGACTAGTTGTTGCTCGTGCAACAACACGACAATTTACCACAACAACTCACAGACTTGACAACACCAACAACAGCCGATATCCTGCCCCGCCTTCTCTAGTGTAGAACCCAAGTAACAAAAGGGTAACAATCGGGAATGAAACCAACCTCCCGCTTCCATCCCTTCAACAAGTCAAGATTGGAACTCAAGAATATTGTGTATCTTATTTCCCCAGCACCCTACCTAGCCTAACCTTCCACCTTAACCGAAACCCCAATCTTACACACGCACACTCGCACACACACATAATTTTATACACATATGCACACGCGCACACGCTCTCTATTTCTGAACTACCATTACTCCAAACACATGAACGGCTGGTTTACTACTGCCGATCGGTGACAGGAACATACCATGAAGCTGGTGTCTTACCTCTTGATGACCATCGTGAACTAGCCTGCGCTAAGTACATTCTTCGCTGCTCAACTATTCAAAGTGCTAACCAAACGGAACTGGATATGGGGTCTGATGTAGACTTTCCTAAACGTGCTAAAAACTTTCGAGCCACTAAAACGATACTAACATATTCTTCTCACTTGTTGACAAATTCAGGTATCAATCATAAAAAGCTTGCTGTGCGTTTTCCCATAAGTCCCGTAATAAACTAGGAGCTCTTCAAACCAAAATTTGATTATAATTATACTACTATATCTAAAACTAATAAGATTAATATTTTAGCTTGCGAAGCAAAATCACATATCAATGATTGTTATCGTCACTTCGTAAAAGTCTATACTGATGGGTCTCTATTAAACAATAATGCTGGTTGCGACTTTGTCATTCCATTTTTAAACATTGAGAAGTCCTTTCATCTTGGGGCAAATCTGTCTATTTTTACAGCCGAACTAATAGCAATATTAGTGGCCGTAGAGTACATAAATGATCTATCATTTGACTTTTATGGCATTCTCTTCTGTGTAGATTCTAAGTCAGTTCTTCAAGCTTTAGAATCTACAAATTCAAAAAATCGTGCTGAAATCATATCAGAAATTAAAATACTTAGTCCCAACCTTATGTCAAGAGGTACAACAGTTAATTTTTGTTGGGTTCCTTCCCATTGCTTCATATCCGGAAATGAATGGGCTGACAGGATTGCTCGAGCAGGTGCAAACAATTCTGACAATACGGCTACTATTCATATTCCCTTGAGCTTACATGAAGGATATTCTCTCTTACAAAGAGCCTCTTTTGAAAAATTTGAGGAATACTACACAGAAAGTGTTCTCCCCCGAATACACAAACCCGACTCTTCTATACTTTGTTGTACGAACTCTCGAGCAAGTAATCTTTTAAAAAGGGCTTCCTCAGTAAATCCAGTAAACCGTATTACAAACATAGGATTATATCCAAGACACAGTAAACAACTTCTCTCCTTATCATTTCGGTTAAAAATAAATGCATTCAGAACAAAATATGTCAAGAGTATTCGATGTGCTTGCGGCGTCCTTGATAATTGTACAACAACACACATTCTATACTTTTGCCCCTACTTCGATTCCGATTTGTCTGAATTTAGAAAGGATGCTTCAAAGTGTATATTCCAGGATACCATGTCTCTATTAAATTTTGTACGAATTCTTATGTTAATCCCAGTTGGCTCAATCCTGTAATTGCTGTTTCATGATCTTATTTTGTACAGTTGTTTGTTTTTACTTTTGATGTCTTTTTTTTTACAGTTTAATTCTTACTTATAGTTTCTCCTCATCACACACACACACACACGCACGCACACGCGGGCGCGCACTCACGCACGCACGCAGCACGCACACACTCAAACACACACACACACACACACACACACACACACACACACACACACACACACCACACACGCACGCGCGCGCACACACACACACACACACCTACGCAGCACGCACACACATGTACAAACACACATACACGTACACATATTTGCACATGCACAAGTTCGCATATACTCACAAGCAGACATGGATCATCAAACACACGCATACAGCTCTTTGTGTATGAACAGACACACGCGCAGATCACACAATCATGTATGAGCATATCATGTTCATGTATAAACTCAAACACCCTACATTCATGAGATAGACAGACAGACAGACATAGACAGAGAGACAGACAGACAGACAAACAGGCAGAGGCAGGGATGGTGATAACAGTGTTGGGTGTAGGTTGTAGACACGTCTGAAGGGGATATGACATCATTATGAAATGAATCACAAATTTGACCAGGTCACATGTACAGACAAAAGCAAGCAACGACAGTATACTGATAGCGTGCACAGAGACCTCATACCATAAACGCAATCATTAAAATTGTGGATGTTTCTTTCCTGTCACCTGACACCAAAAGAACACTACTTACATGGAAGAAACAAAAGTTGACTGCAGGATTCGTGGGACTTACTGGCACATTTATTGTGAGTCCAGTTTAAACTGCCAGTCTAGGGACTTAGTTAGTCTT
>CM031599.1:104685158-104687658 GCA_018398815.1 Conus ventricosus
TAGAGTGGACAGGGCGGTCAGCAACCTGCCAGATGTCCATATGTTTCAAGCTGTCCCAGGCTGTGCATTGCTTGCTGTGATAGAATGGACAGGGCGGTCAGCAAACCTGCCAGATGTCCATATGTTTCAAGCTGTCCCAGGCTGTGCCTTGCTTGCTGTGATAGAGTGGACAGGGCGGTCAGCAACCTGCCAGATGTCCATATGTTTCAAGCTGTCCCAGGCTGTGCATTGCTTGTTGTGATAGAGTGGACAGGGCGGTCAGCAACCTGCCAGATGTCCATATGTTTCAAGCTGTCCCAGGCTGTGCCTTTTTTCTCCTCAGAAATACAGTTCCTTTGTTTACCGTGTCCTTCCTTTCCAACCTTCCCTTTTTCAGAGATTGAAATGTGCTCAGTTTTATCGCCGTCATTTTCAGAGATTGAAATGTGATCAGTTTATCGCCGTCATTTTCAGAGATTGAAATGTGATCAGTTTTATCGCCGTCATTTTCCAACCTTCCCTTTTTCAGAGATTGAAATGTGATCAGTTTTATCGCCGTCATTTTCAGAGATTGAAATGTGATCAGTTTTTATCGCTGTCATTTTCAGAGATTGAAATGTGATCAGTTTTATCGCCGTCATTTTCCAACCTTACCATTTTCAGAGATTGAAATGTGATCAGTTTTATCGCCGTCATTTTCCAACCTTCCCATTTTCAGAGATTGAAATGTGATCAGTTTTATCACCGTCATTTTCAGAGATTGAAATGTGATCAGTTTTATCGCCGTCATTTTCCAACCTTCCTATTTTCAGAGATTGAAATGTGATCAGTTTTATCACCGTCATTTTCAGAGATTGAAATGTGATCAGTTTTATCGCCGTCATTTTCCAACCTTCCCATTTTCAGAGATTGAAATGTGATCAGTTTTATCACCGCCCTTACGGACTTGCAGATTCGTTCTTAAGTTATCAGTGAATTGTCTTCGTGTGTTTCTTGTTTGTATGATTCTTTGCACTTCTCCATAGACACCAGAGTACAGGGGCACTTTGCACTTCTCCGTAGACTCCAGAGTACAGGGACACTTTGAACTTCTCCGTAGACTCCAGAGTACAGGGACACTGCACTTCTCCATAGACTCCAGAGTACAGGGACACTTTGCACTTCTCCATAGACTCCAGAGTACAGGACACTTTGCACTTCTCCATAGACTCCAGAGTACAGGGACACTTTGCACTTCTCCATAGACTCCAGAGTACAGGGACACACATCCGGACTCAGTCAGATGTGCGTGGCAGTGTTGGACAGACATTCAGACAGGCTGACAAACAATATAGTGATGGACAGACATACAGACAGGCTGACAAACAATATAGCATCACTTGATTTTATGCTGGGACAAAGATCACGATCAGTGAACACCCCATAGAGGGAACTCTTGATTTTGTCCACTCGCTGTGACAGAGTGGACAGGTCCATTAGTAGCCCTGCTAATGCCTCTTTTCTTTGGTAAACGATCGTCTAAGCCTGTGCTTTTTTCTCTCCACATAACTTTCGTTGTCTGTTCATTTACCGAGTCCTTCACCTCCCAGCATTACAATCACCGTTAACATGCCAACTGTTTCTGCATCGTCTCTATGGCACTGGCAGATTCTGTTCTTCTTTACTAGTTAAATATCTTAATGTGTTCCTTGTTTGTATTAGTTATCAACACATCGAAGTATAGGGACAGACATTAGAAAACGGGTTGAAATTATTTAGTTGACAAAGAAAAAAAAAGTTAAAGAAAATTGTAGCTGATGCAGTTTTTCAGATACTGTTTCATTACCAATAGTTGGTAAGATATACAAGTGTGTGTGTGTGTGTGTGTGTGTGTGTGTGTGTGTGTGTGTGTGTGGTGTGAGAGAGAGAGAGAGAGTACCTGTGTGTGCGCGCGCGCATGCATACATGCACACATATGTGTATGCAGGCATGTGTGGTGTGTGTGTGTGTGTGTGTGTGTGGTGTGTGGTGTTGTGTGTGTGTGTGTGTGTGTGTGTGTTTTACGCGCAGGTGCGGTGTAGATACGGGATGGGGAAGATGGTGGGGCCATTTTAATCATCTTTGTCTTTGCTTGTACGATACTGCACATCCACAATCTACTTTGAGCTGCTTGACTCCGCCCTCACTTTCCATAAGAAAAATCGCTGATATTCGCGTCTCTGTCTCTCCGTCTCTTCTTGTCTGTCTGTCTGTCTCTCACACTCCTCTCTCTTTCTACTCTCATCATACACAACGCACACACACACAGACATGTGGTCACGTAACACACACACACACACACACACACACACACACACACACACACACACATCACACACACACACAATACACAATGTGATCACGCACGCTCGTACACACACACACACACACCACACACACACACACACACAAAACCCACACACACACACACACAACACACACACACACACACACAACACACACACACACACACACACACACACACACACCATGCATGCACGCA
>CM031599.1:104697658-104705158 GCA_018398815.1 Conus ventricosus
CTGTGTACCAAGGGTTCGTGTCCCTGTGTCTGTTCACATCCCGTTATTGACACAGTTTGGCATTGTGTACCAACAGAGGCGCAGCCAGCAGTGTTGACATCCCGTTATTGACACAGTTTGGCACTGTAAACCAACAGAGGCGCAGCCAACAGGGGAACGCGTTTCATGTGTCCAGAATTACAAATTTCACGATAGTTCCAAGAGAAAAGTATTTCATGATTTCTCCTAAAGAAAACGTTTTATTATTTGTCGGAAGAACCCCGCCCCCCCCCCCCCCCCCCCACCCACACACACACACACATGAAATGAGTTCTACAGAAAAGAACATATCCCCCCCAAAAAAAAAAACAAAAAAAACATTATGATGAAAAAGCCTTTTTTTTTGCTGTTAATGTTACGAAGGAACACATCATCTGAATTCTTCAAAGCTAGAATACATTTTATTCTTTCTCAAAAAGAATACATGCGATTTTTCTTACAGAATGCGTTAATTTTTTTTTAAGTGTTCAGTGCAGTCAGTGTCAGTTTTTCCCCATAAACTTTGACATTTAATGATAATGCGAAAACTTGTTATGATCCTTCAAAACTGTATGTAACTATTTCCTAAAAGAAATGAACATTTACATCCAGAGAAGTGATATGTTGTGTATAGTGTGTTCAAATAGTACACTGGATGATCTGTTTCCCTAAACAATAAGACATGTTGCTGTTTTTGCAGAAGATCACTTGTTTTATTGTTCAGAATAACCCGCATCTTTTAGGAGGTAACGCCTGTTTGTACAGGAGTGTCTTTATCGCACTAGATTTGCGTTCCATTCTGACTTTTTGTTGTTGTTGTTTTAATCTTACTGGTCCTGCACTGATTGTGGGCAGCAAAGGGAAGAGAGGAAAGCGTAACACATTTTATGATTTCTCCGGGGAAATCAGAGGCCGGGAGATAGAGAGATGTGTTTGTCTTTTGTGAAGCAGTCATGTTTGTCCGAGTCAGCCAGGCAGAAACAGATCCATTTCTCACCTCTCCCCCAGGCTTTCCTCCGTGATGCCATTTTGAAGTGGGCCCTGCTAAAATGGGAACTCTTTGTGTGCCAGAGGAAACGAGTATAGGTGTCGGCACTGGTTCACTTTAACTGTTGTGATCTGAGAGAAAAAGTGATGAAAATAGTCGTCAACGAAGACGATACGTTCTGATCGTCTGAAACAATGCCAGCATTGTTCATTGTTTTCATAATATTCATGCGTTTCTCTTTGGGAAAACAGTGAGATTTTGTTATAAGGACGGTTGATTTTTAAGAGAAGCATACGAATCTTGAGTCAGATACCAACTTTTAGCATAGTGTTGGATGGTTCTGACAGTAGATGAGAATCGAATTCTGTGGAGGAAGGGGAGGGGGGGATAGATATGGCCATTTTACATCCAAGTTTTTTTGTGTTTTTTTTTGCATGGTGTTGAACTGCATTGTTATGTTATGTACTATTCAGTTTCATTCCTTTTTCATTATCTGCTATGTAAATGCGAAAATGTTATTAATGTTTATACAGGGAAATATTTGCGGCGCATCACGTCAAAATTGCTGCGTCGCCGGTTTGGAGCTAAGTTAACATGATCATTGATACCCAGGTAAGGTCAAAATTGAACATTCCAAGCATAAACACCGTTCAAGTTACAATAATTAATGTTCAGTAGTTGGTCGAGTTACTGTGCTTCTGCGGGACAACATTGGAGGTACGACACAGCCATTCATTATGCACAAAACAATCAAATCAGCAGAACCATACTGTCCAGCGACACTGCTGAAACCACTGCTGCACTGTTTGTTTCACATCATAGGCCATGGAATCAGCACGTGCCACATACTTGGCAGCAGGACACTGCTTAAACCACTGCTGCACATGGTTCGGTTTCATGGCATACGCGGTTGTGCACTGAACAGGAACGATGACCTAAAATGAAGATTGCGAGGAATAGGAGATACGGGGGTTAGGAGGAGGGGATCCGACTGAGAAATAGAGCAAGGGCCTTACAATGTGCATACGACTGCAAAGGGCCGTACAATGTGCATACTCTGCAAGGGCCTTACAAAGTGCATACTTCGGGAAGTTAAGGAAGCGAAGCTGCTGCATGATGAGGATAGGGAGAGATAGAAAGAGACGGACGGAGAAGAGTGGGGAGGCGGAATGATGGGATAGGGGAGACAGAAGAGAAGACAGGAGAAGAGTGGAGAGGCGGAATGATGGGATAGGGCGACACAGAAAGAGACAGACAGGAGAAGAGTGGAGAGGCGGAATGATGGGATAGGGCGACACAGAAAGAGACAGACAGGAGAAGAGTGGGGAGGCGGAATGATAGGATCTCTGGAATGGGCGAAGCAGCGTAAAAATGCTATTGATTTTTTTTAAAGTTTGTTTTTGAATACAAATAAGAATACGAATTCATGTGAATCATAAAACATAAAACGCGAGGAAGAAAAAAAAATTGTATAGCAAAGAAAAAATTCTTGTCACTGTTTTTACGGCATTTGAATAGAAAAGAGTTTCTGGCTCAGAGAAGGGGGAGGAGGGGGGATAAGAAGAGGAAACGGGGGGGGGGGGAGGGAGAGAGAGGGAGAGAGAGAGAGAGAGAGAGAGAGAGAGAGAGAGAGAGAGAGAGAGAGAGAGAGAGAGAGAGAGAGAGAGATTATTCGATATTATTTCTTTTTCAAACCCTCGCTTTTTCTGCTAGTTGTTTCCTCCAATCCTCGCTTTCCCCATTATTTCAAATGGAACGGATTCCACTGAAATGTGGAATCGTGCAATGGGATCACTTTGTAGACGTCGTGTTGCTTTAGAATGTTGAAGTTGAATCAAATATACTTGTCAGTGGAGATGATATGTTCCCATGCTGTGTGACAGTTTGAATCTGTTTGGTTGAGTGGCCTTTTTATAAACCCTATCCGTGGCCTTTGTATTGTTGAAAATAGCGTCGACATTATAAACCCTATCCGTGGCGTTTATAATGTTGAAAATAGCGTCGACATTATAAACCCTATCCGTGGCCTTTATAATGTTGAAAATAGCGTCGACATTATAAACCCTATCCGTGGCCTTTATAATGTTGAAAATAGCGTCGACTTTCAAGAGGGAAAGGAAGACAGTTTTAACGATGAAAAGTACGTTATGATGCCCCATTTTTCCAATGGACAGCCGCACGATTTCTCCAAAATTTGGGCAAGTCGATTGGTATGGTTTATAAACTGAAATCTGTTCTCATGCAAGCTACAGTGAAACCCTGTCAGTCTGATAAGTGAAATTTGAATATGTGAATGTCACTCTGTTTCTCCAGCTCTCAGCACCCAGTCTTTCTGCCTTCTCTCTACCTCTTTCTTTGTCTTTCTTCGTTTCTCTTTCTCTCAACCAGCTGTCTCTGTCTCTATTTCGGTGTCTTTTGGCGTTCACTTCATTTCTCCACCCCCCTTTCTGTTCGTCTGTCTCTGCCCTTGTCTGTGCATCATCTTGGTCTCTGACACATGTTTGCACACCTACACCCACTCACTCAGTTTTATTTTTCTCCTCATTCCACCCTCTTTGACCTCGTTCTCTCCCTGTCTGTCTCCGTCTGCAGCTCTGTCCTGTCTGTCTCTCTCTTTCCATCTGCCTCATTCCCACATAATGCCTCCCCCATCCTCTCTCCCTTTCCCATCTTTGGCTTCTGACCCCTGATGTTTCTGTTTCCCCCCACTCTCCCTCCGTCCCTGCCTCTTCGCCTTCCTTCCCCACCCCTCTCTTCGCCTTCCTTCCCCACCCCTCTCTTCGCCTTCCTTCCCCACCCCTCTCTTCGCCTTCCTTCCCCACCCCTCTCTTCGCCTTCCTTCCCCACCCCTCTCTTCGCCTTCCTTCCCCACCCCTCTCTTTTCCTTCCTTCCCCACCCCTCTCTTTTCCTGTGTCAGATTACCATCCTTCCCACCTGTGCTCTCCACCTCTCCCTCTGTCTGTCTTATCCTTCCCACCTGTGCTCTCCACCTCTCTGTTTCTCTCCCGTCCTCAACCCCTCCCTCTGTCTGTCTTCTTTTGTGTGATTTCCTGTGACCACCCCTCCCTCTGTCTGTCTTTGTTTGTGTGATTTCCTGTGACCACCCCTCCCTCTGTCTGTCTTTGTTTGTGTGATTTCCTGTGACCACCGCTCCCTCTGTCTGTCTTTGTTTGTGTGATTTCCTGTGACCACCCCTCCCTCTGTCTGTCTTTGTTTGTGTGATTTCCTGTGACCACCCCTCCCTCTGTCTGTCTTTGTTTGTGTGATTTCCTGTGACCACCCCTCCCTCTGTCTGTCTTTGTTTGTGTATTTCCTGTGACCACCCCTCCCTCTGTCTGTCTTTGTTTGTGTGATTTCCTGTGACCACCCCCTCCCTCTGTGCTTCTTGGTTCGTGACCACCCCCCCCCCCCCCCTCTGTCTGTCTTCTTTATTGTGATTTATGTGACCACCCCCTCCCTCTGTCTGTCTTCTTTGTGTGACTTCCTGTGACCACCCCCTCCCTCTGTCTTTGTGTGATTTCCTTGACCACTCCCTCCCTCATTCTGTCTTCTTTTGTGTGATTTCTTGTGACCCCTGCTGTCTTAAGTTTTCTCCAACCTCTCCTTCCTCCCGCGTCTATCTCTGCCCCCCCCCCCCTCCCCCTCATCCACTACTCTTGTCCTCTGTCCTCGACACGTGTGACGTAATCAATGCATAGATAGTGATTCACAGTTTCTCCAACGACTTTCAGGGTCTTTGGCTACCATCTTCATCGTTGTCAAACGAAAAGAACAAGGTGTGAGTAGTGAGATACTGTTTAGAACTCATCATACAGCATCATCATACTATCACCTCCATCGTTGTCAAACGAAAAGAACAAGATATGAGTAGTGAGATACCGTTTAGAACTGATCATACGGCATTAGCATACGTTACCGTTTATAGAAAAAAAAAATGTGGTTGCCTTTTTGAAAGCAGTCCGACCCTATAGCTTCATATCCTCCGACCGAGAGAGAGAGAGAGAGGAGAGAGAGAGAGAGAGAGAGAGAGAGAGAGAGAGAGAGAGAGAAAAGGAGAGAGAGAGAGCGAGAGCGGAGGGAGGGGGGACAGAGAGGTACGGGAGGTGGGCGAAACAGGCAGTGAAGACGTAAACTGAGAAGAGAGACGTGGTGGCAGAGACAGTGGAAGACACAAAGTGGAAGACAGAGACGAATGAAGAGCCTGTGACGTGTGTGAAGAGGAAAACAACCCGGACAGGTCGGGCTGTATGGAGAAACAGGGCATGGAATGAGGTGACCTTCGGCAGACAGCCTCGTGTGTCCCTGTGAACAACTCATGAGGTGACCTTCGCCAGACAGCCTCGTGTGTCCCTGTGAACAACTCATGAGGTGACCTTTGGCAGACAGCCTCGTGTGTCCCGTGAACAACTCATGAGGTGACCTTCGGCAGACAGCCTCGTGTGTCCCTGTGAACAACTCATGCAGCAACACAAACATCCCGGAAGGTTTTTTTTCAACGCTGGCTATTCGTGGAACTGTCTGATCGCAGCTGGCTATCGTGTGTGATGGTTGACGGCACTGTCACTGGCTTGTATGTCTGATGGAAGATTTCAGCCCCTGTGTTGGAAGTGCCTTCATTTCACTGATTGTTGTGCATCCCAGTCTGTGCTCTTTTCGTTTGATCCACGTCTCTGATTTTCTGTCTTCCGCCACGTTTCCTACTCCTTTGTTTACCCGTTCATACTGTTTCATCTTTGATGGACCAATCGTTCATACTGTTTCCCCTTTGATGGACCAATCATTCATACCATCTCCCCTTTGATGGACCAATCGTTCATACTATTTCCCCTTTGATGGACCAATCGTTCATACTATTTCCCCTTTGATGAACCAATCGTTCATACTATTTCCCCTTTGATGGATCAATCGTTCATACTATCTCCCCTTTGATGGACCAATCGTTCATACTATCTCCTCTTTGATGGACCAATCGTTCATGCTATTTCCCCTTTGATGGACCAATCGTTCATACTATTTTCCCTTTGATGGACCAATCGTTCATACTATTCCCCCTTTGATGGACCAATCGTTCATACTATTTCCCTTTTGATGGACCAATCGTTCATACTATTTCCCTTTTGATGGACCAATCGTTCATACTATTTCCCCTTTGATGGACCAATCGTTCATACTATTTCCCTTTTGATGGACCAATCGTTCATACTATCTCCCCTTTGATGGGCCTATCGTTCATACTATTTCCTCTTTGATGGACCAATCGTGTCAGCGTGACTTGAGCGAGATCAAGAGAAATGAAAGCTAAGAGAACATGGTCCATGTTTTCTAATTTGAAAGAAGAAGGGGGAGGGGGACGGGGGATGGGGGGTAGAAGGAAAAAAAAGGATTCAATTTATGATTTACATGAAAGAACGAACCAGTTCATGATTTCAGAGCAATCACAAAGTTTAAGACTTTTCTCAAAGAAAACCCCTGTTTATGGTTTCTTGAAAAGGAAGTCCCTGTTGGTGAATTCTCCTAAAGAACACATGTTATGATTTCTCAAAATAGAACACTTTTATAAATTTTTTGCTAAGAAAAAACAATTCACGGTTGTTGTATTTTTTAAAGAAAAATTTAGTTTATGATTTTTCACAAAGAACATAGTTTTGGTTATTTCTTCCGACTGAAGAATGTATTTATGATTTCTCATAAAGAAGCGCATTCTCTCTCCCCCCCTCTCTCTCTCTGTCTTCTCTCTCTCTCTCTCTCTCTCTCTCTCTCTCTCTCTCTCTCTCTCTCTCTCTCTCTCTCTCTCTCTCAGTACCCCCATGGGGCAGAGACATCGATCAGCCCACAGAATCTCCCCCATCGGAGACATTCTACACTTTGCGATTCAGCAGAAAAAAGGCCGCTTGTCCACATAAACCCAGTGGAGAAAGAGAAAGCGGCCTGGCATTGACAAGCATTGCCACCAGTGTGTGCGGACTGTCTGGGACGATTCCATCCACAGGAAGGGGGGGCTTAGGTGTTAGACGATTGGGGTTTACATACAGACTCATTGTTATTCCATGTTGGCCTTTTTTCCCTGTACGGTCCATTACCACTAATCCATGTCATAAGGGTTTTTTTGGTGACAGACGATTGGGGTTTATATACAGGCTCATCGTTATTCCATGTTGGCCTTTTTTCCCTGTGCGGTCCATTACCACTAATCCATGTCACAAGGGTTTTATTCCTATGTAACCCATTTCCTTTCATCCATATTATTCTGGTTATTTTCTTGTCTGTTGCATTCTGTTCTTATTTTTCAACCATGTTGTATTGATTGCTATTCTGCCTTATTGCGTTCGTGTTCTTTTCCCTATCTAATCCCTTTGCATGTTGTTTGGTTTTTATTCTCGTCCATTCTATTGTAATTTCAAACTATTTGTGACAATTATGTATTCCATTTTATATCTTCCTATCCTGATATACCCACTTTCTTTCTCTTTTGTTTGTTTTCCTTTTTTTCGTT
>CM031599.1:104710158-104715158 GCA_018398815.1 Conus ventricosus
CACCACACACACACACACACGCACGCACGCACGCACGCACGCACGAACACACACATACACACACGCACATGCACACACACACACACACACACACACACACACACACACACACACACACACACACACACACACACACACATCTGTGTGCACGCAGAAAAATACAGCGAAGAGAAAATCCTTCAAGAAACAAATAGCTTGGTATGCCATCGAAAGCTGTGACCGGTCACCAGGCGGCCGTCCTTCACCTTTGAACCTTGCAGAAGGTAGCATCCCCCAATTCCCCCCCCCCCCCCCCCCCCCCCCAACCATATGGAAAACCTGTCAGCATATGAACACCTCATTAGTCAGAGGAGGGATAAGCGAAAATGGCAGGGATTTTGAGAAAACTACTGTCTACGATATAGTGACAGGGTCCTTGAGGATGAGATGAGGGAGTTAAAGGTATCGTGGTTGTCTACATAACGGGCTTGTAAAACCATGGTGGCCATAAGGAAGTAAGTGTAAATGCAAGGGGAAGGAGGGGGGGGGGGGGGGGGGGAAGGGGGCAGATCCTGCTTATTTTCTTTTCGTTCTTCCTGATCTTGTTTGTATCCTTATTTCTTCATTATTATCTTTGTCGTTATCCTCATCATTGTTTTCATTCTTATTTCTTCATCATTATCTTTGTCGTCAAGTCTTTTCGTCATTATCGTCTTCCTTCCCCGATCCTCTTCTTCATTCTTCTCCACCTCCTTATTTTTCTTCACCATCAACAGAAATCATCACTGACTGCCTGTTCTTCTTTTGTTGTCTGTACTTTTGTTGTCTGTACTTTTGTTGTCTCTGTTGTTGTCTTCTCTTTTGTATTGCTCCTCGTTCTTTTTGTTGTCTGTCGTCATTTGCTTGTCTTTGAAGGGAGGCTGGGTGGGGGAGAGAAATAGGGATGAAATGGAAGTTGATGTGCTTGCTGCAAACGGAATTATGTTTTCTGTCTCTTTTCTGCTGTGTGTGTGTGTGTGTGTGTGTGTGTGTGTGTGTGTGTGTGTGTGTGTGTGTGTGTGTGTGTGTGCTGCGCGCGTGCGTGTGTGTGTGTGATGTGTGTGTGTGCGCGCGCGCACGCATGTGCTAGCACCTGCCCCTGTGTGTGTGTGTGTGTGAGTGTGTAAGTGTGTGTGTGTGTGTGTGTGTGTGTGTGTGTGTGTGTGTGTGTGTGTGTGTGTGTGTGTGTGTTACTGAGGTTACATGTTTCTATCATTCATTCATATTCAATTGACACGTGTTCAGTTGATAGATGACAGCAAAACAGTTGTCACAGCTGTGTTGTAAATTTGTGAAAATGCTCTCAGGAAAATCTCCAGTCTTTTGGCTGTTTTGAGAGAGAGAGAGCGAGAGAAAGAGAGAGAGAGAGAGAGAACACGGGGACTAGAGAGAGTGAGAGAGACAGATAAAGAGAGGGAGAGGTAGAGAGAGAACGACAGACAGACTTATAGAGGAGAGGAGGGGGGGGGGGGGGGAGTGGAAGCAGTACCAATGGCAAGAAAAAGGGAGAAAATCGATGCAATGTAAATTGCTTACCCATTACTTGTGTAACGGAAATAAAAAATCTTTTAGAAAAAAACAACACATTTCTAGTTCTAGAGACAACACTGGAAACGATAGTCCTAACCTCTTTACTCCTTGCACTTGCACACACATTCCTCCCCTCCTCTTTCCTGTCCACACACACACACACACACAGACACACACACACACGCGCACACACACACACACACACACACACACACACACACACACACACACACACACACACACACACACACACACACACGCGCGCGCGCGCGCACATGCACGTGCACGCACGAAGCGGCGCAAAGAAATGTCTCTAAAAGCAAAGAAAATGGCAAACTTTCTATGCGCGACCACAGAGTCTCACCGCCAGGGGGCCGTCCTTGACCTTTGAAGCTTGTAGAAGGCGGAAGGAGCAGGGAGGGGTAGGAACGGGAGGGAAGAGAGCGACTTGAGGACACAGGGAATGTAGGGGAGGGAGGGAGGGAGAGAGAAGAGAGAGAGAGGGAGAGAGTATCCCTCAATTTCCCCATTCTCCGAGCTATATGGAAACCCAATTGGAACATGAACACCTCACTGGACAAAGGAGGGACATGGTGAAAAATGGCAGAGATTACGAGAGTCTCTCTGTCTGCCTCAGGCCGACAGGTCTGCTGATGATAAGAGGAGGCATTTTAAGATATTGTGTCTGTCAGGTCAAGGAGTTGTTACACAATGATGGTGATAATAAGATTTCATTTTAAAGCCAACTGTGATCCGGGAGTGTTGTTTTGTGCATTTTTCATGTCTGTTGTTTGTGACGTCTGAAAAAAGCATATTTGTCGAAAATGTGCTTGTCTGTTTCCTTGTTTGTTTAAAAGAGATGTGACTTTGAACCTACTTTTAGGATTTCTGTTTGCACTCTGAATGAAATCTTAGAGGAAATCCTGCTCCTTTTCTTGTTTGGCTTTTATTCTTAATTCGTTATGAACATCGTCGTCATCGTCATTTTCGTCCATTTCCTTTCCTCCATGTTCGTTCCCTCTCTCATACTTCGTTTTTGTTTTCCAACATGTGACATCGTCTGTATCATCCTTTTCTCCTTTGATGCTGATTCAACATTCAGTTTGGGCCGTTGTTTTCTCGTCTTCTTGTTTATATTCTTCAACGTCCTATTATCATCTGTATTTCTTTATTGCTGCAGAATGTGTGGCTGGGGGTGGGGGAACGAAAGCAAGGATAAATGGGGGGGGGGGGGGGGGGGGGGGGGGGGGGGGGTGTTGATGTGCTGCACTGTAATACAAAGGAAATTATTTTATTACTCCATTTCACTGTTTTTGTTGTTGTCAGCCAGTCGTTGTTTGGTTTGTATTCTCGTCCATTCTATTGTAATCTCAAACTATTTGTGACAATTATGTATTCCATTTTATATCTTCCTATCCTGATATACCACTTTCTTTCTCTTTAATTTGTTTTCTGGGTTCAGACCTCTGTCAAAAGGATTAGCTTTGAATTCTGGTAGTGTCTTGCTAACAAAGAATGGTTTTTCATCTCTGTTTACATTAACGCCATCACACATGTCTTTTTTTTTTTTTAGCTCTGTAGATAAAAAGGTAACCACACTTTTATGTACATCAGTGAACAGGTCCATCAGTTGTGTAAAACAGTGCGGTATTGTGAAGGCTTGGCCGGGCTGATAAACATCCAGAGTGCACACAAAAAGTCATCCTGTTTTATGCATGAGTTCCAGGCGCCCACAGGGGGCTTCTGTCTCGACCCAGACCGTTAGCAGCAGACAGTGTGGTGACTTATCACGTAGGGATCGGCTGTTTCTCGGCTAAAGGCGTTTTCCTCTAGATTGTGAATGTCCATGGTGTTTTCATCCCTTTGTTGTTTGTCTCCCCTAGTGTGTCTGTCTTTTTCAACCTGTATGTATTTTTGTGAAAAAAAGTTTGAATATATGAAGAATGGACTACAGGGGTGCCTTTGAGTTTGCTTTTTGTCTCCAGTGGTTTATCTACCCTACCAATACCTCCCCATCCCCATGCCATCCCTCCCCCCTTCCAATTCTGCCGGTACGAGATACTAATCACGTTTCATTCTCTGAATGCTAGCAGTTATGTTGACGCATGCCCCAGCATGGATCGAAAGGCGAAGTGGGCGGCAAGGAATTTGTTTCCAAATCCAACCACAAAACGCTGACATCATGAATCAATGGACGGAATGGATGTGCAGTGTGTGTGTGCTAACATGTTAAGGAACAGCTACCAACCACTTTTTAAATATTTCTTATGCTGATTAATAGAGGATGTGGCTACAACATTCGTCTGAGAAAAAAAGAAGTAAAGTCTGCTTCCAGTTGGATACAGTAGCTGAAGACAAGGACTGACGAAACCAGACCTTTAGTCAACATTGAGCTGCAGAAGGCTTAAGCTGTGTTGGTAGACTGAAACAAAAGGTCAAAGGTAGCTTACAGTTGGGAAAAGTTTTGTTTATTGATCTAGACTTGGATTAAAAGGTTGCTTTCAATAGGCAAAAACACTGTTGACTGAACTAAGCAGGCAGTCAGTAGTTTCTTTCGGTTGGCAAACATAGTGCTGACTAAACAGAGCAGGAAGTCTGAAGATGCTTTCAGTTGGCAAAACATTGTGCTGACTGGACAAAACAGGAAGTCAGAAGATGCTTTCAGCTGGCAAAACATTGTGCTGACTGGACGCCAAACAGGAAGTCTGAAGATTGTTTCAGTTGGCAAAACGTTGTACTGACTGGACAAAACAGGAAGCCTGAAGTTGCTTTCAGCTGGCAAAACGTTGTACTCACTGGACAAAACAGGAAGCCTGAAGTTGCTTTCAGCTGGCAAAACGTTGTACTGACTGGTCAAAACCGGAAGCCTGAAGTTGCTTTCAGCTGGCAAAACATTGTGCTGACTGGACAAAACAGGAAGCCTGAAGTTGCTTTCAGCTGGCAAAACATTGTGCTGACTGGACAAAACAGGAAGCCTGAAGTTGCTTTCAGCTGGCAAAACATTGTGCTGACTGACTTGTGCTGACTGGACAAAACAGGAAGCCTGAAGTTGCTTTCAGCTGGCAAAACATTGTGCTGACTGGACAAAACAGGAAGCCTGAAGTTGCTTTCAGCTGGCAAAACATTGTGCTGACTGGACAAAACAGGAAGCCTGAAGTTGCTTTCAGCTGGCAAAACATTGTGCTGACTGGACAAAACAGGAAGCCTGAAGTTGCTTTCAGCTGGCAAAACATTGTGCTGACTGGACAAAACAGGAAGCCTGAAGTTGCTTTCAGTTGGCAAAACATTGTGCTGATTGGACAAAACAGGAAGTCTGAAGATGCTTTCAGTTGGCAAAACATTTTGCTGACCTGACGAAACAGGAAGTCTGAAATTTCTTTCGCTTGACAGAAATTGTACTTGCTCTACAAAGCAGGATGTGCGAAGTTGCTTTTGGTTGGCAAACATTGTAC
>CM031599.1:104717658-104722658 GCA_018398815.1 Conus ventricosus
ACGGCAGACGTAATACAGAGAAATAACAATGAAGGAGGACAAATTGTCAGTAAGCAAGGGGAATGACAGCAGAAGAAGTAAGAAATGAGAGCAAATTGTAAGCAAAAGGAAAATGGACTTAAAAATGATAAAGGCAAGAAAATGGACAGGAAGATGATAGTAAGGCAAAGATGAAGGACGGTAAATGATATAACAAGAGAAAGGGACAGTGTAAAGAAGATGCAAAGACAAGTACTAAAGAAATGGAAATCAGACGGGATAGGAAACGGACAATGAACAGGCAGATAGAACATGGCATGAATAATGGCAGATAAAATGAGGATAGACGCAGATAGGGAACAGGTGAAAATAGACTGGCAGATACGGCAATGAAAGGCAGAAGGACACATAGAATAGAGCAGTGGGAACAGTGGAGATTAAGGCAAAAGGGGGAAAACTGGCGATAGACACGGGGAGAGTAAACAATAGAATGGGGAAGGACAAGTGGAGGAAAGACTGGGAATAGGACACGGGTAGGAATAACTGCAATAGACACAGGGGAGCATACTGCAGTAAAGAAATAGAGGAAGATAGGACACAGGTGGAGGAAGTAATCAATAGGAAGGTGGAAATGACTGGACAATAGGGAACAGTGGAGGAAGACTGGAGAAGGTACAATGAGAGACGGAGTGGCAATTGTGTAAGGAAAGAGGCAATGGACAAGTGAGAATAACTCAATAGGAAGGTGGGAAATTGATAGTAAGGCACAGGAGGGAAATGGCATAGCAGGGAGAATAGAACGATAGAGAAAGGTGGGGAATGATAGTAGGGCAAGGGGGGAGAAATGGACAGATAGGGAAGTGATGATAGACTGGCAGATAGGGAAATGGAATAGAAGGCAATAGGAAAGGTGAGGAAAGAGGGGATAGGGACACGTGAGAAAGACTTGCCGATAGGACAAGTGAGAAAGAATGGCGGATAGGGACAGGTGGAGGAATAAGGAATAGGACAAGTGGAAAGACTGCAGATAGGGACACAGGTGGAGGTATAGACTGGCAGATAGGGACACAGGTGGAGGAATAGACTGGCAGATAGGGACACAGGTGGAGGATAGACTGGCAGATAGGGACACAGGTGGAGGAATAGACTCGGAATAGGGACACAGGTGGAGGAATAGACTGGCATGGATGGGAAAGGTGGAGGATAGGACTGGCGAAGAGAATAAGGTGGGACAAGGGGATAGGAACAGAAGGAGTAGACATGGTGGGATAGGGACAAAGGAGGATAGCAATAGACTAGGAACAAAGGATAAAGTAGTGGGAATCAGGAGGAGAAAGACCGGACGTGATAGAGTAGATAGGAAATGGACTAAGGAACGGATAGCAAAAGTACCAGAGAAACAAAGGAGAAAATAGATAGGAATGGGACAAAGGAACGGATAGCAAAGTACACAAGAAACAAAGGAGTAGACAGTAGATAGGGAATGGGACAAAGGAACGGATAGCAAAGTACACAGAGAAACAAAGGAGTAGACAGTAGTAGGGAATGGGACAAAAGGAACGGATAGCAAAGTACACAGAGAAACAAAGGAGTAGACAGTAGATAGGGAATGGGACAAAGGAACGGATAGCAAAGTACACAGAGAAACAAAGGAGTAGCAGTAGGTAGGGAATGGGACAAAGGAACGGATAGCAAAGTACACAGAGAAACAAAGGAGTAGACAGTAGTAGGGAATGGGACAAAGGAACGGATAGCAAAGTACACAGAGAAACAAAGGAGTAGACAGGGAATGGGAGAAAGGACCAAGCAGGGAGACAGGTTATAGAGAAAATGGACAAATGAACAAACAGGCAGATAAATGAGTAGAGAGAAAACCACGTGAACAAACAGGCAGATACATGTAAATGAGTAGAGAGAAAGCCAGCGTGAACAACAGGCAGATAAATGAGTAGAGAGAAAGCCACGTGAACAAAAGCGGATCAATGTCATTAGAGAGAAGAGGAACAAAGGAACAGGCAGAGAAGAGGGAGTGAACAACGGAGAAAGAGTAGAAAACGGCCAAACGGAACAGAGTATCAGATAGGTGAAGGCAGTAAAGGAGTCATAGTAAGAGGCCCGGACAGACAGCGTCAATATAGAGAAAACGGCCAAGGAACAGGCGGGACAGGTCATAGAGAATGGAGAAAACGGCAAAGAAAGCAGGAACGCAGAGAAACACGCCGAATGACACAGCAGACAGATATATGAGACGGAAAACGGCCAGAAGATAGGTAAGGCATCAGACAGGCAGGAATAGAGAAAACGGCCAAAGGAACAGGCAGGCAGACAGTAAATAGAGAAAACGCCAAAGGAACAGGCAGGCAGACAGGTAATAGAGAAAACGGCCAAAGGAACAGGCAGGCAGACAGGTGAATAAGAAAACGGCCTAAGGAATAGCAGGCCGCAGACAGAGAAAACGGCCAAAGAGACAGGCAGGCAGACGGGTAAATAGAGAAAACGGCCAAAGGAATAGCAGGCAGGCAGACAGAGAAAACGGCCAAAGAGACAGGCAGGCAGGCAGACGGGTAAATAGAGAAAACGGCCAAAGGAACAGCAGGCAGGCAGACAGAGAAAACGGCCAAAGAGACAGGCAGGCAGACGGGTAAATAGAGAAAACGGCCAAAGGAACAGCAGGCAGGCAGACAGAGAAAACGCCCAAAGAGACAGGCAGGCAGACGGGAAAATAGAGAAAACGGCCAAAGGAACGGATAGGCTGAGAGTTAAATTTAGAAAACGGCCAAAGAGACAAGCAGGCAGGAAGCAATTGGATGAAGAACGGACAGGTCATCTTGCACAGACACGATAAAATAGGATACAGGTGCAGACGCTTTGGCAAATAGACAAACTGACGACGAACTAAACAAAAACGGCAGTCAGACAGGCTTTTAGCCAGTGCTATTTCCAGTGTCTGGGTTCCAACAACAACAACGCTATTCTCAGCAATGTATGGGTTGTAACAATAAAGACATTGCTATTTCCAGTGTGTGGTCTTAAATGATGAAGACATTTTAATTTCAGTGTTTTGATTTTGATGATAAAAATTGAACCACGGGCGGGTTTTGACTAGTAAGAATTATTATTTCCTGTGAGTGGGGTTTAACAATGAAGACTAGCATTTTGATCAGTGGAGTTTAGCCATGAAGACATAATCATTTCCGCTGGGTGGCTTTTAACAACGAAAACGTTCCTATTTCCAAGGCGTGAGTGTCAGCTATGCAGATTTTAAGGTGTTGTTTCTTCTGTCTTGCTATTTGCCCCTGCCCCTACGTGATTATGGAATTGTTTACCAGAGGCCTATTTGTGTTTTTAGTAGTAAATCTTAAATAGATGTTAGCGAACCGCCATTAAAAAAAACGTGGACAAACGAATCACAAGACAAAACACGATGGTCTTCTTCAGGCACGATACAAAACAATTATTACAACGAAAATGATTCAACGCCTATCTTGCGCTGAAGTGATTGAAGATATGGGATTGTTCGTTGATTTTCGTTGTAATAATTGTTTTGTATCTTGCCTGAAGAAGACCTAAGAGGTCGAAACGTGTCGTGTTTTGTCTTGTGATTCGTTTGATCACGGTTGTTTTTTTGTTTTTTTTTTGTTTTTTTTTTTTGGCGGTTCGCTGACATTTATAAAATTTGTTTAGATTTCCGCCTGCAGTCATCTCACTTTGCAACTAGATTTTTTTTTAGTACTTCAGTTTTCTTGTATTCATTAAACACGTGTTTGCAAATTGTACATTACCTGAATTATACTTGAAAGAATATGCATGTGTAGTGTTTATAGGAAAGAATATGCCTGTGTAGTGTTTATAGGAAAGAATATGCATGTGTAGTGTTTATAGGAAAGAATATGCCTGTGTAGTGTTTATAGGAAAGAATATGCCTGTGTAGTGTTTATAGGAAAAATATGCCTGTGTAGTGTTTATAGAAAGAATATGCCTGTGTAGTGTTATAGGAAAAATATGCCTGTGTAGTGTTTATGGGAAAGAATATGCCTGTGTAGTGTTTATAGGAACGAATATGCCTGTGTAGTGTTTATAGGAAAGAATATGCATGTGTAGTGTTTATAGGAACGAATATGCCTGTGTAGTGTTTATAGGAAAGAATATGCATGTGAAGTGTTTATAGGAAAGAATATGCATGTGTAGTGTTTATAGGAAAGAATATGCCTGTGTAGTGTTTATAGGAAAGAATATGCCTGTGTAGTGTTTATAGGAAAGAATATGCCTGTGTAGTGTTTATAGGAAAGAATATGCCTGTGTAGTGTTTATAGGAAAGAATATGCCTGTGTAGTGTTTATAGGAAAGAATATGCCTGTGTAGTGTTTATAGGAACGAATATGCCTGTGTAGTGTTTATAGGAAAGAATATGCATGTGTAGTGTTTATAGGAACGAATATGCCTGTGTAGTGTTTATAGGAAAGAATATGCATGTGAAGTGTTTATAGGAAAGAATATGCCTGTGTAGTGTTTATAGGAACGAATATGCCTGTGTAGTGTTTATAGGAAAGAATATGCCTGTGTTGTGTTTATAGGAAAGAATATGCCTGTGTAGTGTTTATAGGAAAGAATATGCCTGTGTAGTGTTTATAGGAAAGAATATGCCTGTGTAGTGTTTATAGGAAAGAATATGCCTGTGTAGTGTTTATAGGAAAGAATATGCCTGTGTAGTGTTTATAGGAAAGAATATGCCTGTGTAGTGTTTATAGGAAAGAATATGCCTGTGTAGTGTTTATAGGAACGAATATGCCTGTGTAGTGTTTATAGGAACGAATATGCCTGTGTAGTGTTTATAGGAAAGAATATGCCTGTGTAGTGTTTATAGGAAAGAATATGCCTGTGTAGTGTTTATAGGATCGCAAAGAATATGCCTGTGTGGTGTTTATAGGAAAGAATATGCCTGTGTAGTGTTTATAGGAAAAAATATGCATGTGAAGTGTTTAGGTAAGCAGACGGTCAGTATGGGCAGCTGGGTGTCAAGG
>CM031599.1:104730653-104740653 GCA_018398815.1 Conus ventricosus
CTTATGGCATCAACGATCTGGGCCATGGTTTGTGGGGAAACGACTGCGGCCAGGGGGATTATGGGAGAGGAAACGGAGGGGGGGGGGGGGTTGCGTCAGGGGAGGTGTGTGTGTGTGATATGATAGGGTTGTGTGTCCAGTTTATTGGGATGGTGTGATATCTTTGTGATGGTTGTGGTAATGGTGGATTGATAATAATGGTAAGGGGGAAAAAAAAAAAAAAAAAAAAAAAGGGTGGGGTGGGGGGGGATTTAAGGGGAAGGATAATACAAAACTAAGATTAAATAGATGGAGGGTTGCTGTAACTACTGTATGAAGTTGAGTGAAGGGATGTGGTGGTGGTGTATGTAAGTGTGTGTGTGTATGTGTGTGTGATGTGTGTGTGTTGGTAGGGGATTTTGCCAACTGGTGTGGAAGAGGTGAGTATGTGTGTTTGGTTATTGTTGGATATTGATGCCTTGGGGTGTAGTGTGCCCAGTTTGGCAATGAGATGGGATTCTTGAGTTGTGCGTTCAAAGCTGTCACTCTGTGACTGCCAGAGTGCCATGACTTTGACATGGTCGATGTTGTGTTGGGTGTGGTTGAAGTGTAGGGCGACGGGTTTGGGTCGGTGGTGGCGGATATCGGCCAGGTGTTCAGAGATGCGTGTTTCGAGTGTGCGTGACGTTTCCCCTATGTAGATCTTGCCACACAGCTGGCAGTGTTCTTTAGTTTGCGTCGATTCTTCACCACCTCAACCTTATCCTTTCTTGACACAAATTTAACAATAACAGGTCTGTTCATGTCCTTATTGGGCCTACCAATCCTGTGCACAGCCGAAATCCTGCTACCGTCAATTCCACTGACACACAGTTTTGAACGGAACAGATCCAAGACCTGTTCACAATCCGCCACCGTCTCGTTTCTTCCATCTCCAGTCAATCCAATCACTCTCACCGACTCCCGTCTGGTATACTGCTCCAGTTCGTTGCCCGTTTCCTTTTGATCCAGAACAATACTGCGTAGATTTCGAATATCTTCCTCCTTGTCACGACAGAGGCGCAAAGCTTTATCTAAGAGTGTGCGAAGGTTATCATTGTCCTTCTGCAGAGTAAATATCGCTCCCTCCAGTCGTTCAATCCGCTCATCAAGTCTGGCTGACAAAGCTGACTGACAAGTATCAATTCGCTGACGCAAATCGTCCAAACCGTTTTGCAAAATTTCAAAAGGCATAGGTTCGGCCATTGTTACTTCGCTACCGGCAGTTCTTTTCACCGTAAACTGAAGTCTAGTTTGAGACAGAGACCTCGAATTCGACACCTTACTTCTTTTACTTGCAGACCGGTGTCGCCTCGTCGCCGTTGGCTAAGCGCTGATGCGTCGCGGCTTGTGTCCGTATCAGTGCTGATGTTCTGTCGCTGTTGCCGCTGTCGCTTCTTCGTCTTCTTGGGCGTGTTCTGCACGAGCAAAACTTAACATGCCGAAGTCGAAAGGATGGTCGACATGGATGCTCAAATTTCAGCTGCAAACTTCCAACAGTGCGCACAATCCAAAACACTAGTTTCAAGGCTCACTTATTAATCATAAAAAAAAATAAATCCATCCTCTCGCTGTGGCAGCCGACCAAAAAACTTCAAAAACACATTACACCACTTTAAAGTTGGAAGTAAACTTTGAATGCACAAAAAAACGCGGAGCTCCAAACAAACACGTCCGGCCGGCGCGAGCGATCGCTCACCTCTCGTTTGTTTGTTACCCCCCCCCCCCCCCCCCCCCCCCCGCAACATTCCCATACTTGTTGATGCCTTGGTGTCTGTTTTTCTCTGGTGGTTTCTTACTGCTCGTGCCTTTTCTGCTTCTGCTCTTGTCTTTGTCTTGTGCTCGTTTTCTTTCTCCCCATTTTCGTCCGTGTCCTCTTTCCTCCTATTCTCTCAGCCCTTCCCTCTCCTTTTCTCTCTCATCCCCTACCCTCCTCTTTGTTTTCTCCCCTGCAGTCTTTGTTCTGCTCTTTTTGGCCTTCCTCCTTCCTCTCCTCCGCAGTCTTTTTCCTTTGTTTCTCCTCTTTTCCCTTCCTCCTTTTGTTTCTTCCCTATCGCCTTTTCTCTTTTCCTTCTCTTTCCCTCTTCCTTCTTTTTTCTTTCTCTCCTGTGCTCTTCCGCTCTCTTTCTACGCTCTGTTCTTCCTAATTTTCTACCTCTCCCCTTCATGTGTATAGTGTGATCTATTGGATAAAAAGGAAACTACCAGCATAAACTAGGGGGGTGTCATGTGTATAGTGTGATCTATTGGATAAAAGGAAACTACCAGCATTGCCTAGGGGGATATCATGTGTATGGTATGATCTAGTTGATAAAAAGGAAACTACCAGCATTGACTAGGGGGATATCATGTGTATAGTGTGATCTATTGGATAAAAAGGAAACTACCAGCATTGACTAGGGGGATGTCATGTGTATAGTGTGATCTATTGGATATAAAAGGAAACTACCAGCATAAACTAGGGGGGTGTCATGTGTATAGTGTGATCTATTGGATAAAAAGGAAACTACCAGCATTGACTAGGGGGATATGATGTGTATAGTGTGATCTATTGGATAAAAAGGAAACTACCAGCATTGACTAGGGGGATATCATGTGTATAGTGTGGTCTATTGGATAAAAAGGAAACTACCAGCATTGACTAGGGGGATATCATGTGTATAGTGTGATCTACCAACATTGACTAGGGGGATATGATGTGTATAGTGTGATCTACCAGCATTGACTAGGGGGATATGATGTGTATAGTGTGATCTGTTGGATAAAAAGGAAACTACCAGCATTGACTAGGGGGATATAATGTGTATAGTGTGATCTACCATCATTGACTAGGGGGATATCATGTGTATAGTGTGATCTATTGGATAAAAAGGAAACTACCAGCATTGACTAGGGGGATAGCATGTGTATAGTGTGATCTACCATCATTGACTAGGGGGATATGATGTGTATAGTGTGATCTACCAGCATTGACTAGGGGAATATGATGTGTATAGTGTGATCTACCAGCATTGACTAGGGGTATATGATGTGTATAGTGTGATCTACCAGCATTGACTAGGGGTATATGATGTGTATAGTGTGATCTACCAACATTGACTAGGGGGATATGATGTGTGTAAATGGGTCATTAGACTCCCTCTGTTTATTCACATGTCAAAGGCTCTTAATTTCTCCCCCATTCACCCACTCTGTGTCGTTCTGTCGACATTCAAAATGAATCATTTCTCCTTCATTCACCCACTGTGGGTCGTTTTGTCGACATTCAAAATGAATCATTTCTCCCCCATTTACCCACTGTGGATCGTTCTGTCGACATTCAAAATGAATCATTTCTCCTTCATTCACCCACCGTGGGTCGTTCTGTCGACATTCAAAATGAATCATTTCTCCCCCATTTACCCACCGTGGGTCGTTCTGTCGACATTCAACTGAATCATTTCTCCTTCATTCACCCACTGCGGGTCGTTCTGTCGACATTCAAAATGAATCATTTCTCCTTCATTCACCCACTGTGGGTCGTTCTGTCGACATTTAAAATGAATCATTTCTCCTTCATTCACCCACTGTGGGTCGTTTTGTCGACATCAAAATGAATCATTTCTCCCTCATTCACGCACTCTGGGTCGTTCTGTCGACATTCAAAATGAATCATTTCTTCATTTACCCACTGTGGGTCGTTCTGTCGACATTCAAAATGAATCATTTCTCCTTCATTCACCCACTGTGAGTCGTTCTGTCGACATTCAAAATGAATCATTTCTCCTTCATTCACCCACCGTGGGTCGTTCTGTCGACATTCAAAATGAATCATTTCTCCCCCATTTACCCACTGTGGGTCGTTCTGTCGACATACATAATGAATCATTTCTCCTTCATTCACCCACTGCGGGTCGTTCTGTTGACATACAAAATGAATCATTTCTCCTTCATTCACCCACTGTGGGTCGTTCTGTCGACATACATAATGAATCATTTCTCCCCATTTACCCACTGTGGGTCGTTCTGTCGACATACATAATGAATCATTTCTCCTTCATTCACCCACTGTGGGTCGTTCTGTCGACATACATAATGAATCATTTCTCCTTCATTCACCCACTGCGGGTCGTTCTGTCGACATACAAAATGAATCATTTCTCCTTCATTCACCCACTGCGGGTCTTTCTGTCGACATACATAATAATCATTTTCCCCCCATTTACCCACTGTGGGTCGTTCTGTCGACATACATAATGAATCATTTCTCCCCCATTTACCCACTGTGGGTCGTTCTGTCGACATACATAATGAATCATTTCTCCCCCATTTACCCACTGTGGGTCGTTCTGTCGACATACATAATGAATCATTTCTCCTTCATTCACCCACTGTGGGTCGTTCTGTCGACATACATAATGAATCATTTCTCCCCCATTTACCCACTGTGGGTCGTTCTGTCGACATTCAAAATGAATCATTTCTCCCCCATTTACCCACTGTGGGTCGTTCTGTCGACATACAAAATGAATCATTTCTCCTTCATTCACCCACTGTGGGTCGTTCTGTCGACATACATAATGAATCATTTCTCCTTCATTCACCCACTGTGGGTCGTTCTGTCGACATACATAATGAATCATTTCTCCTTCATTCACCGACTGTGGGTAGTTCTGTCGACATACATAATGAATCATTTCTCCCCCATTTACCCACTGTGGGTCGTTCTGTCGACATACATAATGAATCATCTCTCCCCCATTTACCCACTATGGTTCGTTCTGTCGACATACATAATGAATCATTTCGAGGAATCGAGCCCTGCAGAGAGGCACAGAGGCTGGTCATTTTCTGTGTTTATATATCTTTGTCTTATTCCTCCTATTTTTTTTTTGATTCTCTCTTTTGTTTTCATTTTTATGTCACCGTAACTAGACAGTTAATAGCGTTGTCTGCCGGAAAGTGCGTGCGTGCGTACGTACGTGTGTGTGTGTGTGTGTGTGTGTGTGTGTGTGTGCGTGCGTGCGTGCGTGCGTGCGTGCGTGCGCGCGTGCATGCGTGCGTGCGTGCGTGCGTGCGTGTGTGTATGTGTGTGTGTGTGTGTGTGTGTGTGTGTGTGTGTTAGAGTGAGGAGGGCACACACACACACACACACACACACACACACACACACAGAGTAGTAGTAGTACTAGTAGTACATACATACATACATGCTGTGCTGTTCTGTAGTCGTAAAGTGCAAGTCATGAAACAGCCAAACAAACGAACAGACATCAAGGAGAAGCATAATTGTCACGCCACTCACACAGATCGTTTACGTGAGGTTCACAACCACATCCAGTCTTCTCCTGCAGCAGGCCCAGGGGCAGCTGTCCACGAGTTTGTCAGCGTTAAGTCAGTAGGCCAGAGAGCGAAAGGGACCAAGGACAGGTACTGAATCACCTGTTGATGTTCAGCACCAGGCCAGAGAGCGAAAGGGACCAAGGACAGATTGTGAATCACCTGTTGATGTTCAGCACTAGGCCAGAGAGCGAAAGGGACCAAGGACAGATTGTGAATCACCTGTTGATGTTCAGCACTAGGCCAGAGAGCGAAAGGGACCAAGGACAGGTACTGAATCACCTGTTGATGTTGAGCATTTCCTGTCAGTCTGAATTAACTTATACAGAACGCTGCGTGCTAAGCTTCATTTTCATCATCAATGATGATGCTGTATACAGCTATAGTTTTTGCATTCCGTAATGTTTTTTTTCTTGTGGATGATCTGCTAATTATTCTTCGTCTTGCTCTCTTTTCTATTTTCTTTTCGTTAAGTAAAATCATCTGTCAGAATCAGATGTGCTGGTTTAAAGACATGCGAATGTGGAACATGAGAACTGGAGAGCAAACCCTTTCCGATAATCCATGACAGCGAGCCGTGTATCCACAACGAGCCAACTCCACAGCATCAGACTAACGTGCTGTCCATTATCACGGACGTTTCGCTTCATTCCACGACCAGATAGAATCACAACACCCCCCACAGTATCAAAAACACTCCCCAGACCGACTCCTTCCACCTCCCTGACCACTCTTCCCAAGAAAACAACATGGCGACGTGAATGTTAATCCGTCTTTTTGCACACGTCTGGCGTGGAGTAGTGTGGCGGGAAATTGCTTTTGCACACTGCCCAAGTTCTTTTGAAGATTTCCGATACGAGAGAGAGAGAGAGAGAGAGAGATGTTTTTGTCAAAGACAGAACCTTGCGGAACACGGCAAATGTTGCCTTTGGTAGACGTTATCAATTATCTGTCCTTGAATGGACCTCTGCACCATGGCTCACCGTCTGTTGGGCGAGCCCCCCCCCCCCCCATCCCCTCCCCTCCCCTCTCGCAAGAAAATGGATTTCCCTTCAAAAGAACTAGCTGCCATTTTCGGAGTATCATACTATTGAGCAAAGCAAAATAAGTCGTACAAAAAAGTAAACTTCTCTGCACTTTTCATACAAATACAGTGTTAGTCGTTCTGGAATGTTATGCTGTTACTTTACCTTTAGCACAATCACTATGGTTCATTATTATGAAGGAGTAAAGACTGTGCAGTACAATCAACAAGTTAAGCTTTTTAAACAAGACTGTGCAGTACAATCAACAAGTTAAGCTTTTTAAACATTGTGGTCAGTCCTCTAAGTGTGTATCCATCTGTCTCGCACACCGTGCTTCCTCTTTAGATTATTCCTCGTCACACACACACCACGCACGCGCACGCACGCACGCACGCACGCACGCACGCGCGCGCGCGCGCGCGCGCGCGCGCTTCCCAGCCCCCGATCCTGTGATTCTTCTCCTGTTCAGTGTTAACTGTAGACGTAATTGGCAGCAGTCACAGCTGATCACTGACTTACATGGACCCTCTGACACCAGGTTTAGCCACGTGCTAACTCTGTAACGACCAGTTGCCTCAGACGGCGGACTCACAACATTGTTCCGGGCCAGCATGCGAACTCCGTGACGGCTTATCATCTGATTATTGTATGATTACATTAGCCATGTGAAACGACATGCATCAGTCTGCTAACTCTATCTGTTATATGAAATTGCTATGTCAGAGCATTATTCTCGTAATGTGAGTTACAGTGGTGTGTTCACTCTATCACAATTTATTGTCTTCGATTGCCAGATCGTTGTTTTACCCCAGAAAAGCAGGTACAGCAGTGTGTTCACTCTGTCACGGCTTATTGTCTGTGATTGTTATATCATCGTATCATCACCGTGAAAGCAGGTACAGCAGTGTGTCCACTCTGTCACGGCTTATTGTCTGTGATTGTTATATCATTGTATCATCACCGTGAAAGCAGGTACAGCAGGGTGTCCACTCTGTCACGGCTTATTGTCTGTTATATCATTGTATCATCACCGTGAAAGCAGGTACAGCAGTGTGTCCACTCTGTCACGGCTTATTGTCTGTGATTGTTATATCATTGTATCATCACCGTGAAAGCAGGTACAGCAGTGTGTCCACTCTGTCACGGCTTATTGTCTCTGATTGTTATATCATCGTATCATCACCGTGAAAGCAGGTACAGCAGTGTGTCCATCTGTCACGGCTTATTGTCTCTGTTATATCATCGTATCATCACCGTGAAAGCAGGTACAGCAGGGTGTCCACTCTGTCACGGCTTATTGTCTCAAAGTGTATCATTGCTCTATCAACGAAACAGGACACAGCAATTTGGGAAACACTATCATGGCATATTACCTCAGGTTATTTTTATTGTTACATTATCCTATTGAAATGATGTTCTGAAATGGACTAACCCTATACTGGCTATCATCTTAGATTGCTACACACTGTTCCTGTAAGACAAGGTTCAGCAGTGTGTTTTTTTTAACTGTCATGACGTATTATCTGAGATTTTGGTAGCATTATATCACCCCTGCAAACGGGGATGCAGCAAATGGTTTCAATGTCAAGGCTTATTTGGTTTCAATGTCAAGGCTTATTTGGTTTCAATGTCAAGGCTTACTCACTCAGATTGCTTTTACTATCATATTTTCTTGTAAAACGAGGTGCAGCAAAGTGCGAAGTCTGTCTGTGCTTATCATCTAACTCAAATTGTTGGCATCTACTGACATACAAGACGAAAGGAATGGAGAAGAGAGGTTTTGAGAGAGAGAGAGAGAGAAGAGAGAGAGAGAGAGAGAGAGAGAGAGAGAGAGAGAGAGAGCCAAGGAGGGGTGAGAGAGAGAGAGAGAGAGAGAGAGAGAGAGAAGAGAGAGAGAGAGAGAGAGAGAGGAATCATCGACCTGACCGTGGACGTCATCAAGAACACCATCATCACCATTGTCATCTTTATCAGAGCATGGAAATTAGTTCTTAATGATTTATCAATACACATGGCCACAACCACTTCGTACTGCAGCTTTACACCAACACGAAAAAAGTGTACGGGAATGTGTTTCGTTCATCGACATATATGTCGATGGTTTCGTCACGTGAGTGGCAGCCGCGCCAGGAGTAGTGATTATCGATAGAGGATCTGAAAGAAAGAAAAGAGAGAGAAAACGGTGTTACACACCCTAAATATATGTGTGGAGATATTCTCTCTCCTGTCTCCAAGTGTACAGGATATTTATACCTCCAGGAAAAAAAACAACAAAGAAGGAAAGAAAGAAAACCCCAAAAAACAAACAGGATATGAAAGGCGAAAGATGTAGATATAATTAACTTTAAAAAAACGAAATAAGCATTAAAACCCACAGAATTTGATGATAAAGAGAAATTAAACAAGACAAGAAAAGATTTGATGTTGACTTGTAATCCTAGCATTGCTGTTTGAGTTTATGAAAGTTCTCAACAGAAAAAAACCCCTATTGACTCTAACTGTTCACTACTGATTGCATCACGGCAAGGACGTGTGTGACTGGTTTTCTTAACGTTGAAGAGTTAAGTGTGGGGGGGAAACAAATGCAGGCTAACAATTCTACAATTCTTCCGACATTATAGTAATGACTTGGTAAAGACTTGGTTTTCTTAACGTTTCAGAAACATTAGCTACATCGATGGACTGATCTATGCCATATCAACTGAGCTTGACGTACCATCAAAGTAGTTATACTGACAGGTTTCATTTTTAGCTTTCTTCTTCACCCCCCCCCCCCCCCCCCCCAGGCCAACACTGTCATGGTGTCTTTCTGGATCAAATCTTGAATGTGACCAACACTCTCATGGTGTCTTTCTGGATCAAAGCTTGAATGTGCTGTGACCAACACTCTCATGGTGTCTTTCTGGATCAAATCTTGAATGTGACCAACACTGTCATGGTGTCTTTCTGGATCAAATCTTGAATGTGACCAACACTCTCATGGTGTCTTTCTGGATCAAATCTTGAATGTGCTGTGACCAACACTCTCCTGGTGTCTTTCTGGATCAAATCTTGAATGTGACCAACACTCTCATGGTGTCTTTCTGGATCAAAGCTTGAATGTGACCAACACTCTCATCGTGTCTTTCTGGATCAAATCTTGAATGTGACGAACACTGTCATGGTGTCTCTCTGGATCAAATCTTGAATGTGACCAACACTGTCATGGTGTCTTTCTGGATCAAATCTTGAATGTGTCCAACACTCTCATGGTGTCTTTCTGGATCAAAGCTTGAATCTGTCCAACACTCTCATGGTGCCTTTCTGGATCAAATCTTTGGATATTGGCTCATCAGCAAATATCGATTTCTAGGCCACTAACAGACTATAAAACTTTCTCCCGCAATTCTTCCCCCCCCCCCCCCCCCCCCCCCCCCCCCCCCCCCGCTATTGAAATTCGGTCTTCCATTTTTCTTGAAACGTTTTCTCCTGCGGCGGTAGCCTAGCCTAGATCCCGGCAGTTCAGGCTATTGGCTGGTCGAAGACAGTAGACCAGCCTCCAGCTCAGCTCTGCTGTGTTCTTGTCTGTATTGAAGGAAGAAGAAGAAGAAGAAGAAGAGAACGGTCAGCAGGGAGCGCTGTTTCTGTTCTTGATGTTA
>CM031599.1:104745653-104785653 GCA_018398815.1 Conus ventricosus
ACAGCAATTTGCGAACTGTCACAACAGATTATCTCAGACTGTTGTATCGTTACATTATCCCTGGCTGTTGTATCGTTACATTATCCTTGTGAAACGAGTTGTGACATGTGCTAACTCTGCAATGGCTCATTATCTCAGTTTTTCTGTAGTATTGCACTATCCGTGTACAACATGGTTCAGAAATGGTTTTACTATCATGGCCTATCATTTCAGATTTTGTAGCGTAACATTATCCATGCAAAGTGAACTGCAGCAGTGTTTTCACCGTCAACGGATACTGCACTATCTTTGCCGTAAACCGAGGCACAGCGAAGTGTTAAGTCTGTCACTGCTCATTATCTCACTCAGATCGTTTGCGTCTTCCGATTATACGAGACTGGGTGAAGGACACAAGGTAATGACGAAAGAGCTATTAGAGAGAGAGAGAGAGAGAGAGAGAGAGAGAGAGAGAGAGAGAAGAGAGAGAGAGAGGGGATAGGAAATCATCTTCCTGATCATCATGAAGAACACCATCATCATTATTATCATCTTCATCAGTGTATGGAAATCAGCTCCTAGTGATCTATCAATCTACATGGCTACAACCACCTCATGTACACTAGCTTCACTACAACGCCAAAGAGTGTGCGTCGTTCTTTGACGTGAATGTCAATGATTTCGTTACGTGAGTGGTAGCCAAGAGCAGTAGTGATAGACTGAATGCGTGAAGGCGTATTCATACCTTCAGGAAAAACCAAGAAAGAAAGAAACAAAGAAAGAAACCAACCAACCAACAGACAAACAAAGAAAGAAACCAACCAACCAACAGACAAACAAAGAAAGAAACCAACCAGCCAACAGACAAACAAAGAAAGAAACCAACCAACCAACAGACAAAGAAAGAAAGAAACCAACCAACCACCAGACAAACAAAGAAAGAAACCAACCAACCAACAGACAAAGAAAGAAACCAACCAACCAACAGACAAACAAAGAAAGAAACCAACCAACCAACAGACAAAGAAAGAAACCAACCAACCAACAGACAAACAAAGAAAGAAACCAACACGGGATTGAAAAGAGTCAGAGATAATGAACTCAGACTTTAGAAAATGAAATAAGCAACAAAGAACACAGACTTTGATAATCAACAGGAACGAAACATGACAAGAAGACATGTAAATGTTGACTTTTAATCCTGGCGTTGCCGTGCAAGTTTCTTGAGAGATGTCAGCAGAGAAAACCTCTATAACCTCGAACTGTTGAGCATGTTGTGAAGGGGTGGCCCTTTCACTCGCCGGTCATCATGTTTCCCCCGTGAGCCTTGAAGCTCCAATGCTCCTATCATCTATACATCTGACAGCAAAGGTCAGAATTATGTCCACTGTTCACATTCTAACAATCTCTAGACAGTTGTTGCTCAACATTCTCCCATAGTGTGATGCCAATATCACAGTTCTCCTGACTGCTGATGTCAACGGATGCGTCAGCCTTTGGTGTGAGGAAATGAGATTCTGAGGTCAGCTGGTCGGCTTCCATTTTGGCGGCTTCAGCAAGTGGTCCTTCCATCCCCAGGAAGCCATGGTAGGTCTGGTAAGCTGAGGATTTCAGGTTTGCCGCCACATAATCCCCACTAATGCTTGGCCTGAACACACACACACACACACACACACACACACACACACACACACACACACACACACACACACACACACACACACACTTAAACCTGAAAAAAAGAACGGGAAAGACTGTAGATGGGGGGACGTAAACTAGGAGAAGAAATATACCAGTGTGCTTCTGTGTGTGCATGCATGACCTTGGGGAGGGTCCTACTAATTGACGTATAATTGCAACAGCTATTCGTGAAATGCTCGGGGAAGCTACGTACAACGTGTTGAAGAATGGACTCAAAATGTGCTGTCAGGAACTTCCTATTATGTTTTGTCAACAAGTGCGTCAAGCATTAAGAGTCAGCGCACTTGATGTCATAGGCTTTGCATTCTTCAAGATTCTGCTATGGTGTGGGTCGTCTGAAATGTTTAAGTCCTTTGCCTTCTGTATGAATGCACTTTGGCGACCCACACTCTCATGGCGTGTTTCTGGCACCAGTCTTTGGACTTTGGCACATCGGCAGATGCTGACTTTGAGCCTCAGTCCTAGGCTACAGTAGACTAGAAATCATTTCCCCTGCTGTTTTTTTTTTTGTTCTTTTCCCGCTATTGAATCCCACTCTTCCATTTTTCCTGACACGTTTTCTCTGTGGCGGTAGATCCCGACGGCTCAGGGGACTGGCCAGTCGAAGGTTTGTCGCTTGGCGTCCAAATCAGCACAGCTGTGTCCTGTCTGTTTTGAAAAAGAAACAAAAGAGAAGAAGAAGATGAAAGATCAGGAGAGAGCTCTGTCTGTCTTCTTGGTGTAAGAGAGCTCTAATTTTTTCTCCTTGATGTTTTCCCCCAAGTCATGTCCATGCATGGATCTCGAGAATCGTACGCATTGAATCGTGCGCTGTAACTCGTGTAAACGGAATCAGGAGAGGAAAGAAAGGGAACTCCAAGTAACAAAGAACAGCGTTCCTTGCGATGTCGAGCTGAAGAAAAACCGCGCATATGCCTCTCGATCCTTTTGCTGATAGTAGTGTTCAGTGGTAGTAGTGGACAATCTTTGGGCGAAAGGAAACCTGGTGTCTGTGCCACTGACCATGAACGCTGTGCAAGCTTTTTCCCTTCGGAAATCAAAACAAAACAAGAATGGTATGCTGTCATGCGTCGTTGCTGAAAACTATTTATGTATTCATTTGTTCATTTTTAATCAATTTAATGACTTCATAACATTTAAAAGTTGATATTGAGTATTGTTTAGAGGTCAGACTAATCCTGAATGCATATAGTAACATCAGTAGGTCAGACTTATCCTGTATGCATATAGTAACATCAGTAGGTCAGACGTATCCTATATGCATATAGTAACATCAAGCTAAAACAATGCTGTCAGCAGAGTTGTTAGAGCGGCAATGGTGGATGAGACCGGCATTCTAACCCTTGTCCATGCATGTCGCATTCTGATTTTACTACTGTCGTCTCTAGAACCCTTCTAAAAGGCTAATGGAGAAAAAAAGACATTCCTGTCTTATTACAGAATTAGCGGAGAAGCTCTCAAATTGCAAGCCTACGTATTGATGCAGCTTTATGTAAACAACAACAATCAAATGGCCAGTTCTGCAAAGTATTTCCCCCCAAAGCCCAAATGTTTGAAATGACAAAATTGAAATCTTTCCAGATAGACTTAAGGTAAGGCGTAAGTTGATTGTGAGCTCAATACCGTGTTTGTTTTATTTACTCATCATCTCTTGAAAGTGTGAACAATGAATCTGATCCGTGTACTGAACTTTTTGTTTTTAGGAACCCTTTTTGATCGTTATTTATTACATATACAAGCATTTCTAATTCGTATGGCAAATCATTTTAGCAGCTGGAGTATTAGGTAACTTTTGATGTATTTCGCATTATTTCACTTTGTCGATCATATATACTGTTCAAAAAAAGAAACGCAAAATGCCAAGCTGCCGATTTGAATCACAATTTATTGAAGCTCAGTGTGACAACACGTTTAATGTGAAAATGACAAAAACAGGTCATCAGTAGGACAGAAGTCTCCCCTGCAATGCTGTGGTAAAGAACCAGCCCCAGACCCTCAGGGAAATCGGCAGGCCGCTTCCAAAGTCAGTAACGGGTGTGACCCCCTCTGGCTGCAGTGGTAGCCTGGCATCTGCGGGGCAATGAAGCAATTAATGTTCCTGATTGTCTGCGTGGGATGGCCGCCCACTCGGCCTGCAATGCCCGGAACAGTTCTTTGGAGTCGCTGGGGCGTTGGCCCTCACTCTCAGCGTCTGTCCAAAACGTCCCAAACGTGCTCAATAGGATTCAAATCCGGGAAAGAGAGGGCCAGGCCAGGGTGTTGATGTTGTTGGCGGTAAAGAAGGCTGTGGTCAGGCGTGCTGTGTGGGCCTGGCGTTGTCCTGCTGGAACACGGCCCTGGGAGTGGCCCATAGAGCAGGACGTGTGGCTGAACAATGACCATGGACGTACTGCTGGGCTGTCAGGTGACCTTCCACGCGCACCAGCTGGCTCCTGCATGTGTTGTTGATGGCCCCCCATACCATGACATTGCCGCCACCATGCGGAGGTGCCTCGTCGACGCAGTTCTGCTGGCTGCGTTCATTAACCCGGCGGTAAACCCTTCGCCCCTGTCATGGCGCTGCAGCAGAAACTGTGACTCATCCGATGAACCAGACGTGTCGCCAATGGTTCCTCAGTGTCCAGTGTCTGTGTTGCGTAGCCCATTGCAGTCTGTCTGTCGATGGCGCCCCGTCATTACGTTGCCACGTAGGGGCCTGTAAGCCCTCAGCCCAGCAGCATGCAGCCTGTTCCGGACAGTCTCGTCGGAGATGCGACGGACACCAGCGCATGCCTGGACAGTGGACGAGGCCGGCAGGAAGCGATTGGCGGAGATGTCTTAGCCGTATAAAGCGGTCCTGGCTGGCGTTGTGATATGAGGTCGGCCTGACCTCGGGGCATCAGCTGATGACCCTGTCCTCTGGAAGCGAGTCCAAAGTCGGCATATGGTACTGGGGAGACATTCAAAGCATGGGCCACATCAGTTGCACTCTGCCAACTTGCAAACGACCCAGGCGTTTCTCTCTCTGCTGGGCTCAAACGTGGCATGCTGTTTTTTGGTACGGTGTGCCTGCCGGTTGCCAAAATGACCCGGCTTTTATACTGCACTATGACCATGGTGTGTGTGTGTTCACCACTGAGTTGGGCATGCTTTGCAGGCGAAACAACAGAAGCACAACCCAATGTTGCACTGTCGCACCTGGCCCACAACACGCACGTGCACATAGTGACAACCGGAATCAATTTATCCTAGCACGTCGACGTTCAAGACATACATCAGGGCCGGTTTTTGGCGTGTTCTCAACTATATGGTCCACCCCAGGTGGCAAAATTTCATTTTGCGTTTCTTTTTTTGAACAGTATATTTTTTTTTACATCACTTCATTATATGATATAGTTTCTCATATTGTATTTGTTATTTTGATCAATCTGCTTAATAGAATATGCATTTACATAATGTACTTATTTGATTATAAATTGTACTTCACTGAATTTTATTCGTTTTATTTTACCAGTAACATACAATCTTGTTTGAATTTTTGTTTTGTACTCGTTTTCTATAGTGTACTGATTTCATGATATTTGTTAAGAGGACAACTGCTGGGGTGAAGTAGACTACACAGCTTACGCGCGCGCGCACGCACACACACTCGTATTTACCCATTCCTACCTTTTAAAGAGTGAAGAAGCTCCGTGGTGCATTCCATGTCATGCGCCACTCACCATGAAACATGTTCTTTAGAGTGTTGGGACTTGCACGATGTGAGACACAAACATTTTACAGCGGAGTCCATGAAGATCCTGTTCAGGGATGTCCCGCCTGATGTGATCCTTGAGTTTTTGAGAGAGATTAACATTTTTCATCTGATTTAAGATTTTACGGAAGAAAGTTTTTAACGAAGTTTCTGGTGCGTTCTAGAAGATGTCATTTAAAGAGATGTGTGAAAGTTTTGTTGTTGTTGTTGTTGTTGTTGTTGTTGTTGTTTAAATGACTTGTGAGTTGATTTTAACGTGACAGCCCTGATGTGGCCATTTGCGGTCGGCTGGGCTATAAGCAACATTATCTCTAATAACACACACACACACACACACCACACACACACACACACACACACACACACACACACACACACACACAATGTCAGTAAGACCATCATCACGCCTATACCACCATGGGAAACATTAAAACCGTCATATGATAAAATTATCAGCTATTCTAAATTGAGAAAAGAAGAAAATGTAAATGTTATGAATTCAATTGCAAAATCACATATCTATGAAAAATATCAAAATCATCTTCAGGTTTTCACAGACGGCTCCTTGCTTGACAATGATAATGTTGGTGCGGCCTTTGTCATACCGGCATTGAAAATTGAAAAATGTTTCTACATTGGCAAAAAACTGTCAATTTTTACAGCCGAATTGACAGCCATCATGCTGCTTTAGAATTCTTGGTGAACATTCCAATGACAGTATTTAAAACTGATATTGGTGGATTCTAAATCGGTTTATGTTCACTGAACTCCTTCAGTACAGATACACGGCCTGACCTTGTGTACGAAATTCATTATTATACATTGTTTGTCGGCTAATGGCACAGTCATTGAGTTTTGTTGGGTGCCTTCGCACTGTAACATAAATGAAACGAAATGGCCGACAGAGCTGCAAAAGAGGTGCAAAAGGTTTAGAAAAGACTGTAGACATGACACTTCCTTTGTCCTCTACATGAAAATTACAGGCTGCTAGAAACAACAGCATGTAAAAGATTTAGCAGACGTTATGATGAAAAGACTCTAACACAAAATACAGCTGCAGTTCCGTTGGAAATTGTATCAAGGAAGTTATCAAATGCACCGTTATATTATTCTAGACTTGTCACTTCCCTTTTTTTCCGCCTAAAAATTAACCTTTAAAAACAAAATTCTCCAAAAATGTATATTGCATGTGTGGTGCACAAATCACAGTTAATCACATGTTATTTCATTGTAAAAGTCTCCGATGTTTTCTACCTGATTCAGTCTCAGCAAAGAATGTTTCGGAGGAAAACATAGAAGATTTATTACATGACACAAAGGTTTTACTACAAATTGCTGAATCCCTAATTCACACCCCCATCAGTCATTCCTGTAATTTTTTTTTTCCCCAATGTAAATTAGTGGTGAGGGACACATCCACCCACCCACGTTTCTGTATTTTGCTTTTTGTTTGTTATATGTATCTTTAACATTTCCTCTTTAACTGTTGAAGACAGTGTTCACAGTTTTCATTACCTCACAGATTTACACTCTCACACACTCACAGACAGAATGCACCCACTCACGCACACCTTGGTCTAATATCACTTATGGTGAAAAGACGTGAAAACAAAGAACGAACGAACGACCACACACACACACACACACACCGCACGCGTGTCACACACTTACACACATTTACGGCGCGCGCGCACGCCACACACACGCGCACACACACACACCACACCACACACACACACACACACACACACACACACACACACACACACACACACCACACACACACACACACACCCCACGCGTGTCACACACTTACACACATTTACGCGCGCGCGCACGCACACACACGCACGCACACACACACACACACACACACACACAACACACACACACACACACACACACACACACACCCACACACACACACACACTCCTCTCTCTCTCTCTCTCTCTCTCTCTCGTCTGTCTTTCTCACACACACACACACACACACACACACACACACACACACACACAACACACATTCCATATACATCTAGTCACAGAGAGAGAGAGAGAGAGAAGAGAGAGAGAGAGAGAGAGAGAGAGAGAGAGAGAGAGAGGAAATGAATATGCAACTGTAATGGGCAAGAAATATCCATCCATATCTTCGCCCTTTTTTCAGCATAGCTTTATCACCCCCTCTCCACGCCCCTGCGTAATCAAGTAAAATCATAATTATCATATCACCGTAAGTGTCATTCGTTAGAGCGCTTTTGTCCCCGTCTTTCTGATCACATGTGTTATGATGAAATATCATAATAATATCAGCAGCAGCAGCAGTACTTTGCCTCTCGTCCTGCAGCGAGTACTCTCATTTCTATGGAAGAAATGTTGATAACATCTGTATTTTACTCCCGACAAATGGAGCTATCGCGTGTGTCGGAGAAGTCACGTATAAATGTATGAAGCGCATACATGAGAAAAACCGCTGCGTCAAGAAAGTAGCTAAATGAGAGAGAGAGAGAGAGAGAGAGAGAGAGAGAGAGAGAGAGAGAGTTTTTAACGAGAGAAAAGAAAAAAGACTATGCTCAGGTACAGAGAGAGAAGAGGGAAAAGGGCGAAGTGTGGTGCTGGGAGAGGTTCACGAATGTTTTACAGAGAGTTTATGAATGAGCTAGATGCTGACATCCTCCCCCCCCCTCCCTTTCTCCCCAAACTTGGCCCAATAAAAGGAAGAAGCAGTTTTGAGAAGCTGACAGGAACATCCAATTATGAGGAACAAAACCAAGACCTGAGATTATTAAAAGGATTTGTGTAACATCACATAAAAAGATGTTGGCTTTCCGAATGTTTTCTGTGTACACATTCCACTGTATGCATTCACTTGTCCATTCTTCAGACCAGATTTATGACAGAATTTTCTCTTCTCTTTTTTCAGAGGCCAACTCAAAAGGAACACGTGGCAACAAATTCAGGTCAGTTACTCTCTCTCTCTCTCTCTCTCTCTCTCCCCCTTTTCTCTCCTTCTCTCTCTCTCTCCTCTCTCTCTCTCCCCTCTCTCTGTCTTTGTCCCTATGTTTGTTAGACTGTCTGTCTGACTGTCTGTCTGCCTGCCTGCCTGCCTGTCTGTCTGTCTGTCTGTCTGTCCGCCTGTCTGTCCGCCTGTCTGTCTGTCCTACCCTTGTTTCTTCACGCGTGTCTTTTCTTTGTTAACTTATATTTGCAGTCGCCTCGTTTAAATCGTTGTTTGTTTATCTATGTGTGTATCTTGAACTTTCCAGTTTCCTAGGATAATTTGTTTTGCTTTCTTTGCTTTTTTTTCTGTGGTTGTTTCCTTTTCATCTGTTTTTGTTTGTGTTTGTCTTTATTTCTGTGTTTTTCTTCATTGTTTTGTTGTTTTTGTCTTTATTTTCTGTGGTTGTTTCCATTTCATCTGTTTTTGTTTGTGTTTTGTCTTAAAAATTTTTTTTCCTTCGTCGCTTCTTTCTGTTTTCCTTTCCTGTTTATTTCTGTTCTGTATACTTTCCTTTTTTTCTTTTTTTCTATTTCCTTCTTTGTTTTTCTGTGACTGTACCTACGGGCTGCAGGGAGCACCACTTTGTTTTTGTAATTTTTGCGGAATCCTGAAATTTTAAGATAGATGTAGTATTTCCTCACTTGGTTTACCCCCAAAATAGAGCAGTCTGCGAGATGTGTGTGTGTGTGTGTGTGTGTGTGTGTGTGTGTGTGTGTGAGAGAGAGAGAGAGAGAGAGAGAGAGAGAGAGAGAGGAGAAGAGAGAGAGAGAGAAGAGAGAGAGAGAGAGAGAGAGAGAGAGAGAGAGGAGAGAGAGGAGAGGGAGAGGAGAGGGGGGGGGGTAGAGAGAGGATGAGGAAGAGGACGAGAGAGGAGTACATAATAATATTATATTCTTTCCTGTAGTCCTAAAGCTCAAGTCAAGATACAGTCAAATAAACGAACGGACGTAAGGAAGAAATGTTACTTCAACGCCATTCATTCAGACTGTAAATGCGGTACGCAACCACATCCAGTCCTCTCCTGCAGCAGGCCCAGTGGAAGCAGTCCACAAAGAGCTGTGAGCGTGAAGTCATAAGGCCTAGAGCAAACGGGGCCAGCACTGGTGCTGAGTTAACTCCTGATGTTTGGTGTTACCTGTCACTCTGCATTCATTCTCTACCTACCTTTTAAGCTTCGTTTTAGTTCATCAGTGATCACGCTGTATACATCATAATCACTGATGACTGTGTATACAGGCATTTTTCCTTTTGCATGCTTGAATTGCGTTTTCTGTATTGTGTTCATTATTCTTTGTCTTGCATTTTTTTTTTTACACTTTCTGTTTGTTCAGTCAAATAATCTGTCAGTATCAGAAATCCTCGTTTAAAAACATGCGAATGTAGAACTTGAAAATAGGAGGGAAAAAAACCAAAACCTTTAAGTCCTGTCTGAAGATCCCTGCATCGTATCTCCATAACAAGTCAACTTCATACCAGTGGAATGACGTGCAGTCTATTATTTCGGACGTTTCGTTCCATTCCACGACCAGATAGAATCGACCCCCCCCCCCCCTCTCCCCCCGACCGACTCCTTCCACCTCCCTGACCACTGTTCCCATAAAGACAACATGGCGACGTGAATGCCAAGCCGCCTTGTTTGCACACGTCTGGCGTGGAGCAGTGTGGCGGGAACTTGCCTTTGCTCACGACCCTAGCTGTTACCAAGTTTTCCCCCCGATTCACTGTTATTTATTTTTATGAAAGAGTATACATTATAATCAGAGCCTTCAGCTGTCTAAACACTGTGGTCAGTCGGTCTTAATGTGTATCCGTCCGACTCGCTCGCCGTGTTTCGTGGCTCGCCCACAATGAGCGAGCGAGCGAGCGAGAGAGAGAGAAACAATACTCGCATGTCGGCACGTGCCGCACGCAGGCACGCGCACACACACACACGCACGCACGCACACACAGAGGCACACGCATTCATGCACTCACGTACCTGCATATGGGTGCATGTTCGTTCACTCACACGCATCCATTCCTACAAATGTTCTCTAGCATGTACGCATGTAATTGTAATGTACGTTTCCTTTTATTTCCTCAGTCCGCCCATCTGTCTGTTTGTCCGTCTATTTGTCTGTCTGTCTGTCTTCTTTCCTTTCTCTCTCTGTATGTGAATGTGTGGTGGTGTGTGTGTGTGTGTGTGTGTGTGCGGCGTCTATGCCAACAGCTTCTCCTTTGAACTCTCTCCTGTTCTGTGTCAACTGTGGAGGTAATTGGCGCTGGTCTCGGTTCAACACTGCCTTACGGGGTACTATTCCATGATCCCTCTGTAACGAGGTTTAGCAACGTGCTAACTCTGTCACCACCACGCACCTCAGACAGCGAATCTTTTCTTTACCCACCCCAACAAGGCACAACAGGGGTAAAAACTCCGGACGGTTGATCGCTCAATTTTTGATCGTTATTTCCCCCAGAAACGAAACCGTCGCAAAACCATCGTTCTTCAGATTGCGTGTCACAGCCGGCCCGGGAGCCTTAGGTACACCATGGTCAGTCTGTCAGGCGGATTGTTCCAATGCCTTAACGCTTGCCAAGGGTTTTTGGGGCCCTGGGTAAACCAGTGGAACGTCACGGCGGTTGTCTCCAACCCCAACACTGCTGTGCACACCCCTGTTTTTTGGGACCCTTAGGTACCCCATGTGAGCTTCACGGGGTTTGTCTCCACTTCCCTTTATCATTGTTTTATCGTCATTTTAAAAGGAGGTAAAATTTTCACCTTCCGGGCTTTTTTGTTCCATTTGCCTTAATTGATTATTTTGTTGTTTGGCCCGTTGTCCCGGGAAGAGGATTTGCCCCCTTTAAATTTTTCCTTTGGGTCATACACTCTGCGGGGCTTATAGACCCCCGGGGGGTGGCAGTCCTGCGCTTTTTTGATGATTTAAAGGGCCGAGTCAGCTGCTGGAGCAGCTGCTTGTTCTTTCTTTTTTCACGTTTTGCGTCGACAAGCCCGGGGAGCTTCTCTTCCCCATTTCCAGCCCAGTTTTCCTGTGTCCCAGCTGGATCTGCCCGAGCAACTTTCCCAGGTGTTGGTGCAGCGAGACCCTTCAGGTCGCGTTTTCAAAATCCTTTGAAGCGAGTTGTGGTTTTCCCAGTTTGTTTCTTGCCAAGGAAACCCTTGGACAAATTCTTTGGGGGATCCGCCGTCGCCCTTTTGACGACTCCCAACCCATGAGGCACGCTGACAAAAGAGGGTCATGCGGGGAATCTTTGCACCTCAAGCCATCGTTGTTTTCACGCGATCATCCAGTGACCCCAAGTATGCCCGGACAGCGCTGTGGAAGGCACCCCCTCTTCTCTTGTGGGGCTACAGGGTCCGGTTGCGGGCTACAGGAGAGTCTAGCCACGGCTCGGTACACAGAAATCTGGTTTTCAATTTTAACATGCTTTTGTTCCCACTCTTGAATAGTCTGGCCAGGGTGGTAGAGGCCTTCCCAATTTCTTGATTCTGTATCCAGAGAGAGGTTTTCGGTGAGGGGGAAACCCGAGGTACTGAACGGGCTAAAGGCCTCAAATTTCATTTTTGTGGTGTGGGGGGGTTGTTCAGCACCCTGACCCATCCGTTGTTTTCTTAAAGCTTATTGTCGGGCCAAACTCACAAAGCCTTTGCAAAACGGTCCATCAGACTCTGTAACTCTGTTTTCGGGGGGTGGCCAAGGGCAGCGTCATCTGCAAACAGATGTCTCTGATGGTCACCCCCGTATTTTGTTTTCCCTTCGCCGACCAGGTTAACGTGGCCATTGATGGGGGTAAAGGGGAAACCCCCCTCAGTTGATGCCCCAAAGGCGTGCTTCAGGGGACAGCGAAGAAGTCCCAAAAGAGGGGGGGAGGAGGAACACCCCTTTTTTGGCCCATGTGTATGTTAAAGGGATCTGATGTCGAGCCGCGTACTGCACGGCCTTTCATGCGTCGGGGAAAGACGGGATTCACTCAAAGTCTTGGGGGGCACCTATCTTCGCTAGATTTTAAAGAGCCCAAATTTTGGACAAGATCAAAATGCCTTGGTCGGTCAATGAAGGCCAGAAAGAGGGCTTGTGCGCTCTCTACTTTCTCTTGCAGCTTCTGAGGGAAAAACCCATTCGATGGTTGATCTCCCCGAGGGGAACCCGCCTGCGACTCGGGGTACACCTGTCACGGCTTCTGCAGCCTGTTCGGAACTCTTGCAAATACTTCCTACATGCTAGGAGAGATATTCCCGTAGTTATTGCAGTCACTTTTGTCGCCTTTTTCGTAAAATGTGAAATTTGGTCTTCATGCTTGGGGTATCCCTTCCCCACACTGAAAAAGGGGGTTGTGCGGTGTTTAAAGCAGTGCACTGCCGCCCCCTTTAGACTTTTGTGTAGCCACCCTTTCCCCGGTGCTTTTCCTGGGCGGGGCCCCCTGTTTTGCTTTTTCATTTCTGCCAGAGGGGGTTTCTACCAGCCCCCATGAGGGGCGGGTTTTCAATCGCATCAAGGCCCGCGGGACGGGGCGTCTGAGAAAATTCGGAATAATGTTCCCCCACGTCCATCTGCTTGCCCTTTTTGGGATGGTCTCGCCGTGGAACTTCAGGGAGCTGTAGTCCTTCTTGGGGGGGGCCCATGTTTTTTGGGATGCCTGTACACCCCTTGTTTTTTTCCCATATCACCCGTATTTGGAGCTTTGAAATAGCTGGGCCAGTGTCGTTACCAGCTTGCTAATCTCTGTACTTTGCCTTTGCAGATCTTCACCTGCAGGGTTCTCTGGCTGGGGATCGCTTGTATTCCGGTGGGCGTGCGGCGCTTTTTTGGGGTGGTGTGGAGTAGTTGGTAAACCTTCGTTGTCTTGGTCTTTTTCCAAAAATCTTCATGGAGTGGTGTACGTCCTCGGTAGTCCCATCTCTATGGCTGAGCCCCCCGGAGGGTCTGAGTCAAAACCCCCTGGGAGGGTTTGGGGAAAATTTCCGCCCCCCTTGTCGGGATGGGGGTCTTGTTACATCGAGCGGGGGTTCCCTTCAGGCCTAGAGCGATGTATCTTTTGGGTGGAGCTTTGACTTGCAGACACCACGGTAGGGTGTCGCACTGGGCGCTGTAAAAGGTGGAGTAAAAAGGACACGCCTAAGGCAGACCGCCTATGATAATCGGGCTAGCTGGTGCCATGCTTGGGCGAGGGTGTCCCCCATGACACTTTCGCTAGGCTTTGTCGGAAAGGAGTTGGGTGCTGAGGTCGGGGATAGCACATTAGGAGTCGTCCCCATTTTCTTCATTTTCACAAAAAATTTTTCCGAACAGGAGGGCCAGAGTAGGGGTCAGCGCCATTTGGCATTGAAGTCCCCCACGTAAAATTGCTCTTTTGGGGACCCTCTGTAAGTGAGTCGAGCTGATCGTGCCCGTCCTTTTTTTCCCTTTGGGTGGCGCGGGGTTTTCGCTAGACCTGATGGGTTGACGGGCCAGTGGGGGTGTTGAGGCGGAGTGATACAGTTTTTTCAGTTCCTTTTGGGGGGTTTCTATCCCCCCAGCAAGGGCCACCAAATCCAACGCCAATTTCGGGTTTCAGCGCTTTCCCTTTGCCAAAAAACGAAAACCCTTTTTGGGGGGTTTCCAGAGTCAGCAAGCCCGTCCTTCAGTGGGGGCGATGCGCCCGGGAGTCTCCCCAAGTTCATCGTTGAGACGGGGGGTTTTTCGAGATCCTAAAGCCTGGAGGCGCCCCAAAGCCCCGGGAGTCTTGCCTTTAATTCAGGTGCCAAATTGAGAGGGGTTTTTTTCTTTTTTATTTTGACCCCTTTTTCCGGGTGCAGTGATTGCACCCCTTGTCAGTATTTCCCGTACCCTGACCAGCCCCCCAGAAGGAGGGAACTGTGGCGAGACAAGCCCCCTTTTGGTGGGGGCTGCCCCTTAAGGCGGGGGTAGCTGCCCAATGGATGATATCCCCCACCACGGAAAAACCCCCGGGCGCCAGTTACGAAACGGCGGAGGTTTTTAAAACCCGGAAAAACGTGCTCCCGGTGTTTGACCCTTTGCAGCGAAGCGAAGTGTCCCTAAAGGGGCAACCCGGGGGAAATTGGATGGAAATCGCTGTTGCCCATGCAGCACCCCCCTCTCCACACACTGATGGACCAAGGGAAAGGCAACCCGTACAATTGGCACCAACCGTCGCGGAGTTCCCGGGGAATGACGTTAAAAGAAAAGGTCAAGCCGCCTTGGGGGGACCCCGGGGCCCGGGTTTTTTCCCTCAGGGTTACCCCAAAGCCTTCCCATTGCCTATCATTGTATTTCACCCCTTTAAAAAAGGAGGAAGATGTTTACTCTATCACGCTTTTTTCTCAGACCGTATATTCAAGTGCCAGAAAAACAGGGCACAGCTTGCGAACAGGTCCAGGCTTTTATCCGGGTTGTTGTCGGCTCATGCAGGCAGGGTTTTCAGAAACGGTTTTACATCATGGCCTATAATTAAATTTTTGTAGCATACAGAATCCTGAAAAAACGGTTGCAGAAATGTTTTTATTAAAGACTGCATAGAACCTGTAAACTGAGGTACAGTGAAGCGCTGACCCTCATGCCATGTCAATCACAGTTTGTTTGAATTTTGAACACGACACTGGTGCAGGACGAAAGGAAAAGGGGAAAGGATTGTTTGAGAGAAGGGGGAAAAGAGAGAAAGAGAAGAGAGAGAGGGGGGGGGGGGGGAGGGGGGCGTGGAAAATCTGCCTGACTATGGATTCATCGGAACACCATCACCCCCTTACATTTATATGCATGGAAGTAGTTCCTAGTTTTTGGTAATCTACAGGGCTGCACCCCCCTTTAAAACGAACAACAAAAAAGGGTGTGCACGTCATTAAAAGACATATGTGTCGATGGTTTCGTTCGGAGCGGCCCAACCAAAGCGAGTTTTTTGGACTGAAGGGTGAAAAGGAAAGAAGAAGGGGGAAACACCGGAACACCCCCAAAATTTTTTGGGGGGTTTAACCTTTTCCTATCTCCAAACAACAGGGTTTATACCTTGGGGGAAGGCAAAAAAAACAACAACAACAAAAACAACAACAAACAAACAAAAACACGGGATTAAAAGTGAACAGAGGAAGTAACTCAAATTAGAAAGAAATAAAAACAGGAAAACAGATTTTTGATAAAAACCGGGGGAAACATGACAAGAAACATGTTAATTTTGCCCCTTTCAATCCTGGGTTGCCGTAATTTTCTTGAGAGATGTCAGCAGAGAAAACATATGGGCCCCCAACTGTTTGAACATTTTGGGGGGTGGCCCTTTCCTCCCCTTTCAATTTTTTTCCCCCCGTGAGCCTTAAGCCCCAAATGCTCCTATATCCATAATCTACGAAAAGGTCAGAATTTAGTCCATTTTCACTTTCTAACAATCCTGGGCATTTGTTGTTTAACAGACCGACATTTTTGATGAAATTTGCAGACCTGCTCCCGGTCAGTTGTTGAGTCACCCTTCATTGAGTAATCGCACTTTTCCCTGACCCCGAGTCAGTTGTTGAGTCAGCCTTCATGTAAGGAGGCTCACCAAAAAGATCGAAGTCCGGTGGGCTTTTTTGGCGGCTTCGCAAGGGGTGCTTCACCCCCCGGAAAAGCCATGGGGGGTTGGCAAAGACGCCCCCCTGGGGACGTGGGGCGAGGTATCTTTTTTTTGGGAGTGAGGTTCGGGTTTTGCCGCTACGAAACCCCCGAAAATGTTGGGCCTGGCACGCACATAGCGCGCACGCACGCACGCACGCACGCCCACCACCACACAACACACCACACACCCCCCCACCCCACAACAACCCACACAACAACCACACATTTAAAACCCTAAAAAAAAGAAGGGAAAGCTCCTCACGCGTGTGACGAGAGAAGAGGTAGGGGGGTTTTAGGGAAGGGACTGGAATAATTTCCGATGAGAAATTCCTTAACATTTCACCCAACCCTCCATTACGTGGGGGAAAGGGAGAAACTTTCCGGTACAGTCACAAAGACATTTTTTTTTTGTTGGGTCTTGGTAAAATACTAAAAGGTGGCTCTGAAAAATTTTTTAGCCGTACTTAAATACATGAGCTCTGAGAGACAGAACGAAGAGAAAATTAAACATTAAAAATTGATTGAAAAAACGAGAATGACACAAGTAAGTGCAATTTCACCTCGTTTTATTGCTTCACTGGGCAGTAGTCAGCACTTCATAGGTATTTTTTGTTTCATTGAACCCAACCCGGGGGGGCCCCCCTTTTCACCCACTTTATGCTTGCACTCGGGCGAGTAAGTTGGAATAAGGGGGCCCGTCTAATTACATGAAGATACTTTTAATAACCCACCGTTTGGTACCCCCCGTGCATGCCAAAGGGTCTCATAGCGGGTTCTCAGTTCATAAAAAGGTGGGGGAAGGGGTTTGAGGTTTTTGACCCGGGTGATTAGCTAACTTAGCTTATATCGGAGGGGGTATTGATCTCTCCTTGGGGGTGGGACTGCCCCCGGGGAAGACTGGGGTCTGTGGGTCCCCCCCGGTTAAAAGGGACCATGGGGTCTGGGTCCCCCCCTTTTAAAGGGGTAGCCTGGTGCTGGTTTTCCCCAGCTTTTTGGCATAGCCCGAGCAGGGCCCCCTATACTGTGTAGCGGCCGGGATCCCTTTTCTGCGATACAAGAATTTGGGGTCTGTAGGTGAAATCTGAGGGCTGGTTTGTCGAGTGCACACATTTCCCCTTTGTTTTCAATTTTAGAACGGGGAGTGAGACTCCCGAAAAGTTTTCCAGGGTAATTTTGCTTAGTATTAATCCCCTTTTTTTAAAGGCTCATTGACTTACAAAAGGGAGGAAAAACGGTAAAAAAATGTTACCAGTTTTAAAAACCTTCCTGTTTCTAGGGAAAAAAATCAAGTGATTTGGGGCAAATTTAGTCCAAGTAAAATTTGGGGGTGTAGACTTAAGTCATCATAAAAAACCCTTCCAAAAATCACCAGTTTTTAAAAAATCCTTAGCGTTTTTAACCTACCCCTGCATTTTTTTTCCTAATAAAATTATCATGATTTTTTTGGGGCAAAAAGAATTGTACGGAAAGTCAGGGTGAAGACAAAGAATATGGTCAGATTGTTAACAAAAATCCTAACAAAGAGAGAGAGAGTTTTTCCCTAGATGGCAAAAAACTACTACACAGAACAAGAATAATCATTTCATCAGTTTGTAAATGTCCAAGTATTTTGTAAAAAGTTACCATGTTAGCCCACATAGCCTATTGGGGGGGGGGGGGGGGGGGGGGGGGGGGGGGGGGGGGGGTGAGACGGGCAATTGCACAAGTAAGGGAATTTTAGCCGTAGTTTTTTTGCCTTTGGGGAAAAGGGGGGAGGGGGGAAGGGAGGTAGGCCGATAAAAATGAAAACGGGGCATGACGTAATTTTTTTTGAACAGATGGTAGTCGCAGCCCCGGGGTCAAAACTGTTCAAAGCGAGGAAGGAGGGGGTTGAGAGGGGAGGGGGGAAGTTTTAAAAAATCTTTTCTTTGGTTTGAGGTTGAGTGGGAGATGGAGGGTTTTGGTCGGGGTTCGTTACAAGACTGTAGGGGGGGAACGAAATGGGAAAGAATGTATTTGTGGGTTTCCTGTGGTATGCATGTGCCTTGCAATTTGAATACCCCCTCTAACGGGAAAAAGCAACAGCTTCGTGAAATGTGGAACTACGTAAATTTAAGAATGGCCCTAAAAAATGTGTGTCGGAACTTTCATTATTTTTTGTCAAAAAGTGCGTCAAGCTAAAGTCGGCGCATTTTGATTACAGTTTTGCATCTTTAAGTTTCTGTGTGATGTGGTTCTAAAAATTTAAAGCCTTTGCCTTCTGTTTGAAAAATTTGGCGACCCACTTTTAGGCTTTTTTTCTGGCACCACCCTTTGGACTTTTGGAAATAAACAAGTGATTTTGAGCCCGCCAGGCTACAGTAGACCCCTTTCCCCTGCTTTCTGCGGCTAGGGATTGGCCAGTCGAATTTTTGCGTTTGGGGCCCCAAATCAGCACAGCTGGTGTCTTTTTTTTAAAAACGAAAACAAAAAAAGGAGGGAAAGAAGAAGAAAAAGGGAAAGAGAGAAGAGGAAAGAGAGAAGGAGAGAGAGAAGAGCTCTGCCCTTCTTTGGGTGTTAAAAACCTGTTTTTTCCCTTGAGTTTCCCCCAAGTCATTCCATGCAGGATCTCGAAATGTACGCATTAAATCGTGGCTGTAACTCGTAGGCGAACAGGAGAGAAAAAAGGGAAACCCCCAAGAACAAAAACAGCTTTCCTTTGGAGTGGCGAAAAAAAAAACCGGCTATCCCTCGCTCCTTTCGCTGTGGGCCTAGCAGGTTGGGAGCCTGGCACGGGGGCAAAAAAAATCACCCATGAGCCAAACGCGTGCAGTTTTTCCCTTGGGAAAAGCAAAACAAGAAAGTATCTGTCACCTCTTTGCTGAAAATCTTTGTATATTCTTTGTTCTTTTCTTTTTCATAATCAGAACTTTAAAAAGTTGATATTAGTTTGTTTTTTAATCAGATTTTTGCATGAATAGCGCCCAGGAAAAAAACGGGTCAGCAGAGTTGTAAAGACCCGCAGCAGGGGGGGGACGGATTCTAAGCTTGCCACATGTCACCTTCGATTTTACTACTGAGCTCAGAACCTTTTAAAAAAAGGGAGAAAAGGGAAAACCCCGTCCTACCCGGAATCGGCGGCAAACCTCAATTGTAACCTACGTATTGATACAAACTTTATGCCATCGCAAAAATCTTTTGGCCCTTTTGCAGATATTCACCGAACCCCAAACGCATGACATCCAAAAATTTTAAATCTTTGAGATAGACAAAAGGGGAAGGAGGAAGTCGACTGTGAGCAGAATACCGGGTGTGTTTTTTTTATTCCATCTATGAAAAGTTCAACGATGAATCTGTCAGTGTACTGCCCTTTCCGTTTGTGAAAACCCGACCTTTCTTATTAGTTGCAAGCATTTTCTATTCGAAAAGGAAATTTTTAAGCAACTGGGGTTTTGCAAAGTGTTATGAGTTATATGTTATAGTGTGTCACTCCACTGCAGGTCATGTTAAAATTTTATTTACATAACTATTTTTTAAATTAAGTTCTACATATAATTATTTGTTGTTTTTAGGGGGGCCTACTGAAAAAAAATGCATTTACATTGTAAAATCATTTAAACGAAGTTGTTTTTCGTTCTTTTACACTTCAAACAATCTTTTTTTTGTTTTTGTACCGGTTTTTAAAGGAACGATTTCATCACGTGTGTTGAAACAACGTAAGGGAGGAGATTTCCCTTGCCGCCCCTTCACACACACACACTTACACACACACCCCAAAACCACAACACCCCCACACACACACAACACACAAACACACCACACGCAGCCCCACACACCCACACACATAAATTTTAATTTTTATATATATAAATTTTAATATAATTATATAATAACAAAACCGTGGGGCGCGCCGCTTAACGCCCGCATCGCCGGGGGTGACACAACCCCAATTTATACAGATGCACACACAAAAAAAGCAACACGCAGGGGGCCCCCGGCGCGCGCGGCCACACAACAAACACACACACCCCACACACCAACCACCAAACAACAAAAAAAAAAGGGGAGAGAGAGAGAGAGAGAGAGAGAGAGAGAGAGAGGAGAGAAAAAAAAGAAAAGGAACCCCCCTAAAATTCCCCATCCAAATTTTCCATTCCCCCCCCCCCTTTACCCCGGTTTAAACAATAAAAAGTATCATCAATACCATTGTCCTTTTTTGACTTTTGGGAGGGTTGGATCAGGGGTAGAGAAAATTTTTCCCTCGCAAAAAATCAACAAAAAGTACTTTATTACCGAAGAACACCTTTTCGGAAAAGTCTAATTGTATTTACTCCAGGGAAAGGGGGGGGGTCAGGAATCATTATGTTAAAAAGGGGTTTTTGAAAAGGGAAGGAAGGGGGGAGAAAAGGGGAAAAAATTAAAAAAGAGGGGAAGGAGAGGAAAAGGAAAAGAGGAAGAAAGAGGAGGGAGGGAGGAAAAAGGGGGGGAAAGGGGAGAAGGAAGGGAAAGGGGGGGAAAGAAAGGGGGGGAGGGGAGGGGAGAGAAGAGATGAGAGGGGGAAGAAGAGAGAGAGGGGAGGGGAGGGAGAGAAAAGAAAGAGGGGAAGGGGAAAAAGGGAAAAAGGGAAAAGAATAAAAAGGGGAAGAGGGGGAGGAGAGAGAGAGAGAGAGGAGGGGAGAGAGGAGAGAGAGGGGGAGGAGAGAAGAAAGGGGGGGGAGGGGGAGAAGAGAAGAGGGGGAGAAGGGGAAGAGAGAGAGAGAGGGGAGAAAAGGGGGGGGGGGGGGGGGGGGGGGGAGAGTGAAAAAAGGGGAAGAAAGAGAGGGGAGAGAGGGGGGGAAAAAAAGGGAGGGGGGAGAGGAGGAGAGAGAGGGGAGAAAAGGGGGGGGGGGGGGGGGGGGGGGGGGAGAGGGAAGGGGGAAAAAAAAGAAGAGGGGGAGGGGGAAAAAGGGGGGGGGGGGGGAGAAATGGGGGAAAAGAGGGGGAGAAGAAAGGGGGAAGGGGGGGGGGGGGAGATAAAGAGGGGGAAAAAAGGGGGGGGGGGGGGGGGGGGGGGGGTTGAAGGGGGAGAAAGGGGAAAGGGGGGGGGGAAGGAGAGGGGGGAAAAGGGGGAAAAAGAGGGGGAGAAGTTTTTTAAAGGGGGTAAAAAAGGGGGTATAAAAATTTTAAAAAGAAAAAAGGGGCGAGAAACCCCGGGGGGTTTAAAAAAGGAAACACCAAAGGGGTATTAAAAGGGTGTTTTGAAAAGGGGCCCCCAAAATTAAAGGGGAGCGAAAAAGAAACCACCCAGGAAAAAAATGGGGATAAAACCCAACCCCGGGATATTAAAGGGAGTTGGTCTGATGGGGACATCCAAACCCGGGAAATTAAAAGGGATGTTGGTTGTATGGGGAAAAAAAACCCGGGATATTAAAGGGGGTTTTGGGCTGTATGGAGGAAACCCCCCCCCGGGGTATTAAAGGGTTTTGGGTTTTTGGGGACCAAAAACCCAGGGAATATTAAAGGGAGTTTCTGTATGGAGGAAACCAACCCCGGGGAAAATTTAAAAAGGGGTTGGGTTGTTATGGAGGAAAACCCCAACCCCGGGGGGGAAAAAAAGGGATGTTGGGCGTTGGGGCAACCAACCCCGGGAATTTAAAGGGGGTTGGTTTTGTTGGAGGAAAAACCAAACCCGGGGTATTAAAAGGGTTTGGTCTGTTGGGGGAATAACCCAGGGAATTTAAGGGATGTTGGTTTATGGAGGGAAAACCACCCAAATATTAAAGGGTTTGGTCTGTTAGGAAAAAAAAGGGAAAAAAGGAGGGGGGGAGGAGGAAAAAAAAAAAAAAGGGGGGGGGCAAAAAAACAGGGAAAAAAAAGGGGCAAAAAGGGGGGGGGAAAAAAAAAAAAAAGGGAAAGGGGAAGGAAAACAAAAACCCCAAAACAAACTTTTAAAACTCTTTTTGGTTAATGCCAAGGGAAGGGGAAAAAAAAAAAAATGAAAAAAAAAAAAGAAGAAAAAAAAAAGGGGAAAAAAAAAAAATGAAATTTTCCCAAGAAAACAAAATTATAAGTTTTTTTTCTTTCCAGAAAAAATAAAAATAAAATTTTCCAAAATTAAAATCTTGAAATTTAATTTCCCTCCAAAAGCTTTTTTAAAAAAAACAATAAATACTTGGGGATTGAAAAACCCCTTTTTTTTTAAAATAAAAAGAATTTTTAAAAAAAAATATTTTTCTTTAAAAATAAAACAAAAGAATTTAGAAAATTAAATTTTGAAAAAATGATAATCATTTAAAATTTTTATTTAAAAATTTTGTTGAAAAAACAAAACTTTTTTAAAATTTTCCATTTTTTGTCCCCGAAAATTTTTTTTTTTAAAAACCCTTTAAAATAGTTTTTACCCCGCATGTTTTCTTTTTAAAAATATTTTTTAAAAAAACAAAAAGGACCCCAAAAAATTTTAAAAAACCATAAAAGAAACCTGGCCATTTTTAAAACCTTTTTGTGAAAAATTTTCTTTTTCCCTTTTGGGAAATTTAGTTTTCCCTATCCCAAAAAATTTGAAATCTAAAAATAAAAAATTTTTAAAAATAAAAATGAAAAACTTTAGGGAGAGAAAATTTTTAAACTTTTTTAACAAATTTTTTGGGGCCCAAATTTTTTTTTTTATGGCCCAAAACCCAAAAAAAAACATTTTATTTTAAAAACCCCCCCTTCCTAAAAAACAAAATTATTTTTGTTTAAAAAATTTTCCGTTCCCCTTTAAAAATTAAAATTTATTTTTTAAAACAAGCCTTTTATGTTTTTTGGGCCATTTTAGGATACCAATTTTTTCAAAATAAATCCCCGCCCTTTGGAAAAAAAATATGGGGGGGAAATTTTAAAACCCTTTTTTAAAAAGTGGATTTTTTTCAAAGGGTTATTCCCCTTTAAAGGTTTCCCACATTAAACCCCCCAAAAAAAAACATGTTTCCCAAAAAAAGTAATCAAATTTTTCCCAATAAACCCCCCCAATTTGAATTTTAAAAATTTTTTTGGGGGGGGGGGGTTTTTTTTGGGGGGGGGGCAAAAATTTTGTGAAAAGGAGAATTAAATTTTTTCTTTTCCCTTTTAAAAATTTTTCCCAAAAGCTTCCTTTCCCCCCCCCTATTCTGTTTTCAAAATTAAAAAAAGCCCCAATTTTGATTTCGGGAAATATTTTGTAATAAACACCAAAAATAAATTTAAAGGGCCCCCCCAAAACCCCCGAAAATTTTTTTTCCCCCCCCAAGAACCTTAATTAAAATATGAAATTTTTTAAAAAAAAACCCCGTAGGGGGTTTTAAACCCTTTTTTTCTTAATTTGATTTTAAATTGGGAAAATTTTCAAAAAGGGGTTAAAAAAAAAAATTTCAAGGGAAAAAAATTTTTTAATTTTAACCAATTTTTTGGGAAACTTTATAAGGTTTTTTGTTTTAAGAGCCCCCCCTTTTGGGGTTTTAAAACATTTTTATTTTTGGGGGAAAATTTTTCTTTCCCTAAAGGAATTTTCTGGGGTTAAAAACCCTAAAAACCGCCTTTTGGTTAATAAAATTTTTTCCCCCTATTTCTTAATCTTAATCCCAAAAAACCCCCGTTTTTTTTTCCATTGGAACGACTTTCCCGGGTTTTACGGGTAAAACCCCCTTTTTTTAAAAATTTTATTTCCACTGGTTTTTCCAGCCCAAATTTTTTTAAAAAAAACCCCCCCAAAACCCCCATTTTTTTTTTTTCCCCCTTTACAACCTCTCCCCCTTTTCCCCCAAAAAAAAATTTCCCTTTATATTTTTTAAACCCTTTTTAAAAAAATCTGCAATTTTTTTTAATTTTAAACACCTTTATAAAGGGTTTTTCCCCCCTTTTTTTCCCTCCATTTTTTTAAAACAAAAAAACATAAAATTTAAAAAACCCAATCTTTTTTTGTCAAAATTTCCCTAAAAAAAATTTTTAAATTTTTAAGTTAAATTTTCCCCCTTTTCCCCTCCCAAAATTTTTTAATAAACCTTGTAAAACTTTGGCCCCAAAATTAAAACTTTTTAAAAAAAACAGTCAAATTTTTTTTTTCCCCTTTTTTAATCAAAACCCGTTCCCTTTCATTTTTCCCCTGTTGTTTTTAAAAAAATTAATTATTTCGGTTTTCAATTCCCCCCTTTTTTTCCTTTGTTTTTCTTTTTGGGGGGGTTTCAAACACCAAAAAAAAAAGAATTTTTTTAAAAATTTTCCATTTATTAAATTTGCTGGGTTTCAAAATTTTTTTTTCGAAAAAAGGGTTTTTTTTAAACCCCCTTTTTTTTTCACATCCTGGAAAAAAAAAAAGGGGGGTACCCCGGGGAAAAAAAAACCCCAAAAAAATCATCTATCCCCCTTTTTTTTAAAAAACCCTTTTCCAAATTTTTTCCCCCCCCCAAGGTAAAAAATATAAATTTTAAAATTACCCCCCCCAAAAAAAGTTCCCAAAATTTGTTTAAAAGGGATTGGGTTTTGGTAAAAACCACCCGGTTTTCCCCTAATGCAACTTTTTTGTGGGGGCTTTCGCATAAAAAAAGGGGTTTGGGCCTGATTAAAGGGGGTTTTGCCACAAAACAAAAAAAACCCATTACAAAAGGGCTCATTTTTTCCCCGGGTTTTTAACAAAAAAGGAAGAAGGGGGGGAAAGGAAGGAGGGAAAACCAAAAAAGTTCCTTAGCATGGGCCCCCGGGGGGGGATTCAAAAATGAAAATTTTCTTTCCACCCCAGCCCCCATTTTCCCTGCGAGGCCCCACTTGATTTTCCCTTCATTTGGGTTTCTTCCTTTTTTTTTCCCCCACCCTTTCCACCCCCCCCGAACCCTGGGGCCCTTAAAGGTTCTGAAGGGGTTTTGGGGCCCGCGGGGCCATTTGGGGGGGCCCGGGGTTTCAGGGGCCCTTTTTTCGTTTCCGACGGACCCTGTTCTTTCCCCGAATAGGGGGCGAATTTTTAAACCTAACGGGCCCCCATCCGGGGACGACCCGGGGTTGTTTGGGGGACCATCCAGGGAAAAGAGGGAAAAAAAAAGGGGGGGGAGAAACTTTTTTTTTTCTAAAACCATTCCCCCTTTTGGGGGTTGGGGAAAAAAAAACATAAATTTTTAAAAAAAAAGAGGGGGAATTTTCGCAGGTCTAAATGACAAGGGGAAACAACAATAAATAGTTTCTAAATACTTATTTGGAAATAACATACAAAACCAAATTAAGAAAAGGGGAAAATTTAGGATTACTATTTTGGGTGTTTCGGCCATAAAAAAAAACATTTTTTTCTTTTTGCATTAAAAAGGCAAAAAAAATTATTTTTTTACCCAACGGTCCAATTTGTCAAAAGCCCCCAAGGCAAGGAATTTTTTAAAAAAAACTTTAATCCCAATATTTAATTACAAAAGTTTATAAAGGAAAACCCAGCTATTTTTGCCATCCATTTGCCCCCTGAGCCATTTCTTGTTTTTGAAAAAACTTTTTTTGCACGTTTTTATAAACTAACCAAACCAAAGATAATATGGGAAAATTTACCCATTTCTTTTCTTTTAATTTTAACACATTTAGGTTTCTTTTAAATTTTAATATTTTAAAATTTTTTCAAATTCAAACATTTAAAAGAAGTAAATTTAAATCAAATTCTGCTAGAAAAAATTTGGGGTTTATTTTGATTTAAAATTCCAAAACAAAATTTTATTTTTCGAAAGGGGCTAAATTTCCAAAAATGGCCCGCTACCTGGGGGGAAGGAATCAAATAATTTAAAATAAACACAAGGGTTTTTAAAAAATAAAATTCCCCTTTAAAAACGAAGGGGGCTTTCTTTTCTTTAATTTCCCTTTTGACCAGTGAATGATTTTTTAAAAAGTATAAAAAGTTTTAAACAAATTCACAAATTGGGAAAAGCCCGTTTTTTTGGCTAAAAAAAAACCTTTTAAAAAAGTTATTTCTTTTATTTTATTTCAAAAAAAAGGTTTCAACTCTTAAAAAAAGTTTTTAAACTTCTTTTGATAAAAGCAACTATCCTGTATGAAAAATAAAACGCAAACAAAAACATTCCCATTTAGGGGTTATTTTTTTGGGGCCCCTTAAAAATAAAAAAACCGGCCACCACACCTTCTTCATAATTATTAAAAACAAATCCCCACACCCCCCCTTTTAAAAAAAACAAACTTTTAAAAATTTTAAAAACCATTAAAAAATTTTTACCAATTACAAAAATTTTCCCCGTTTTTTTTTTGCACCCGAAAAAAGAACATTTAAATTTTTTTTTTAAAGGGAAGTTTTTAAAAAATCAAAAAAATTTTTTTATCAGAGTAATTCAAAAACGCTTATGAAGTTTTTTTCAAACCCCCCTTTAAACGAGTTAATGTCATTTTTAACTAAAAGATGGGAAAGCCCCCCTAAGGGGAGGGGTTGAATCGCTTTTTTTAAAGCAATTTTGTTGGTAAAATTTAAGAAAAAGAAAAAATTGAAAAAAACTAAAAAAAAACACCGGATTTTTATAAACCCATTAACCCTCGGCAACTTTTAAAAAACTTTTAACAAAAAAAAATAATTTTTTAAATTTTTCCATAAATAAATTTTTTACCCCAAAAAAATTCATGTCTATCGTCCCTTTTTTTTAAAAAACATATAAGTATTCTTTATGGCAAAGGGGAATTTTTTAATTTTCCCAAAATTCTTTTAAAAAAGCATAAAAATTTAAACGATAGGAAATTTTCCCCTTCCCTTCAACAATCTATTTTTTAGCCTTTTAAAGGGGTTTGCAACCCTTTTTTGGGGGTTTGGAAAGGGAAGGGGGGGAAATTAAAAGGGGGAAAAAAAGGGGCAGGAAAAACAACAAGGGAAAAAACGTAAATAATTTCCTGAAAACCTTTGCCGCCCCGGCGGAAAAAACAAAAAAAAAAAAAACCCCCCCCCAAAACCACAAACAATAACCCCTGGGGAATCAGCTTGGGTTTTAAAAAAAATAATATTGGGAAAGCAATAGAAAAACGGGCAACAATTTTAAAAAGGCCCCCTTTACCCAAAAAAAAAGAAATTTTTAAAAATTTATAACAAAATGGGGCAAAAAACCCATCACAAAAATTAAATTTGAAATGTCGGTAAAGGGTTTGGAAAAAAAGGGAAAAAAAGGAAGGGGGGAAAAGGGGAGGGGGGAAGGGAGAAAAGGAGAGGGGGAGAAGGAAAAGGGGGGGGGAAAAGAAAAGAAGAAGAAGAGGGAAAAAGGACGAAAAGTGCAAGGGGGGGGGGGAACACAAAAAAAAAACAAAAACCCCAAAAACAAACCCCCCAAAAAATGAAGCCCCCCCCAATTTTTCCGCCCTAAAATCCCCCCTTTTCAATAAATTGTTCAAAACCCCCCCTTTTATGTTAAATCCGTGGTGAAGAACAACATTTTTGAAGTCGTGGTCGGCTTTTTTTTTTGGGGGGCTTCAGAAAGGGGGTGCTTTAATCCCCGGAACCCATGGTGGGTTGGGTTCAAAGACTTACGCCACGGCTTTTAGGGGAGGTATTTTTTTTTTGGGTGGTTGAGGTTTAGGTTTCCCGGTAGGGAACCCCCCGAAAAGCTTGGCCTGGAAAAACGCATAGGCGACGCACGCCCCGCACGAAACGCACGCAGCCGAACCCCCAACCACACAAAAACCACCACACACACACACACACCCCACCACAAAACACACACCCCTTAAATTGAAAAAAGAAGGGGGAAGGGCTCGTCACGTCAAATTGGCCGGGATGGGGAGTGGTAGGTGGGCCTTAGGGGAAGGGGGGAAATTTAATTTCTCGAGGGAGAATTCTTTTAAAACATTTCACCCACCCTTTTAAATTTCTAGTGGGGGAAGGAGCAACTTTGGGTTACTTGTCATCTTAGACATTTTTATTTTTTTTCCGGGTTTGGTAAAATACTAAAAGAGTGGCTCTGGAAAATTTTTCCCTTTAAGGCCTGTACTCTTAGAAGTACAGGGTGCTCTGAGGGGACAGAACTGAGAGAAAATTAAAAAACATTAAAAAATTTTTTTTTGGAAAACAGAGAAACTGACAAAAGTAAAGTGAATTTCAAATCGCTTTATTGTTACACAAGGGGGGGAAATTTAATGCCCATTCAGTAGGCTAGATTTTATTTTCCCATTAAACCAAAACCCATGAGGGGCCCCTTTTCCCCTATTTTTTTTTTTATTGCTTGACTCTGGGGCCGCACCCTTAAGTTGGAATACAGGGGGGCCTGTCAAAGTTAATGAATGCATATTTTAAATTACACCCCCCCTTCGTTGCGTCCCCCAGTGGTAGCCAAAGGGTATAATGGGACAGGTTTCACTGTTTCATATAAGGTGGGGAAAGGGGTTGATGGATTTTGAGTCCAGGGGTTTAGCAAATTGCTTTTCGGAGGGGTAGTTAAATCTCTCCGGTGGCGGGTGATTTGCTCCCCCTTGGGTGGGACTGGTTGTTTTTGGCGTGTCGCCCGGTTTAAAGGGTACCCTTTGTGTTGGTGTCCCCCCGGGTTTTTAAAGGGTAGCCAGGTTTTCTGGCTTTTTCCCAGTTTTTTGGCTTTGTCCGAGGGGGCTCAGCTATACTGTTTTGGCGGCCGGATCCCAGTTCTGCGATTACAGAAAACTTGGTCTTTTGGTGGGGAATCTGTTTGGCGGGTTTTGTCAAAGTGCACCCCATTCCTTTGTTTCTATCTTTCAGAAAAAAAAGGAGTGAGACTCAGCCAGAAAAGGGTTTTTTATGGTATTTTTTCTGCTTTAGTATTAATCTCCACTTTTTTTTAAAGGGCTCAGTTGAGTTTTCAAAAGGGAAAGGGAGGTTTAATTTCAATTTTACACATTTAAAACTTTTTCCCCATGTTTTTATGGAAAAAAATCTTTGTGATTGGGGGTTTCATTTAGCCCGAGTAAAAATGGGGTGTAGAAAAGTCTTTAACAAAAATTTCCTTTCCCAAACAACCCAAAAGTATTTACAAAAATCGGCTTAGCATTTTTTAAATCCACAGGGCTTATTTTTTTCCTAATAAAAAATTTATCAATGAGTTATAAATTCTTGGCGATAGAATTGATTACTGGCATGTCGGGGGTGAAGACAAAAAAATTTTGTGGCAGATTTTTAAAACGGGGGACCCCAAACCACAGAGAGAGAGAGAGTTTTGCCATATGATGGCAAGAAAATTATTAACAGAATACAGAATAACTTATCATTTTGAAAATGTCAGCAGTTTTTGTAAAAAGTTTCCATGTTAGCCACATAGCATATTGGGGGGGGGGGGGGTGGGGGGGGGGGGGGTGGACGGGAAATTTTGTCAAAAATTGTAAGGGGAAAATTTTATTGGTGTAGTTTTCTCCCGTGGGGGGAAGAAGGGTGGAGGGGGGGAAGGGGGGTGGGCCCCTTTTAAGAAGGAAAGCGGGGAGGACAAATTTTTTTTTGGGAAAAGATAGGCTAGTGCAAGTCCCGCGGCTCCACTGTTTTTTAAGCGAGGAAGGAGGGGGGTTGAGAGGGGAAGTGGGATAGTTTTTAAAATTTATTCTTTGGTTTGGGTTTGGGAAAAAACCGATGGGTGGGTTTGCAAGGGGTTTTGTTACAAAAATGTAGAAGGGGGAACGTAAACTAGGAGAAAAAATTGTATTTGTGTGTTTCTCTTTTGTGTAGCATGTGCTCGTTGCAATTATGCAATCCCCCTACTTAAGGGTTTTTTGGGAAACAGCTTTTCTTAAAATTTGGGAGGGGAAAATTTTAGTAAAAACGTGTTAAAGGGAATGGACTCAAAGGGTGCTGTCGGGGAATTTTCTATTATTTTTTTAAAACAAGTGCTTTCAAGTTAAAGAGTGGGCCCGACTTGATGTACAGTTTTTGATATTTTAAGTTTCTTTTGATGTGGGTTCGTCGGGGAAAAATTTTAATTTCCTTTTTTTTCCCGTTTAAGGGAAATTGGGCGACCACATTCTATGGCGTGTTTTGGCACCATTTCTTTGGCTTTGGCCCAATCAACAAGGGGCGGACTTTGAGCCTCGGGCCTAGGTACAGTAAAACTCTTTTCCCCTGTGTTTTTGCGGCTGGGGGATTGGCCAGTCGAAGGTTTGTGCTTGGCGCCCCAAATCAGACGCGGGTTGCCCTTTTCTTTTTTTAAAAACGAAACAAAAAAGGAGAGGGGGAGAAAAAGGGAAGAAGAAGAGGAGAGAGAGAGGAGCGGAGAAGAGGGGAGAGGGGGAGAGAGCTCTGTTTCTTTTTGGGTGTTAGAAAGTTTTTTTTTCCCCTTTTGTGTTTCCCCCCAATTCATGTCCATGCAGGGATTTCGGAATCTTACGCTTTGGAATCGTGCGTGAAAATTTCTTTTGTAGGGGGGAATGGGAGAGAAAAAAAGGGAACCCCAAGTAACAAAGAACAGGCCCTTGGGGATGTCGAGTGAAGAAAACCGGAAAATGCCCGGGATTTTCGGTTTGGGCCCTGCAGGTTCGGGAACGTGGAAAATCTGGGGCAAAGAAAATCACCCACTGAGCACGAACGCTGCTTGCGGGTTTTTCCTTGGGAAATGAAAAACAAAAAAGAATATAGTTTCCGGTTTGAAATTTTCCCAAAATTTTGTTTATTATTTGTTCATTTTCAATTTCATAAATTCAGAATTTTAAAAAAGTTGATATTAAGTATTGTTTTTAAGTCAGATTTCCTGCATGAAGGTAGTCACAGGTAAAAAAAGGGTTGTCAGCGAGTTGTAAAGCCCCGCAGAGTGGAGGGACTGGCATTCTAAGCCTTGTCCATCTATGTCACCTTCTGATTTTACTACTGACCCTTTTCTAGAACATTTTAAAGCTAAGGGGGAAAAGGGGGCACCCTTTTCCTATTCCGGAAACGGGGGCAAAGCCTCAAATTTAACCTTTTTTATTGATACAACTTTATGCCATCAGCAATAATAATTGGCCCCTTTGAAAAGGGATTCACCCAAACCCCAAAAGGAGACATTAAAAAATTTTAAACCCCTTTTAGAAGACTGAAGGGAAAACAGGTAAGTCGACGTGGCAGAATACCCGGGGTGTTTTATTTATTCATCATCTATTTAAAGTGTCAACGAGAAATTTATAGTGTATTTACCTTTCCGTTTGTGTAAACCCCCCTGTTCTTTTTACGTATTTTCAAGATTTTGATTCGTAAGGCAAAAAATTTTTAAGCAATGGGTTTTTAGCTAAAATGATGTTATGATGTTATGATGTTAAATGTGTTTTCCCCTTTTCCCCTGCCTTGGTCATGGTTTAAAATTATTTTTCATTTAAATATAGTTTTTTCTTAGCCCCTTCTCACACTATAAATTTTGTGGTTTTTTTAGATGGGCCCACTTGATAGAAATGTTTTTAAATTTTAAAATCTACTTAACAGAATGTTGTTTTTTCGTTTCATTTTTTTCCCCTTTTCAATAAAACTTGTTTTTAGTTTTTGTACTCGTGTTTTGTAGGGAAAGATTTCATCCGGGGGTTTGAAAAAATGCTAAGGTTTAGGCGTTTTCCTTGGGCGCACAAATTACAAACACCCACTTAACCCCAAAACACAAACCCACCACACACACACCACACACACACACACACACAAAACACACGCACGGGCCCCCAAACACAAAAACAACATATTAAATATTATATTTTATATATATTATTTATATATATAATTTTTATTTATACAAATACCGTGCGCGTGCGCGCCGCTTTTCACGGCTGCATACGCTGCGAAATGTCCACTTACACACATTTATACTCAGATGCACACACAAAAAAGCACCCCACGCAGGGGCGCGCGCGCGGGCGCGGGGGCCCCACACACACACACCACAACACACCCACACACACCACCCCACACACACACACACACAAATACAGAGGGGAGAGAGAGAGAGGAGAGAAAAGAGAGCGGGGAGAGAGAGAGGGGGAGAGGAGAGAGAATATACGTACTCCAAAAAACCCAAAAAAGTGTCCCCCATCTTTTGAAAAATTTTTTTTTTCCCGTTTGCCCCATTACCCCATCCCCCCGCCCCCGCTTTTAAAACAAGTGGAATTGTAATCATCAATCACCATAAATGTCCTCTCATTTAGGCGTTTTTGGGACCGTCGGGGTTTTGGGTCTGGTTTTTTTGATGAAATGTTAGGGGGACGTAGCAGCGTGGCAGCAGCAGTACTTTACCTCTCATCCCGCAAAAGAACCTCTATTTCATCGAAAAAATGTCGATGGGAGTTGTTTTTACTCCCGGAAATGGAGCTATCGCGTGTGTCAGAGAGAAACATGATTATGTAAGAAGGGGCCCTTCCCTTTGGGGGAAAGGGAAAGGGGGGAGCAACAGGGGGGACAGCCATTATGTAAAAAAAAGTAGAGAGAGAGAGGAAAAGGGGAGGAGGGGAGAGAGAGAGAGAGAGAGAGAGAGAGAGGGGGAAGGGGGGAGGGAAGGGAGGGAAATTGGATAGGAGGGGAAAAGAAGAAGGAGAGAGAGGGAGGGGAGGGGGGAGAAAAGAGATGAGAGGGGGAAGAAGAGGAGAGGGAGGGGAGGGAGGTAAAAATATAGAGGGGGGAAAAAGAAGAAGAAGAAGAAAAAGAATAAGAAAGGGGGAGGAGGAGGAGAGAGAGAGAGAGAGAGAGAGAGGGGAGGAGGAAAAGGGGGGAGGGAGTGGGGAGAGAGAGGAGGGAGGGGAGGGAGGGATAGGATAGAGGGGGGAAAAAAGAAAAGGGAGAGGAGAGAGGGGAGGGAAAAAGAAGAGAGAGAGAGAGGAGGGGGGGAGGGGGAGATAGCCCTAGGAGGGGGGAAGAAAAGAGAGAGAGGGAGAGAGAGAGAGAGAAGAGAGAGAGAGAGAGAGAGAGAGAGAGAGAGACGGGGGGGGGGGGGGAGGAGAGATGGAGAAGGGGAAGAAGAGATAGAGGGGGAGAGGGGAAAAATAGAGAGGGAGGGGGGAGTAGAGATGGAGAGAAAGAGGTGGAGAGGGGGAGAGAGATAGAGACAGAGAGAGGGAGAGGGGGGGGGGGAGATAGACAGAGGGAGAAAGAGGGGAGAGAGAGGAGGGGGGGGGATGGGGAGGGGAGAGAGATGAATGTTTTTTTATGGAGTAAAAGACGAGAGAGAGAGAGGGAGAGAGAGAGAGAGAGAGAGAGAGAGAGAGAGGGGGGGGGGGGGTATTGGAGTTCGGAGAGGGACACGAATGTTTTATTGTGGGCTGATGGATAAGGTAGATGCTTTTTGTTCAACATATGGTCAAATTAAAAAGAAGAAAGAAAGCAGTTTTCAGAAACGGACAGGCACAGATCGAAAAATGAGGGATAAAACACCAACCCAGGGAATATTAAAGGGATGTTGGTCTGTATGGAGGACATACCAACCCAGGAATATTAAAGGGATGTTGGTCTGTATGGAGGACATACCAACCCAGGGAATATTAAAGGATGTTGGTCTGTATGGAGGAAACACACAACCCAGGAATATTAAAGGGATGTTGGTCTGTATGGAGGACATACCAACCCAGGGAATATTAAAGGGATGTTGGTCTGTATGGAGGAAACACACAACCCAGGGAATATTAAAGGGATGTTGGTCTGTATGGAGGACATACCAACCCAGGGAATATTAAAGGGATGTTGGTCTGTATGGAGGAAACACACAACCCAGGGAATATTAAAGGGACGTTGGTCTGTATGGAGGACATACCAACCCAGGGAATATTAAAGGGATGTTGGTCTGTATGGGGACATACCAACCCAGGGAATATTAAAGGGATGTTGGTCTGTATGGAGGACATACCAACCCAGGAATATTAAAGGGATGTTGGTCTGTATGGAGGAAACACACAACCCAGGGAATATTAAAGGGATGTTGGTCTGTATGGAGGACATACCAACCCAGGGAATGTTAAAGGGATGTTGGTCTGTAGGAGGACATACCATCCCAGGGAATATTAAAAGGATGTTGGTCTGTATGGAGGACATACCAACCCAGGGAATATTAAAGGGATGTTGGTCTGTATGGAGAAACACCAACCCAAACCAAACCTTTCAGACTCTTGCGCGTGCGCACATGCGTAAAGGAGAGAGAGAGAGAGAGAGAGAGAGAGAGAGACAGAGAGAGAGAGAGAGAGAGAGAGAGGAGAGAGAGAGAGAAGAGAGAGAGAGAAGAGAGACAATGACAATGACAAGAATGACAAGAATTTATTGGCAATAGCTCTTTCGGCTCTAATGCCAAGGAAGCGCAATCATAAATCAAAATGCAAAATTACAACTGGCGATATCGATAACCGAAGATAAATGCAAAATCAAACAGCTTTGTAAAAAACATCCATTAGTACTGGTCGTAATCTTCGACCAACCGACCTATGAATCAACAGTTAGTGACAGCTATTATCTTTTCCTTTCAGCACAACAATAACACACAATAGATAACTAGCAGAGTTACATTTCATGATAAATAATCTGATAACTAACAATCTAATTTTTTCTTCCTAAAATTATTTGCTTTCGCAATGAACGCAGCAAGTGATCTAATAATGTCTTCATTTTCTGATGTCAGTATTTTTCTTATGTTATGCCTTTGCGCGTAGTATTTAGTAAACAGACTACTTGTGTTTCGTAATTCATTATATCACAACAATCGAATAAGAAATGCATCTCATCTTCGAAACCATTCGAACATAAGGGCATACCGAACTCATGGTCGAATCTGATGTAAACCACCTTTTGTGTGAATATAAACCGAAGGTTCTTGTTCTAAATCTGACAAGTGAGTCCCTATGCCATTTATTAGTTATTACACCAAGATATTTTTCAGGATATAATGAATCTTTGAAGGTAGTACCAGCTGTATTTATCATTTTCAACCACAGTGGAGTGCCAATTTTGCTTAAAACAATCAATCAGTCGCTGCTTAAATTCAAACAAAAACATTTTCTCACTACCTACCCCTTGTGCAATCCAAACAATGCCAAATCCATTTTCTGTTAAAACCTTTTTAACGTCCGACACCCAATTGTACACTCCTATTTCCATTTGTCTGAAAAGCATTTCATATGCCTGTCTGCATATACGATTTACTGGAAGTCGAGTTAGTTTTAGCCATTATCTCACACATTTAATATAATTTCTAATAAATAAAGGATATCGGCCTGACTCGCCGTAACACATTTTATTTGATGAGTGGAAAGGTATGTTTAGAAATCTTTTTAATGCAAATGTGTGAATATTCTCCATTTGTTTATTTTCATTAAGTCCCCAAACTTCAGCACCGTATGATAACATGGGTTCATTTGTGAATCAAACATTTTCCAGAATAAATAGAATCAATCGAATTCAATCTCTCATGGTGCGAAGAATTTCAATAACCCTTTTCTACCCCTTCTAGCGACATCAAGCTAATTTAGTTTTTAAAAACGATGCCTAAATATCTATATTTATTTGTTACCTTTATCTCCTCATCTCCATACCACCATATTTCATTTGCAGAGAGATACCCTCCCTTCCGGAAAACTATAATATTAGTTTTGTCTAGATTTACAACCAATTGCATTCTATCAGCTTCGGATTTAAGTACATTAATTTGATTTTGCAACCCTATAACAGTGTCCGACAGCAATATCACATCATCGGCAAATAACAACAGAAACATTTCAATTCCTCCAGAGATTAGCTGAATGCCATGTCTTCCACGTTTTGATAACTCCACAGCAAGTTCGTTGATGAAAAATGAAATAGTAGGGGCTTAGCACACAACCTTGCTTGACACCTCTTGGACAATTGAAATATTGTGATAATAGGCATTTATCACGTACACAGGCTTGAACGGTATTATAGATTCCTCTCAGCGCATATATAATTTACCATCCACACCAGACTTCTCAGCACTCCCATAATAGGTTCTGTTAACTGAGTCAAAGGCCTTCCGGAAGTCAACAAAAGCACGTATAATTTTGAATTTCTGGAGAGATATTTTTGAACTAAACAATACAACGTGAAAAATATGGTCAATGGTGCTTATATCCACTTCTAAAACCCGCCTGCTGTTCAATAATTTGTTCTTCTCTTTCCGCCCATTTAGTAAGTCTTGAATTCAAAATACTAGTATAGATCTTGCCTAATACACTGGACAGACTTACGCCCCGATAATTATCTGGTTATTGATGTCACCTTTTTAATGCATGGTATTATGATGGATTTCGACCACTGAGTTGGAAATGTCCCAGACTCGAAAAGTTTGTTAAAAAGACGCACCAGAAACTCAATAACCGAATTATTTGCGTTTTTTAGCATTTCATTTACAATTCCGTCTGGCCAGCACTTTTACCGCTTTTTAATCTTTAATGATTTCTTCTACTTCACTTTTGTGATTGGTCATTAAACAGGGTTCTTGCATATTTTTCATTATGGGGTCAGTATGACTATCCTCATCGTAAGTATTATCATGAGGGTTAAAAACACCGTAAAATTGATCATGCCATTTTTTTATTGAAATTTCATTATATACTAGTGACTTTCTGTTAATCGTTCTAAGAGTTGACCAAAACGTTTTCGGGTCTCTAACTGAATCTTTTAATTTTTCTAGTCTGGAACGATCAAAATATTCCCTTTTCTCTCTCTTTAGCTTGCTAATTCTTTCCGTGCGTTTACATAAATTTGCCTTCGATAATTAACGTCAGTCTTAGAACGCTGATAATTTCGCAAAGGCCCTTAACTCATCTTTTCATTACTTCACATTCCCCATCAAACCAGTCATCTTTTTGTTTTTTTTCTTCTTCCCCACTGTACGCACCATACATGCAGCAGCACCATACATCGCACCGGTAAACACATCTAGACATTCATCAACATCAACATCCAATCCATCGTTCGCTTGCTTCAAGCATTCCTTAAACAAGTGCAGATTCCAATTCATCCTTGTAAGTCTGAGCATTCTCATCATTCCATACATCTTCTCTTCTCCACCCTCATTCATTTTCCTTTCTTTCTCTTCCGTCATTCCTTTCTTCCATCTCAGTTCAACCGGTAGGTGCCATAGAGTGTAGATTATCACTAACACACAAATCAAAATCAATTGCAATTCTTCAGACACAATAAAATAATCAATTACACTACTACCGTGTGGTGATACATATGTAAATTCGCCGCGTGGATCACCCTCACAAAATCCATTCAATATGACTAAGTCAAACATGAAACAGAAATCTAAAAGCGTTTGACCAAAATCATTCACATTTCCATCTTTTGAATGTCTTATATACATCTCTTCATTTTCTCTGTCATCCAGTGGATTTAAATTACTTATCAGGTTTTCAATGGTGGGCTGCTCACATCCTGTTCTGGCGTTCAAATCACCACATAAGATTATGTTAACATTTCCATTCTGGATTAGTGCTGCAATTTTTCTTCTAAAATAAGAATACCATTTTTCACATCAGTGTAGTTATAAAAAGGACTACCTTCAGGGGGAATATAACTTGCAATCAATAATACATCTTTATCCATATCAAATATACTTTTCTCAATTTTCAAAACAACCAAGTTGTCACATGTAAGTTCAATTCGTTTAACCAAGTGAGAATAATAGTTTTTAACAAGTAATAAAACTCACCCGAGTTTCTACCAAATAATGACAACTTTTTTGCTGGAGAGCTAAATTTTACATAGTCATGAAAAATGTAACTGAAGTCAAAAGCCTGATTAGCAAAGGTTTCAGTTAGACACACGAAATCAAATGAACACACATAATTTACAAAAGGTGCATCATTTAATTTACTACACAGTTTTCAACATTTATAATTAAGGAACGATAACTGCGTCGGTTGATCAAGCCTGTCCTATTTATTGGAGTTGACCCAGAACGCAAAGAACGCCTGTCGCTGTCACTGTCACTGGTCGCGCGCCGTGTGTTGCCACTCCTTGACAAGAAACTCGACAACCCACTTTGCTGTGTCCCTCTACCCGCACTGCCCCCAGTTTCACGTGCTGCAGGCCGCCCACTCTGACCCTCTCCCTTCCCTTGCACTGTCCCTCTCTCCCCCTGCCAAGGTTGTTTTTTACCCCACCTCTACCACCCCCACGAACGCCACTGGTCCGCTTCAAACTGGTTTGCTTGAGAGGGGCTTGTCTCGGGATTCCCCGCGGGATCCACTGGTGTGTTGACCCGGTGACCTTGACCTGACTGCCGATCAGCTGTTGTGTTGCTGCTGCTCTCCGCCATCGGCACCGGGCTGTCTGCTGTTCCGCCTGTGATGTGAGGTGACGAAGTGTCCACATCGTGATCGGCCCTCACTGCTGCGGCGTACGACCTCGGTGCTCGTCTCGGTCCGATCTTCATCACACCGAGAGAGAGAGAGAGAGAGAAGAGAGAGAAGAGAGAGAGAGAGAACTCAGATGGTTTACTTCATATAAAGGCCATTGCACCTTATGAAGAGGGTATGGAGAAAGTAACAACAATATGTGAATTTTACATAACACAACAAAGACGGGATGAATTTCTCTGTCACGAAGTCATAACTGATCGAAATTGAAATGCTTGAACAAGTAAATTGAGAAATTTCTAATTATACTTTCATTCTGAGATGCCATAAGCATACTTAACCGAAACTGACAGGAATCCCTGGAAAACCTTTATGGTATGTACTGCACTCTTAGGTAGATAACTTCAGCAGCATAAAACAAAATGCAGTTCGTCTTCTTTTCGATCATTGCAAAATGGACAAGTCAAATCCATTCCAGTATATTTACCGTAACGGTACCAATTGTGTACAATGTCTGAAAGTCCAAGTCGAAATTTAGTTATAATAAACTTCAGTGCTTGCCTAAATCCATTTGAACGTACAAAATGTCTGATATATGGTAAACCTATCGCTATTTTTGACACGAGCGTCCCATTCTTGCCACGTGCACGCAATCAGTCTTTCTTTGTTTCACATAGAAATAATCTATCATTTTGCACGCCTTGGTTCATCCAAACATAACCAATCCAAATTGATATAATTGACTACGGATATTTGACAGCCAGTTCTTTATCTCTTGCATCTAGGTCGTATAACATCATATAGGCTTTCTGTGGTAATCTATGATCATTGATTTTAGTTAATTTCAACCAGTATACGAATACAGCTTAATATAGAATGTAAATAAATAGGATATCTATTTTGTCTCGCCATAGACAAAGTCATTTGGGGTTCGCATTTCGACTTCTAAAAAGTATTCTCAAAGGCAAAAAGGTGTACTTTTTCGCAATGGCGGGCTGCAAAGTCTTGTCCCCACAGTTCTGCACCGTACTGAGCAATGGTTGAACCTGGGAATTCAAATAACTTCAACAATAAATCTAAACTAGATTTTTCAAAACATAAAGTTTCCTCATAATGCAGAGCAGAGCTGAGCTTTCTTTGCTTTACTTACCATGTCATTGTATGCCAGTGTGAAGCTGAGTTTTGTTGAAAACAGTATAGCTAAGTGTTTATAAGCATTTACCACAGGCATCACAGCATGGGTATACGTCCAGTGTTCTCTTGCTGCTAAATAAACACCTTTTCTAATCACAGTTATGTTGCTTTTACTTATATTCACTTTCAAATAAGAGAAAAGGCTGCGCGTTGCAGACTCTTCAACAGAGTTTGCAAACCAGTTACTCTCTCTGATAACAGTACAACATCATCTGCTAGTAGTAAGATAAAGAGCTCAAAACAGTCGATCGTAAACATTACACCATGCTTACCATTTTGAATTATTTCTGTGGGGAAATTCATTAATAAACAAAAAAAATAAAACCGGACTGCACGCATCACCTTGCTTAACGTAGTAAGTGCACATGATAAAATCAGTTAATCTATATCCACACCGTACCTTGACTTTACATTATTATGCATACTTTTAACGCATGGTATAGACTACCATTTATATACCATTTTTGACCAGAATTGACCAAAGAATTTTCCTGTTTATAGTATCAAAAGCTTTCTCAGAATCAATAAATGCAACATTTATTTTCTGTCGAAAGAGAACTGTTTTTTGAACAAGAGCTAACAAAGTAAACATGTGATCAGTAGTATAGTTCTTATGAATCCTGCTTGATATTCCCAGTAATGTTATTTTTTCAACCC
>CM031599.1:104790653-104813153 GCA_018398815.1 Conus ventricosus
CCCTCCGCCTCAGTAGCGAAAGAAGTCGTCACCGTTTCTTACTCCGAATAGCGGCACAGTTGCCACAGGGAAATCTGCAACAGCCCAGACAGTTTTAAGCTGCTGTCCCCTCCTCCTCTCCGTCTTTCCCCCACACGTCAGCCTAGTGTCTGCTGTATTGGGTGAAGCTCGTGCATTATTTCCGTTCGCTGGTCCGGTGTGCGTGTAGATGGAGGCGGATGATGGCCCAGTTATGGCAGTGGTCATGTTTCTTCTGAAAGTGTGGTGGATTTCTGGGAAGTGATCGATGGTGTGTGTGGGTTTTTTTTTTAAATTTCTGGTGTGTGTATGAATCCGTTGGTCCGGTGGAGCCGTTGCAATGCGAAGGCGACTTTACCTGGTGAAATTCGTTTCGTTTTTGTTGTTTTGTTCTATGGATGTGTCTTTGATTTAAGTGTAAGATGTGTTGCATGTAGTTAGGGGGAGAGAGAGAGAGAGCGAGAGAGAGAGAGAGAGAGAGAGAGAGAGAGAGAGAGAGAGAGAGAGAGAGAAGAGAGATAAGAGAGAGAGAGAAGAGGTCAGAACTTAAGATTATTTACGGAGAAAAAATGTATTTGATACGCAGCTCACTATGCACTGGCATAAACATTAGGCCCTATGATCCAGTTTTCCAGCCCAGTTTTGTTTTTTACGATTATGATTCAGTCTGCGTTCCTTTAGGATTCGTCTTTCCTTAAGAACTTGATATGAACGATGGAGTCATGTATGAATCACTGTTCAGTGTTGGTCTGTTACTCACTCCTCTCCTTCCTCCCTCGGCCTTCCCGCCTTCTTCCCCCCCTCCCCCCCCCCCCCCCCTCTCTGTCATTTCGTCTAGATGCTTGCCGGGCTCCCCATCCCCCCTTTCTCGATTTTTATTTAGATTCCCCAGCTAGTCCCCATAGAACCTCCAACCCATTTTTCTCCCCCCTACCCCCCATTTCTCCCCCACCCTCCACCCCCCTTTCCTCCCCCCCTCCACCCCATTTCTCTCCCCACCTCCACCCCCCTTTTCTCTCCCCACCCTCCACCCCATTTCCTCCCCACCCCCCCCCCCCCATTTTTCTCCCCACTCTCCACCCCATTTCTCTCCACTCCCACCCCATTTCTCTCCCCCCTCCCACCCCACCCCATTTCCTCCCCCCCCTCCACCCCCCTTTCCTCCCCCCCCTCCCCCCATTTCTCTCCCCCCTCCCATCCCCTATTTCTCCCACCTCCACCCCCTTTCTTTCCCCCCCCCCTCCACCCCCTTTCTCTCCCCCCCCTCCACCCCATTTCCCTCCCCCCCTCCACCCCATTTCCCTTTCCCCCCCCCCACCTCCACCCCATTTCTCCCCCCACTCTCCACCCAATCTCTCCCCCTCCCACCCCAATTTCTCTCCCCACCCCATTTCTCTCCCCACTCCCACCCCCCTTTTTCTCCCCCCCACCCCACCCCATTTCCTCCCCCCACTCCACCCCCCACATACTCTCCCCACCCCACCCCATTTCTCTCCCCCCCCCCATTTTTCCCCCCACTCTCCCCCCCCAATTTTTCCCCCCCTCTCCATCCCTATCTCTCCCCATCTCCCCCCCATATCCCCCCCCCCCACCCCTTTCTCTCCCCCCCCTCCACCCCCCCATTTCCTCCCCCCCCACGCCCCCCATTCTCTCCCACCTTCCCCCCCCATTTTTCTCCCCACTCCCAACCCCTTTCTCCCCCACCCCACCCCCCCTTTCTCCCCCAACCTCCCCCATTCTCTCCCCCCTCTCCACCCATTTTCTCCCCCCCACCCCCACCCCATTCTCTCCCCACCCACCCCAATTTTTTCTCCCCCCCCTCCCCCCAATTTTTTCCCCCACCTCCCCCAATCTCTCCCCACCTCCACCCCCCTTTTTCCCCCCCCACCCCCTTTCTCTCCCCATCTCCACCCCATTTCCCCCCCCACCCACCCCCCCCCCATTTTTTCCCCTCCACTCTCCAAAACCCCTTTTTCCCCCCCCCTCCACCCCATTTCTCTCCCCACTCCCAAAACCCCCTTTCCTCCCCCAACTCTCCCCCCCCCCTTTCTCTCCCCACTCTCCACCCATTCTCTCCCTACTCTCCACCCCATTTCTCTTTCCCCCCCCCCTTTCTCCCCCCCACTCTCCACCCCATTTTTCCTCCCCACCCACCCCGCCCCATTTCTCTCTTCACTCTCCAACCCATTTCCTCCCCACTCTCCACCCCATTTTTTCTCCCCCCCTGTCCACCCCATTTCCTCCCCCCCTCCCCGCCCCCCGGGTTTTTTTCCCCACCCACCCCTGCTCTCCCCACTCCCACCCTTTCTCTCCTGTCTCCACCCCCCTTTTTCTCCCCACTCCCCCCCCCCCCCGATTTCTCTCCCCACTCTCCGCCCCCCTTTCTCTCCCCCCTCTCCACCCCCTTTTTTCTCCCCACCCATTTTTTCCCCCCCTCCACCCCATTTCTCTCCCCCCCTTCACCCATTTTTTTCTCCCCATCCACCCCACCCCCTTTCTTTCCCTCACCTCCACCCCCGCTCTCCCCCCCCCACCCCATGTTCTTCCCCCACTCTCCATCCCCTTTCTCTCCCCACTCTCCACCCCCTTTCTCTCACCCACCCCATTTCTCTCTCCACTCTCCGCCCCATTTCTTTCCCCACTCTTCACCCGATTTCTCCCCCCCACTCTCCACCCCATTTCTTCCTTCCCCCACTCTCCACCCCATGTCTCTCCCACTCTCCACCCCATGTCTCTCCCCACTCTCCACCCCATTTCTCTCCCCACTCTCCACCCCATTTGTCTCCCCACTGTCCCACCCCACCCCATGTCTCTCCCCACTCTGCCACCCCATGTCTCTCCCCACTCTCCACCCCATGTCCTCCCCAATCTCCACCCCCATTTCTCTCCCCACCCCATATCTCTCCCCACTCTCCACCCCATTTCTCTCCCCCCTCCACCCCACCACATTTCTCTCCCCCACTCCACCCCACCACATATCTCCCCACTCTCCACCCATTTCTCTCTCCCACCCCAATTCTCTCCCCACTCTCCACCCCATTTCTCTCCCCACTCTCCATCCCATATCTCTCCCCCCTCTCCACCCCATTTCTCTCCCCACCCCATTTCTCTCCCCACCCTCCACCCATTTCTCCCCCACTCCACCCCCCCCATTTCCTCCCCACTCTCCACCCCATTTCTCTCCCCACTCTCCAACCCATTTCTCTCCCCACTCTCCACCCCATTTCTCTCCCACTCTCCACCCCATTTCTCTCCCCACTCTCCACCCCATTTCTCTCCCCACTCTCCACCCCATTTCTTCCCCACCCTCCACCCCATTTCTCTCCCCCCCTCCACGCCCCCCCATTTCTCCAACCCCACTCCACCCCATGTCTCCTCCCCAATCTCCACCCCATTTCTCCCCCACCTCTCCACCCCATTCCTCCACTTCCTCCCACTCTCCATCCCACATCTCTCCCATCTCCCCCCCACCCCATTTCTCTCCCCCCACCCCATTTCTCTTTCCCCACCTCTCCACCCCATTTCTCTCCCCACTCCCCCCCACCCCATTTCTCTCTCCACTCCAACCCATTTCTCTCCCCACCGTCCACCCCATTTATCTCCCCACTGTCCACCCCCATTTATCTCCCCACTCTCCCCACCCATTTCTCTCCCCACTCTCCATCCCATATCTCTCCCCACTCTCCACCCCATTTCTCTCCCCCCCCCATTCTCTCCCCCCCTCTCCACCCCATTTCTCTCCCCACTCCACCCCAACCCCCATTTTCTCTCTCCACTCTTCCACCCCATTTCTCTCCCCACTCCCTACCCCATTTCTCCCCCACTCCCATCCCCATTTCTCTCCCCACTCCACCCCCCCCCATTTCTCTCCCCACTCTCCACCCCATTTCTCTCCCCCACTCTCCATCCCATTTCTCTCCCCACTCTCAAACCCCCTTCTCTCCCCACTCTCCGCCCCATTTCTCACCCACTCTCCCCGCCCCCCCCATTTCTCTCCCCACTCTCCACCCCATTCATCTCCTCAGTCTCCACCCCCATTTCTCTCCCCAACTCTCCACCTCACCCCATTCTCTCTCCACTCTCCACCCCATTTCTCTCCCAACTCTCCACCCCACCCCATTTCTCTCCCCACTCTCCACCCCATTTCTCTCCCCCACTCTCCACCCACCCCATTTCTCTCCCCACTTCCACCCATTTCTCTCCCCACTCTCCCCCATTTCCTCCCCCTCACATCCCTCCATTTCTCTCCCCACCTCTCCACCCCTATTTCTCTCCCCACCCTCCACCCCATTTCTCTCCCCACTCCCCCCCACCCCATTTCTCCCTTCCACCCCTCCCCACCCCATTTCTCTCCCCACTCTCCACCCCATTTCTCTCCCCACTCTCCACCCGTTTCTCTCCCACTCCACCCATTTTCCCCTCCACCCCATCTTCCCCACCTCCCCCATTTCCTCACCCCACTCTCCCACCCCATTTTCTCTCCCCACTCTCCACCCCATTTCTCTCCTCAACCACCCTCTCTCCACCCCTTCTCCTCCCACTCTCCACCCATTTCTCTCCCCACTCCCACCCCATTTCTCTCCCACTCTCCACCCCATTTTCTCCCCCCAACTCCCCCCATTTCTCTCCCCACCTCCCCCTATTCTCTCCCCACTCTCCACCCCATTTCTCTCCCCACTCTCCACCCCATTTCTCTCCCCACTCTCCACCCCATTTCTCTCCCCACTCTCCACCCCATTTCTCTCCCCACTCCTCCATCCCCATTTCTCTCCCCACTCTCCACCCCATTTCTCTCCCCACTCTCCACCCCATTTCTCTCCCCACTCTCCACCCTATTTCTCTCCCCACTCTCACCCAATTTCTCTCCCCACTCTCCACCCCATTTCTCTCCCCACTCTCCACCCCATTTCTCTCCCCACTCTCCACCCCATTTCTCCCCCACTCTCCACCCCATTTCTCTCCCCACTCTCCACCCCATTTCTCTCCCCACTCCACCCCACCCCATTTCTCTCCTCACTCTCCACCCCATTTCTCTCCCCACTCTCCACCCCATTTCGCTCCCCACTCTCCACCCCATTTTCTCTCCCCACTCTCCACCCCATTTCTCTCCCCAATCTCCACCCCATTTCTCTCCCACTCTCCACCCCATTTCTCTCCCCCACTCCACCCCCTCCCCCCATTTCTCTCCTCACTCTCCACCCCATTTCTCTCTCCCCACTCTCCACCCCATTTCTCCTTCCCCCACTCTCCACACCATTTCTCTCCCCACTCTCCACCCCATTTCTCCTCCCCACTCTCCACCCCATTTGCTCCTCACCCTCCACCCCATTCTCTCCCCACTCCTCCACTCCATTTCTCTCCCCCTCTCCACCCTATTTCTCTCCCCACTCTCCCCGATTTCTCTCCCCACTCTCCACCCCATTTCTCTCCCACTCTCCACCCCATTTTCACTCCACTCTCCACCCATTTCTCTCCACAACTCTCCACCCCATTTGTCTCCCCCACCCTCCACCCCCCCTTTCTCTCCCCACTCTCAACCGATTTCTCTCACCACTCTCCACCCCATTTCTCTCCCCACTCTCCACCCCATTTCTCTCCCCACCCTCCACCCCATTTCTGTCCCAACTCTCCACCCCATTTGTCTCCCCCACTCTCCACCCATTTCTCTCCCCACTCTCCACCCCATTTCTCCTCCCCACTCTCCACCCCATTTCTCCTCCACTTTCCACCCATTTCTTCTCCCCACTCTCCACCCCATTTCTCTCCCCACTCTCCACCCCATTTCTCTTCCCCCCCCCTCCACCCCATTTCTCTCCCCACTCTCCACCCCATTTCTCTCCCCACCCCACCCCCCCCCAATTTCTCTCCTCACTCTCCACCCATTTCTCTCCCCACTCCACCCCATTTCTCTCCCCACTCTCCACCCCATTTCTCTCCCCCACTCCACGCCCCCGCATTTCTCTCCCCACTCTCCACCCCATTTCTCTCCCCACTCTCCATCCCATTTCTCTCCCCACTCTCCACCCCATTTGTCTCCCCACCCTCCACCCATTGCTCTCCCCACTCTCCACCCCATTTCTCTCCCCACTCTCCATCCCATTTCTTTCCCCACTCTCCACCCCATTTGCTCCCCCCACCCCCCACCCCATTTTCTCCCCACTCTCCACCCCATTTCTCTCCCCACTCTCCACCCCATTTGTTCTCCCCACCCTCCACCCATTTCTCTCCCCACTCTCCACCCCATTTCTCTCCCACTCTCCATCCCATTTCTCTCCCCAGTCTCCACCCCATTTCTCTCCCCACTCTCCACCCCATTTCTCTCCCACTCTCCACCCCATTTCTCCTCCTCTCCACCCATTTCTCTCCCATCTCCCTATTTTCTCCCCACCTCCCCCCATTCTCTCCCCACTCTCCACCCCATTTCTCCCCACTCTCACCCATTTCTCTCCCCACTCTCCACCCCATTCTCTCCCCACTCTCCACCCTATTTCTCTCCACGTTCTCCACCCCATTTCTCTCCTCACTCCCCCCCCCCCCGATTTCTCTCCCCACTCTCCGCCCCTTTCTCTTCCCACTCTTCACCCCATTTCTCTCCCACCCACCCATGTTCTCCCCACTCTCCACACCATTTCTCTCCTCGCTCTCCACCCCATTTCTCTCCTCACTCCCCCCCCCCCCCCCGATTTCTCTCCCCACTCTCGCCCATTTCTCCCCACTCTCCACCCATTTCTCTCCTCCCATTTCTCTCCCCACTCTCCACCCATTTCTCTCCCACTCTCCACCCCATGTCTCTCCCCACTCTCACCCCATTTCTCCCCACTCTCCACCCCATTTTTCTCCCCACTCTCCACCCCATTTCTCCCTCACTCCCCCCGCGATTTCTCTCCCACTCTCCGCCCATTTCTCTCCCACTCTTCACCCAATTTCTCTCCCACTCCACCCCACCCCATTTCTCTCCTCACTCTCCACCCCATGTCTCTCCCCACTCTCCACCCCATGTCTCTCCCCACTCTCCACCCCATGTCTCTCTCCCCACTCTCCATCCCATTCTCTCCCCACTCCCCACCCCATTTCTTCCCACCCATTTCTCTCCCACTCTCCGCCCCATTTCTTTCCCCACTCTTCACCCATTTCTCCCCACTCTCCACCCATTTCTCTCCCCACTCTCCACCCATGTTTCTCCCACTCTCCACCCCATGTCTCTCCCCACTTTCCACCCCATTTCTCTCCCCACTCTCCCCTCATTTCTCTCCCCACTCTCCACCTCATTTCTCTCCCCACTCTCCACCCCATGTCTCTCCCCACTCTCCACCCCATGTCTCTCCCACTCTCCACCCCATTTCTCTCCCCACTCTCCACCCATTTCTCTCCCCACTCTCACCCCATTTCTCTCCTCACTGTCCACCCCATTTCTCTCCCCACTCTCCACCCCATGTCTCTCCCCACTGTCCACCCATTTCTCTCCCACTCTCCACCCCATGTCTCTCCCCACTGTCCACCCCATTTCTCTCCGCACTGTCCACCCCACCCTATGTCTCTCCCCACTCTCCACCCCATGTCTCTCCCCACTCTCCACCCATGTCTCTCCCACTCTCCACCCCATTTCTCTCCCCACTCTCCACCCATTTCTCTCCCCACTCTCCACCCCATTTCTCTCCCCACTCTCCGCCCCATTTCTCTCCCATTCTCCACCCCTTTTCCTCCCCGCTCTCCACCCCATTTCTCTCCCCACTCTCCACCCCCTTTTCTCTCCCACTCTCCACCCCTTTTCTCTTCTCATTCTCTCCCCTTTCTCTCCCCACTCTCCACCCCATTTCTCTCCTCACTTTCCACCCATTTCTCTCCTCCTCCCCCTCTTTACCCAGCGCACCCCTCCATAATTTACTGTGTAGCGCACCCTTCTTTCTTATGTTCCTTAGTTGTAACTATTTGAGCGACATCTTTCGAACAATGAAGTATGGTCTGTCGGTGTTGGTCTCCTCGCCCACACCTCTGCTTCCTGTCCGCCCCTTTCACCATTTGTCACACAGATCAGTGGCCTACCTCTGTCTTCCTGTCCGTCCCTTTTCACCATTTGTTACACAGATCAGTGGCCTACCTCTGTCTTCCTGTCCGTCCTTTCACATGTGTCACACAGATCAGTGGCCTCTGTGTTGGTCTCCTCTACTTTCCTGTCCGCCCCTTTCACCATGTGTCACACAGATCAGTGGCCTCTGTGTTGGTCTGTCTGCCCCTTCCACCATGTGTCACACAGATCAGTGGCCTAGAGAACTGTAATATGCCGCTTCTAACTCACCTTCACCCTCAAACCAGTTTTCGGGCGAAAGTGACCTAGAAGCGGCATATTACAGTTCTCTGACAGTAAGACTTTAATAACCAAAAAATAACGATTATCTACAACAGACATACTGTGTAGGGTTATCCGTTTTTAATACTAATTTACAAAACTTACTTGTCCTTTAAAACTAAGTTATATTTTTGACATAAAATCCGCACACTTATTCTGACTAATTTCTACTACAAAACTATGTGTACCAGGCTGACACGAGGCTGAAACCTGATCGCTTAATTTACGGCTAGCGCAGACGAGCGGCCTTCGTTCACACAGCGCACGGCCTGCTTACAAACTGCGACCAAAAAATCAATAGGCCTAAAGCACACCAGGCGGCGCGTTAGCGAATGTTCTAGGCTGTCACGTGTCACTCCACCTTTGTGGCCGCCACGTCAGCAAGACCGGTTTGTGTTGCCATTTTACTTGACGGCGTTGGAGTTGTGAAGGTGTGTGCGTTGTAGTGAGAAGATATTTACGGGTTTTGTGCAGGTTGGTTTTGTTTATATAATATTTTGATCATGGCAGAACAAAGACAGTGGGAGATTTCTAAGCTGACAATACTTGACGAGCATGTTGAGTACCATGCACAATTTGTTAGTGCTTTGGATGAGTTGAGAGCGGCAGGCCCATCATCAAGTAAGAAACTACCTGCCTTCCCTAAACCACCAAAAAGAAAGCTATCTGATTTGTATGGAGAGCAGCAAAAAAACAAAAGATGACACCAGAAGAACTCCACCAATACTTGAAAACAAAGAGGTTGATGTGGGAATGACGGTTAGGAAAGAAGTTTTCGTTTTTGGGGCAGAGGAAATAACGCCTATTGCTGTTGCTATTGATAAACTGAAGGAGGGGTATAGACAGCTTCAAAGGCAGGAAGCTACAACAATGTGTTTTAACTTGCAATATGGTTGGCTTTTAGAACAGACCTTCAGGCCTTTTCACAAGAAAAGACAGTGGAGCGCATATCAAAAATGGGATGAGTGGTGAAGAGCAATGTAGGATATCCCCTTCATATTCTTGCAAACTAAGAGAGATTGCTCGTTTGTTGAATCATTATGTAAAAGGTTTTCTACAGTCAGTCTTTTCTTTCATAGAAGTCTACTCTATGAGGAAGGATTTGTATTTAATTTTTCAAGCAGTGAGGAGATTAGAAATTATTGGACTACTCCCGTACAAGAACCAATTCAACTCCAAACACACTCCTCTCAAGTCCGCAGCAGTGAGAGAAACTAGACGCTCTACCCTAGAGCGGTCAAAGGTCACAGTGGCAAGCCGTTTCTTCAACGCTCCACCCTAGAGCGGTTAAAGGTCACAGTGGCAAGCGTTTCTTCAGCGCTCTACCCTAGAGCGGTCAAAGGTTATCAGCAGCGAGATCAGACTTTTTTTTGCTGCTTTGTCGCTTTGCTGTCTACGCTTCACCTGCTTCAACGTCCTGCTTCTACGCCCTGTTACAAACTTTTAGGCTGCTTTTTGTACTTTATACAATTGTCTTGTTTTATTTAATCAGGCTTTTGTTAAATGCACTTGGTGGCTGCTTTGAACTTGCAACAAAGAAGCCAATGCATCACAAAAACGCAAGCACTGTCTTGCACCAAGTGGTGTTACACATGACAAATAATAAAGCTCTGTGTACACCACACACACTCCTGCCCCCCAAGTCACCCCAAGTTCTTAATTAAGTTTTAATTAAGTCACCCAAGTTCTTAATTAAGTTTTTAATTAAGTTACTTCAAGTTCTTAATAAGTTCTTGATTAAGTTTTTAATTAAGTTCTTGATTAAGTTACCTCAAGATTGTAATTAAGTCGTCCTTTAAGTACAACCAAGTTCTTATTCAAGTTATCTTATAATTATCAAAAAATACAATCTATGTTTTTATCTTAAATAGTAAATGTCTAATATAGTACACACACGCCTCAAAAACGCGTCATCGTTGAGGATGTCTTGCTCAGCGTTTTCTGCGCGAGATCGGTCAGCATAGATCTTAATGAAGTTTCTTACATCCTAAGCAACCACATTGATTACAATTCTGGTCATATGGAAATGCCTTTTATAGACTCCATGTCTTTATTTATTGACTTCTCATTTTATAATACGCCATGATCTATTTTTATTTAAAAAAAATTAAAATTAAGTTTCTTAAATATTATCCATCTGAAATGGATCAAAATGATCTTTGTTGTTGACGGTTCTGGCGTGCTGTATTTTGCAGTTCAGATTTTTTTGATTGCTTTTGTTTGGCTGCCATTGTTTATATATTTTTATAACAGTAATAACCGCCCCAACAGCAGCAAGGGCGCCAAAAATGGCAACAGTTTTAAGTTCAATATTCCATGAAGACTTTGGGGCCCTGTATCGCATGGAGTTTTTATAGCCGGCATTGAATCAACTTGTTCTGGCGCTGGCGCGTGTTATGTTTTCATGATGAGTTATATTCTGTAACATTAATTTTTTTTGTCTGTTCCACTCTGCTAATTTTTTTCCTGCTTTAAACACGCCCAGGATGAGGATGCTTTTCACTGGCCCCCACCTGGTTCAGTGTTTTCTGCTGATTTTCTGGCTTGGTTACTTTTCCACCTGATTCAATGTTTCCTGATTCTGGTTCTGATGATTTCCAGCTCGTTCATTTTGAAGGGAAATAAAATCTATATGATTAAAGTTATTAATCCCATGATTAATGGCGATAACAATGTTCCAAATCTGTAGTATAGATCACATCCTAGAGACTCTAATGACTTTGTTAAAACCGGATCTTGCGTTAAATCGTACGTAAGATCTTGTTCAGAATCAATGGGGCAAATCTACTGACTAGTTTAGTGTACAAACTAAGAACCGTTTTGTCCCACACTTTTCACCATTCTAGACCCCAGCTGCGCTTCATACCTGTTATGATACTTTATAATGTCTTGTGGAGACATCTGTTGAATCTGTTCTATGCTGAATTCAGTTCCGAGGAACTGTTTTGTTTTCCACATGCTGCAAAGAATACAGCCTCTCCTTTTTGGGCATAATAGCTGATCATCAACTTGGTCATTCATAAGTTCAGGAAGGTTTAGGCTGCCTTGTAGCTGTAGTAGATCATCACTGTTCATGTTTTTTATTAAATTATAATTATTTTATTTTCTAAAAATGAGCACCGAAAAAACTGTTGCTAACCTTGTATACCATTCTGCTGTTATTGGAGGCTAAGTGTAGGATACTCAATGCTTGGTAAAAGCTTGTTAAAAATAAAAACCGGCAGATCTTGGCAAACTAGACTTTGAAGACTCAGCAAAGCTAATTGCTATCATTGCAGCTTCGTTTGCTAACGAAAGATTTTCTAGTCAAGCAAGGAATAATTCCAGACAGTATAAATATGTAAATAAAAAATACATTTATAAAAAATGGCTTCACTCGTAATGATGATAGGCGGCGCTGTGGTGAATGCGCTCGCTTTAGCGGTAGTAATTACGCGTTTAGTAAACTACGGGATGAAGGCGAGAGAAAAAGACATAACAAAGCTGTGGAGCAACTAGCTGCAGCACAAGACGCCTATGAAAAGCAGAGAATTGAGCAGTTAGATTTTATTAATAAAACTGAAAAAACAGGGGCATGCAGCTTACACATTTAAAGATGTTGATCAAGCAATAAAACAATATTATCTAGTAACAGGCAAACCAATCCAGACATTGCCCCACCAAAATTCAGCGACTTTTATCATCCGTCAGAAAAACAAAAGATGCAAGAAATCGGGTTTATTGTCGTTGGTATGACCGTCGTGTATTTTGTTGCGCATAATATTGGTTGAATAAAAAATGAACAAAATCTATTATTCGCCCAAAGGATATTGGAAGGGTATCACAGCAATACAAAAGCTAAGCCAAGCGGCAGGAGTTAGTGAACAAACAGCAAAGGAATGGTTATCTAAACAAGCGATTTGGCAAATTTATTTACCTGCACCTAGACGAATACAGAGACCGCACTTTGTGAACACACTCCAAACGACACCCATCAAATGGATCTTCTTATTTACCCTCTGATACGATTAGACGAAAAAGATTTAAGTACGCACTCACAGTCATTGACATGGCTTCAAGATACAAAGATGCGGAGCCATTAACACAAAAGAGTGCTTCTGCTGTTGCTGTTGCCATACAACTGATATACCAACGAGGCCCCTTAACTTTCCCTCCAATCAAGTCGGATGGAAAAAAATTTTTAAACCCAAGGGAATCAATTTTTGAAAAAAAACAGAATTATATTAGAAGAGGTATTCCGGGGTTCACAGATCACAGGTTTTGGGTTAAAAACTTAACAAACAGTTACCCGAAAGACTTTCTCCTCCCAGTATCACAGAGAGCTGATTGACAATTTCGCAACAAAAGAATGGGTTAGAAACCCCCTCAGTTTTGGCGCAATAAATAATGAAAAAATTAAAGGGGGCTAAAGCCAGTACAAGAAATCAAAAAAAAACAATAAATTTGTAAAGGGAGAGTCTTCACCCCAGCAAACTATTACCATTGGTTGAAAGTAAGGTACCTTTATTTCCCGGGGGGAAAGCAAAAGGGGACCTCGCATCAGGCAACCGATCCAATTTGGAGTATTGATCCATATGAAAAAAAGAATTGTAAAGATGAATCCCCCGTGTTTTATTTACGAGAAATGACACACAAAAAAACCAGCTCCTCAAAGATTTTTTGTAAAGGGAAAGAACTGCAATAATCCCCCCGGACACAGTTCCGTTTAAAATTAATTTACGGTTCTCCGGGGCCCGTTTGCTATAAAAACTCGGGATTAACAAACACCGTTTTGTGTTTTTTCTATCTAACCGACTTCTTTGTTACAACAGTTTGGGTTTTTTCCTGTAGATTAGACGCAGTTTTACGTTTCGATGAAAAGTCTTTTTGCAAACAATCTTTTTTTTAGTTGTTTTGATATTTTTTGACTGCACAACGGCGGATTTTCCCCTTTGCTTTTTTAATAATTTTCTCCGGGCTCAAAAATACGTAATTTTTGCCCCAAAACCCAAACAAACTCCTTGACCCCCTTTTCAGAAAATTTCATCCTTCATCTTTCCAAAAACCTTCTTATTAGAAATTTGAATGAAAAGGCGAATTTTTTGGAAAAGGGGTTTGTCATCCACCCGATACCTTTAGCCACTTCTTTTTTCCATGTCTTTATAGATGTCTTCAGGGGGAAAAACAAACAAAACTATCTGTATCTGTGTAAAGCCTTGGCTCGGGGAACAGGGCTTAAAGAGTATAAAAAATTTCTAAATCAAAACTTTGAATTCAAAAAAACGGTAACCCCCGATAAATACAGGTTTGTCCAATTTGACTTTCTTTTTTTTTCATCTTATGCCAAAAAGGTCTGAAATTTCTAAAGCCTGATAATTAGGTTTTGAAGTGTTAAGCTCTTCCTTTGGTGACAAATCTGACATCTTTGCGCGTGCGGATTCTCCATAGCCCCTTTCCAAAACAGCTTTGTTTCCCAACTTGAAAAAGTCTTTTTCTAAAGCATCTGTGGATTTGGTTCTGAGATCATGTTCTTATGATGTAGGGGTTTCATAAACTTTTCTTGATAAAAAGCAATTATACGATGAACTGCTGTCAACTTCACCCATGTCTTAAATAAAATGCAGAAGTCTTAATGACAGACAAAAATTTTTTTTGCCTCGAAGATTGGCACAAGTTTAGGTGGTTCTTTGGACCATCTTTAGGCTTTCTGCCGCAAGGGTTTGTCAATGCAGGTTTGGATTTCATGAGGAAATTCTAAATCAACTTCTAGAAGAAACCGCGCTGTTGACTCGGGTCAAACTCCCAACCACTTAAAATGCCTTTTGAATATTATTCGGACCCGCCTGTGTACATTTTAAATTTGCGTAATGGAACGATTGCCCCCAGCCCCCAACAGATTGTTGCATCAAAATAAAAGATATTTTAGCCCTTTTCCGGATCATTCGCCAATATTTGTTGTTGTTTTACGAAGATGCGACGCCTTTAAAATCCTCCACGCAATCCTTTTAAATCACTGAATCATTGGGGGTCAGAAAATAAATCAACTTTACTCCAAAAAACTTTAAGAAGCTTCCCAATTTTCCGGCGCAAAAATGTTGCGCAGGTCCGGCAAAAATTTCTGCAGGCCCTTTTCATTTTTTTCAAAATTATCCCCAAACAAACTGTATCGCCATAAAGAGCAGATAGTCCCCCACGTTTTCACTCAAATTTCGCCACGCTTTTGAGCTTGGGTAATCTGAATCACGGTCCTTTCCTCAAGACAGAAAAAAAAACGCGCCTTTAGCGGAAGGTATCTTTCGTCAAACCTTTCCCAAGTTCATGTACTCAAAAAGGGAAAACACCCTTTTTAACAACGTTGGGTCAAAAAAATTTTTCCGTTTTTTGGGAGGATTTAAGGACAAAGCCATGACTCAAATGAACCCATCAGTGCTGCATAAGTCATAAAAAACATGTTTTTTAAAGGAAAACATGTACTTTTCGTGACTGGCGATGCATAACACCCTAAAGGCACGTTGCTTTCATAAAAGGGAAGTCGTCCTCGCAATTTATGAAAAAATTACAGGCCTTCCAGTTTTAGGATCAAAACTTTATTGAAGTTTGCTTTTACGTGCGCGTTTTAAAACTTCCACTAATGTGATCAGGTTTTTTATTTTTGGATTGGCTTCTTCACGGTTCAAACCCAAATCCAACAAAGTGTGGCGATTTAAAATGTTGTTGATCTTCGGGGTCATTAGATTTAGATAAATTTAGATTATTAGAACAATCGTTACGCACTTTCTGCATGCGTTCTAAGAAGTATTTTGCAGCTCTGCCCTTGTCAATTTTGGTTTCGAAAAGGGGGCCATCCGACCTGAAAGAGAAAAGAAATGAAAAGATTGATGTTACCATTAGGGCCGTTTTTTTTAAGTTTCTGTGGCGTTGGGCCTAAAAAGGAACAATAAGGACTCGAAGTTCGTAAACTAGTAGGACTTGTTTGCAGCCGTTTCCAGTTCTTTAAAAATACTTTTTAAACCGGGGGGGGGCGTAGTTAGTTCGTATTACAGTCAAAATGGGCCGATACAATGTTTCTTATGTTCCCGCGGCTTGAACGTGGGATTTTGTTAAAATTTTTTGCAGAATTCTTGTTTATGGAATGCTTTGAATTGCCGAATAATCTACTCTTGTGCGTATTAATGTGAATGCTACCCCCCCTGGTGAAAAAAATCAGTAGTAAGTCAAAATGATTTTTGTCTGGTTCGCCAACGTTGGGCTGTTCTTTGGCACTTAATTGTGAAGTTTTTTTCCCCTCCCTGTGTAGACATTAACTTTTTTTGGTTGTTTTGTTTTCAAACTGACAATTTGGTCTACGCAACAGGAAAGGACACCCCACTAAGTTAAAATCTTGATGTGGGGGGTGATTTTAGACACTCTCTCGCGTTTTTTCGGGTGATGCCCTTGCAGAAACCCACATAAAACATTTGTTGTCTGTATTCCTTGTTTTTAAAATGCTCTTTTTTTAACAATGCTGGGGAGTGGAAATGAAGCCCCGCACAATCGGCCATACTTAGCCTTTTTAAACAATCTCAGGACTTTGCCCCTGACCAAACCCAAACCTCTCATTTTGGGTTCTTTAGCGGCCCCCATCAACTGTGTAAGCAGTTGTCTGCCCAAACCGGGGGTTAAGTCATTGAGAAAGAAAGTCTGTTGTTTTTGTTTGGACCCAGATTCAATTTTCTTATTTATGTTCATAGTCAATTAAAACACTAACATTACTTTAACTGGGGGGTCTATTGTTAGTTTGCCCGGGAATTGAGAAATAGCATGAACAACACTTGCCCGTACGTTTTGGTCAATGACTTCTAAATCAAAATCTTCTTTCCTTGAAAAACGCTCTCTCTCAAGCATCCTTTAAAAAATTCGTCTTTTCCTTCAAAATTTTATCCATTTTGTTTTTTTTTTCTAACTCAAAATATTATTTTAAAATTTAAAAAAAAAATTTTTTAAACAGAATAATATCAACGGTCTTTTTGGCTTGGACTATAAAAAAAGTATAAACACCCTTGGGGGGGTTGTTAAAGTGAGCTGTTTAGAACAAGTTTTTAAAGTTCGTTTACCTTTTTTTAAGCATTCCTTTTTATCTGCTCGGGGTCTGTTTTTAGAAAAATTGCCCTCGCCTTTCTTTTTAAGATCAAAATTTGTCTTTTTTAGTCACAAAATGGCCCGTAAAGATTAAATTTTTCATCCGTATGTTTGGGCAAAAGGCTTTATTTTTTGTCAGTTTGAACGAGCTAAAATTTTTGCTGTTTTAGTTGCCTAGCTGTGTCTTTTGGGGTTTAGTTTTTAATTTTTGCTAGCGCCATCAGCTAAGAACACAGGCCAAAACTAAAACAAACCCCTAGAGAAAGCGCGGGGGCGCCCATCCGTTTCTAAAAGACCAACACTCTTCCCGCTGAAAGCGTTATAGTCGAGTTCATATAAAATATTAACAGCATTAAAGGCAGCAGAAAAAACCTTCGTTTTGGTTTGCGTATTTTTAAAGGTCCCCGCTCGTTTTTGTTGCATTTGTGTAATGTTTGTTTAACTAAAGGTTTTTTGTCGGCATCCCTTCTTTTGGCGCTCTGCGCTGTGGCCATTTGGATAAACCTAAAAACATGCTTTTTATAAAATAAAAAATTTTAGTATTGTAATCTTTTAACTGTTTTTCAAACACTGCGCATCTTTTTTAAAAACAAAGTACATTAAGCGGTTTATCGGGTTCTTCTTCTTTATCAATTGAATGTTTATTACGTCTCCACAGTTCTCCCCCTTCCTGCAAGATTACCTCTGTTACCTTAGGTCAATCCTAAACCCATTTTGTTTTTTAAAAATCATCAAGCCTAACTTGTGAGAGTAAATCTTTAGACACAAAGGTCAATGTTGGATTTCAAAAACCTCCCGCCCCAAACGTTTTTTAATTTACAAAATCTGATAAGGTTTAAAACCCGCTAGCTAAATTTTGGGTTTGGATACCCCCCCAATCGAAAATTGTACTTTCGTTATTTTGGGTTAAAAAAAAATTTCACTTCCCCTTTTGAACGGTTCTTCATCTTCGCACAGCAATAAAATACCTTTAAGCGATCTTGCTGCGACACTAAAACTAAAATTCCATATAGCGTCTGCCCTGCTTCTGGGATATGTTGTATGATGAATCACTCTTTCGTAATATATTGCTAATTTTGACTGATATTGTTGCTCAATCAGCCTTGCTAAATTAGGGTTGCTAACAACGTCAAACTCTAACGAGATGTCAGAAATGCTGTACTTTGCTTCGGTGTCTGATGATCTGATAACACGTTTGTATTCATTAAAAGTTAGTTCATATGACAATCTGTCTTTTAATGCTCCTTGAAAGTATGGGCGCATGCGCTTTTAACAGCTCAAAATCTAAGGGAATGGAAAAACGATTTCCATACGCAAAATTTACAGCTACAGCCTTTTTGCTGCTTTTAGCATCTGCGGCGAGTGCGGCGCCTATTCTAAGTTTTAGTGCTTCTTCATTTTCGATTCCTTGAAACGCAAGATCATCCCTTTCATTCCCGGTTAGCCATAGATCAGAATAGGTTAAAAATATGTCTGCATTGTGTAAAGAAAATATTTCTTGCCCCTCAAGTTTTTTAGAAATTTTCTTAACGATTGCCCGCCCCAAATTCTGGACAACTGTCCTGCTTGTGTCTGTTGTTGAAGCGAGTACTATTTTGAAAGTAAGACGCCCAGAGCCTGGCACAATCACGTCATCTGCTCCTAGGTCTGGAAATTTGACAGTAAGAATTTGATCTGCATCAATAGTAGATGGATTATTTGGAACAGTAATAGTCCGCTTATTTCCCTTCACGCCAAAGGGTTCTTTCAGTCTTCTATGCGGGTCAAGAATCGAGCCATGTGCTTGTGACATTTTTTTATAAACAAAATAAAAAGTTAATTATTTAAAAACATGGCAGGAATTGAAGATGAAGAAGATTATGATGTTTTTGATCCTGGAGACGACATGAGTGAAATGACACAGCATCGCTCAGCGCTCTCATTGCGACGTGAATTAACAGAAAGTAAGGTTAGATCATTGTACCAAAGTTTAGGTCAAGAACCTCCCGAATTTATACCCCCTGATGATTTTGAAGTAAAAGATGACCATTTGTTTGTGAAAAACGATCAAGGACAACTTGTTCAGCTTACAACTAAAAAAGACCCATCAAGTTTTTAGCCGTGGGTTCGATTAGACATAGACTCCCTGCGAGCGTACAAAATCGCCTTGGCATTGCTAAACCAAAATTAGATATGGATGCAGTTGCTAAACTTCAAAACACACTGCAAGAACTCCCGACAGATAACCAAATGCAAAACATGGAACTTAAAGAATTAAATCAATCAGCAGGTGAATTAATAAATGTAATAGAAGCAGAAGCCAGTTTTTCAGAAGAAACAGCGTTAAAGACTATACACGACTCACCGCTACCCATGCGAGAACTAACGGCCCTTGATCATGCTTTGAGAAGCATCAGAGGCGAATTAACAAACAATTTAGCAAAACTAGGTGAACTAGATGAGCATATAAAAAGAGAAAAAAAAAAACTCGTTGAGGCTGATGACGCCAACTTAGGGCATGATATTAAAGAAAGAATAACCCAAAGACTAAAAGATCTTGAACAAGAAAGATCAGCAAGACTAGAAGTGCTGTCTACTAACCGAGAACAATTACGAACTCAAGTGAGCAGAATAAGAGAAACTATCCAAAGAATTTTATATGAAGACACAACGCTAGCAGAACGAATACGAACACTGTTTAGAGAGCAAGGAGTCACATTAGCAAGCGTTATAACGGCCTTAGGTTTTGCAATAAGTACACTGGTGATGGCTATTACAGGCGGCGGTGGACAACGCCCGGTGCCTCCACCGCCATCGCCTCCATCACCGCCTGATAAATCGTGGGTAAAAAAAACAGCTTGATCATCTTGCGGATTTATTAAAAAAATTAGCCAGTAAAGCTATAGACTCTTTACCGGGTATATTAGGGGGTGTTGTTAGCTGGCTTTTGTCTACTGCAAGCAAAGTAGTTGGCTTTATGGCCGAGCACTTATGGGCATTAGGTCTCTTCATAGTCGGGTTAATATTTAGTAAGATAAAGACCAAGTAATCCTAGGCCAGTTAATCAAGAACAAGCGCTGTCTTTTCATATTCATGGCCATCGCGAACAGAGTCCGGGTCTTCAACGGCCTTTGGGCTTTGGGCCACGGGGATTGGATGACTTATTCTTGGGGGGTCATCTTGTTTTTTTACTGCTTGCAATATTACTAGCTCAGAATTTATTTCGTTTTTCCCGACCTTCTGTTCATTGCCTGCCACAAGGATTTCATTATTGTAGTTTATTATTGTGCCTATCTGGAGTCTGAGGTCAGAAGGCAGCATGTATAAACCAGTGCCAACAGCAAAGTCTACTTTCGATCTTGCGTATTGTAAAACATTTTGGTACCTTTTTATACTTGAAGGTAAATCAACTGTAGAATTAATGGCGTCCTCTAAATTTGCTAAGTATTGTTTTTGTGCATCAAAGCCAGTAGAAGGATCAGTTATGCTCGATCTCGTTTGTGCTTGCGAACCTAGCAAACACCAAACGTAAGTACGAACAGAGTCGTTTATTCGTTCTATTCCTGCTTTAGTTAGGCCCTTAGAAGTGTCTAAGATAAATGTTGTCCATGCTGTTTTATGCTCTTGCTCTATGGACCCGAGGTGAACAGTTGTGCCTGAAGAGAAAGATGTGTAAGGGGGATTCCAGTCATAGTTATACTTTCTGTGAACGCCCCAAAATAAGAGGTGCCTAGACCATGATTAAGATCCAACTTTTGTCTAAAGTCTGTCTTGATGTTAATATTGAATTCGTTACAGATCCTTTCAAAAGCCTTCATGTCTATTCTGTTGCTAAATGGATTAAACGGTTTGTCATTTGGTAATGGTGCTTGCAATTCAGACAAAATACGTCTAAAGGTGTAATAGAAATGAAATCTATACACTGACCTCACCAAAGGATCGGGGTGATTTAAGTGATCAGCATACGACACTCCACACCCAGTTGATGCACAAAACACGGCAAAGTTTAACTGGTTCTGGTAAAACTGCATCGGATGACTGAACCACACTTTTGCGATGTAGTCTTTTTTAATAGGGGGGTTAAGATATTTGTCCAATGGAGTACTCACCTTTTTATGAAAGGTGTCAGACTGAGTCACAGAAATGTCAAGGGTGTCAGTTGTTATATTTTTAAGATTGTAGTGCGGCCCAACAGAATATTTTGCATCAGTATATTTGAATGCACTCATTTTTATTTCGTTTAAAAATGTTTGTAACAATAACAACTCAAGACCGTCCTTCATTTTTAGAACATGCTATTGATAACAATTGCGGGGCCAAAATGGTTGCGCTTCATGAAATATTTTACAAAGTCGTATGGTTTAATATAACCGAATCCAAGGAGAATAATAAGATTAAAAAAGTTAATAATAAAGGACAATTAGTTAGCCAGTTAACCATACCTGATGGTTATTACGGGTTTTGCTCACTAAAAGAAGCAATGAGTAACTTTGACATTACTCTCAAACTTAACAATGCAAATCTAAAAACAATGTTGGCCTTCAAACCTGAAGAAGAAGAAGTAGGGTACTATTTTGATAAAGAGCTAGCTAAAATGTTAGGCTTTACAACTGCCAATCGAGCCGTTCATAGTTTTAGAGTTACGCCAAACAAAACTACTTATGAGGGAGAAAATCCGCTCGATCTTGCATTACATTCATTACTCTATGTTCATTTGGATGAGCTGAGCACTGATGAAAACTTATATGATGGAAGGCCCTCAACTGTTTTAAGAGCTCTTCCGTCAGGGAAAGCTGCATATTGCGATTATGAAATTATACAATTCCCTAATTTACAGTTTAAAAGATTAGTTTGTGGGAGGGTTGGATCATTTAATATAAAAATCGCAGACAAAGCAGGGAAAGTTGTGAAATGTGATAACCTACACATTGTTTTAGAAATAAAATAATTAGTTGTTCTAAAAAATGTCGCGTGGGCCAGAAGAATCAGGAGTTACATTAGCGCCTGTAAGGTGTATAACCTTAGAATTAAAAGACCTTGCAGACGTTGCAGACTTTGAACAGAACGGTGAGATAGGCGCTTTGTATGGTTTTGAGTACACTAAAGATGGTGATTATAAACGCAAAGAGGTTGGCGACAGCAAAAAGTTTCCTAAACTAGAACAACTGCGCAATCTAGAGGCAAATAATGTTGGCCAGTATGAATATAAAATAGTTCGAAACCTGACCTCAAATGGCACTTAGAGCCATATTTAGAATGGGTCATAAAATTTGAATTCATAAGCCCATTTACATTTTTTGGCCGTCAAAAAAAGTTTCAGAAAAGCATTCAACTCTGGCCCTTTACATGTAAGTCTTATGCCAGATGACAATAGTCGGAAAGAGATTGAGATAAAGCCGTATGGGAAAAAACAGTACATCCTCCACAGAAGAGAAACGGTTTTAAAAGATGCTTCTACAAAATTACAGTTCATGCCGCAAATGAAATTAGGGGACACGTTCACAATGATATTTGAAATTTCTGTCTTAAAAGATAAGGAGAGGGATGGGGTTGTGGGCGTTAGTGACGTCCTTTTTAAAGGAATTCTAATTAGCTGGCAAAACTTAGACGTTGACAGTCTTAAAGTTACTGTCGTCATTCTTCACAATGGTGAGGATATTAAGGTCATAACAACAAGCAACAAAATCAATATTAGTCTAAATAGAAACAATCTTACAGCACTGAATTGGATTAATCTTACACATTTAGACCTTATAGGATTTTATTATACTGAACAAGTTTTAACAGAGGGCATGATAAAAACAATAACCGGATTAGATTAAGTTCTGTTATAAAACTATGGAGCAGTTAAACTTTATGACAAAAACCCCTCATTGTTCATTAATTTGTGGGCAGACTGGTTGTGGAAAAAACAATATTTGTCCTCGACCTATTACAAACAGTTTATCGCTATAATTTTGATCACATTGTGATTTTCTGCCCCACACTTAAATGGAACAAAGCATATCATGATAGAAGGTTTATATGGACAGATGATAACATATTTTTAGTTAATCCTA
>CM031599.1:104818153-104828153 GCA_018398815.1 Conus ventricosus
GACCAACCACTGATACTGAAATTAAAATAATATCATCGGCAAAAAGCAGCACAAACAATTTTAAAAGATCAAAAGTTACTCCATGACGGCCATTTTCAATATTTATTTAAGGCTAACTCATAATAAATAAGGAAAATAAAATCGGACTACAGACACCTCCTTGTTTAACCCCACTTGTACACTTGATGAATTCCGATAATTTTGCGCCTGATCGTATTTTTTGCCTTTACTTCACAATACATACTCTTTATTGTACTGTACAACTTACCCCTGATTCCAGTTTTTAACAAAACAGGCCATAACAATTTTCGAGAAATGGAATCAAAAGCCTTTTCAAAATCCACAAAGGCAACATATAACTTCTGATTCTTTACGAGTTGTTTCTGAACAGCAGCAAGCAGGGTGAATATATGATCAATTGTAGAATAACCTCTTTTAAACCCCGCCTGATGCTCTCCAGTTTAATTGTTTTGATTACCCATTCATGCAATCTACTATTGATAACTGAGCTGTAAAGTTTGCTACAAATATTGCATAATGAAATACCTCTATAATTATTAACATTGTTAACTTCACCCTTCTTGAACAAGGGTAAAATTTTAGATTCTTTCCAACTGTCAGGGTAAGCGCCACTATCGAAGAGGACAAACAACTTAACTAAGAAATTCAAGACGGACTCGCCAGAATATTTAAAAAATTCACCAATTAAACCATCAGGGCCAGCAGATTTTCCATTTTTCAATTTTCTGATTGCGAGCAACACTTCTTCTCGAGATATTGCTCTTTCGTACGGAAATTCCTCCTCCTCATATTCGTGAACTATGTTCTCTGTAATATTATTTTCTTCATTTTTCTCCAACAAGCTTCTAAAATGATTGAACCATTCAGTTACAGAGATATTGTGAACCATTCAGTTACAAAGATAATGTTTGACAATTGAAATCTTCTCCTTGCAATCTCGTGTACAGTTTCCCAAAATTCCTGTTGATTCTTCACAGAATTAATCAATACATTTAGCAATGAATCATAGTGTTCTTTCTTTTTTCCTTTTATTTAGATTTTTATATTCACGTCTTGCAACACAAAACGCGACTCGATCATCTTTATCCAAAGTTATACAAACATTTCTCCACAAACTAAGCATTTTACGTTTTGATGTTTTACAGTCCTTATCATACCAACTATCATCACTAGGAATACTTTTATTTAAAACTGCCTTTTTCTTCATAATTTCAGCTTGATCTTTCATGATCACCTCAAATCTACGTATTGCTTCATTTACATCACTATGTATAAGACCTTCTGCTGTTGCCATCTTCTCTTTAACATCTTGAGAGCACATGGAACGATTGAATACCAGGGCATAATCCTTGTTCCAAAAATACTTAACAATAAACCGATTATTTTGATCATTCGAGTCATCACACACACACACAAAACACACACACACACACACACACACACACACACACACACACACACACACACATCACACACACACACACCACGCACGCACGCACGCACGCACGCACGCACGCACGCACGCACGCACACACACACACCCCACACACACACACACACACACACGTGGGCGCGCGCGCGCGTACTCACGTACACACACACACACACACACACACACACACACACACACACACACACGCACTCATATAGTGGGGGGGGGGGAGAGAGAGAGAGAGAAAAGAGAGAGAGAGAGAGAGAGAGAGAGAGAGAGAGAGAGAGAGAATATATACTTTCCTCTGACAAAGAGAAAGAGATCAACTACATTTTTCTAACAGAGAGAGAGAGACAGAGGGGAGAGAGAGAGAGAGAGAGAGAGAGAGAGAGAGAAAAGAGAGAGAGAGAGAGTTTTTCTTTGATAGAAAGATGGCAACTACATTTTTCTAAGAGAGAGAGAGAGAGAGAGAGAGAGACTCAAGACTCAAGACTCAAAAACTTTATTACTCAAGGATAGAGATTTTAGGCAGTGCCTATTCTTCCAATCTGTCCTTGCTATTCTACAACATTCAACTAAACAAACTGCACATATTAATAATGACAGAAACAATGGGAAAAAAAAAAAAAAAAAAAAAAAAAATATATATATATAAAATATAAAGAAGAAATAAAACAGGAACCCACTGTAGATTTTGGAGTTTTATTAGTCCAATATTTCGGTTTAAAAACCTTTCTCAGGGACTGCACTGTGATGTGCCAATGAAGAATGAAACAAATAAAACAAGAAGCAAGCCCAACAGAACTCATTAAAGAGTCAAAACACTGTTACAGTTAACTGATCTCATACATGGAACATGAATTGCATGAATTAAACTTTCCAAGACTGTGAACTAAAATCACAAAATATTCGTAAAGCTGACTGAGCAAACCACAAAACAACCCACCATGTTGACACTTAGAGGGCCATTACTCCTTATTAGTACTCACACACACACCCCCTCACACACAAACACACACTCTCTCTCGTTCTCTTACACACTCACACACACACTCACACACTCACACACACACATACACACACACACACACACACACACACACACACACACACACACACACACACACACACACACACACACATATTATTATCCATGCATCCAAACAGACACACACACACACTCTCTCTCTCTCTTCCACACACATACACCCCCCCCCCCTCTCTCTCTCTCCCCCCTCCCCACCCACACGTGTGTGTGTGTGTGTGTGCATATACACAAAATGCAAAATGCATAAAGTCCACATACCGGAGAATATCAATACTGGATTTTGCATCGCAGCCCAGCGCACGCGCGTGCGTGCATGTGCGCACACACACAAATGCAAAATGCATAAAGTCCACACACCAGAGAAACATCAATACTGGATTCTGTATCGTAGTCCAGCGTTTAAGTCTTTTCTTTGGTTCAAACCCTTGAAGAGCGTCCCCAGATTCGCCTGCCAGAAGATCTCTCTGTTCAGGAGTTGGTTCTCTTTTTTGACAGCCTCGATCGGTACAATGAAGAGGAAGTCTGCGCTAGGGTCTTTAGGGTGGTCACTGGCATGTACGTGTTCTGACATTTTGCATCTTGTGGTACGCTTCAGCTTGACATCACTTTTGTGGCCTCCGGGATCTTCCAAAAACACACGGAGCAGCATGCAGATATGCCGACAAGTCAGGAGTAACAGTCATAACGTCCTTGGAAGAAGATGACAGAATTATCAAAGAGACAATATATGATGCAAGCAAGTACGACCTCCTAGAAGAGGACCCAACAAAAGACGTCATCAGCACTGTGAACGACTGGGCAACAAAATGGAGCAGAAAGGGAGCCATAGATGACAACATCGTGAGGTATGTTACCAAAACCGAAGACGCCCATCCGGCGAGATGCAACCTCTGGTTAAGACCCACAAGAACAGACCATACCCCTACAGACTACTACTTTCCGGTAGTGGGACACCAGTGCAACCCCTGTCAAAGGTTGTCCAACAGGCGATCCAACATTTGACGGCTCACCTCCCTTACCAAGTGATTGACACAAAGGAGTTTCTTCGTAAACTGGAGGAGATAAATAACACTCTCACACACACTACCGCCGGAAGCTTGTCTAGCAGTCTGTGATGTAGTCTCATTATACCCAAGTGTCGACAATTCTATGGGAATACCAGCTGTGGAGAAGCAACTAGAACTCCACCCATCTCCCTTGAAAATGCCTAAGGACTGCATTATGGAAGCACTACAGGTAGTTCTACAAAACAACAGCTGTTCTTACACTGATGGGGAAGGAGCCACCCACTTCGCAGCCCCAAACTCAGGCACTGCGATGGGCCCATGCCACGCATGCGATTACGTGGATGTGTTTATGGGAGAACTTGATCAAAAACTGGTGAACAACAGTCCTATCCAGCTGCTATCTTTCCAGAACCCAGGCGAGAATGACGACAAGCCAAAACATCTGGATTGGACGCGTTTTAGAGACGACGGATTCACAATTCTTCCCAATGCAGAAAATGTTGCAGAATTTGCAGAATTCCTCCAGACCCTACACCCTGGAATTGAATGGACAATACAATCTGGTAAACAAAAGGATTACCTGGACCTCTCAATTACCATAACGACAGAAGGCAGGATTGCTACGGATGTGTTTTCCAAGAATAGCAACTCCTACCTTCCCCCATTCTCCTGCCATGCCCCATCTGTTTTCAGTGGCCTTGCTGTAGGCATCGGCACCCGCCTCAGGATGCTGATATCGGATGATGCTACCGTGGAGAGGAGGATGGAGGAATATGCCAAGTACCTGACTATGGCGGGCTGGAAGTGGACAAAGGCTCTGCGGGACATAAAGAAAGGAGCCCAGAGGAACAGGCAAGAGCTTCTAGCCGAAAAACCCAAGAAAAGAGAAAAGAAGATCGCCTGGATCACCACGTATGACCCAAGAGTACCCTCAAAGTCAGCTATCATCCAGAAAAACCTTCACCTTCTACATGCCAACCCGACCAACGCGGAAATCTTCCCAAGAAACAAGATTGTGGCTGCAGACAGGAAGTGCAGGAACCTGGGACAAATGTACATGCCGACAGTTCCCAAAAGAACCCCCACACCTACCCAAGATGGCCCCCCTGGGTTCTTCCCATGTCATAAGTGTGACACATGCCGTCACTCAGAGAAAACAGAGTGTTTCGTTTCACCCTGGGATGGCCGCAGGTGGAGAATAAGGCAGCACATTACATGCGAAACCAATATGGTCATCTATCTCTTGCGCTGCCGCCAGCATCCTGACCTGTGGTACGTGGGATCCACCAAGAACCTCAAGAAACGCTGGCAGGCCACAAAAGTGATGTCAAGCTGAAGCGTACCACAAGATGCAAAATGTCAGAACACGTACATGCCAGTGACCACCCTAAAGACCCTAGCGCAGACTTCCTCTTCATTGTACCGATCGAGGCTGTCAAAAAAGAGAACCAACTCCTGAACAGAGAGATCTTCTGGCAGGCGAATCTGGGGACGCTCTTCAAGGGTTTGAACCAAAGAAAAGACTTAAACGCTGGACTACGATACAGAATCCAGTATTGATGTTTCTCTGGTGTGTGGACTTTATGCATTTTGCATTTGTGTGTGTGCGCACATGCACGCACGCGCGTGCGCTGGGCTGCGATGCAAAATCCAGTATTGATATTTCTCCGGTATGTGGACTTTATGCATTTGCATTTTGTGTATATGCACACACACACACACACACGTGTGGGTGGGGAGGGGGGAGAGAGAGAGAGGGGGGGGGTGTATGTGTGTGGAAGAGAGAGAGAGAGTGTGTGTGTGTGTCTGTTTGGATGCATGGATAATAATATATGTGTGGTGTGTGTGTGTGTGTGTGTGTGGTGTGTGTGTGTGTGTGAGTGTGTGAGCGTGTGTGTGAGTGTGTAAGAGAACGAGAGAGAGTGTGTGTTTGTGTGTGAGGGGGTGTGTGTGTGAGTACTAATAAGGTAATGGCCCTCTAAGTGACAACATGGTGGGTTGTTTTGTGGTTTGCTCAGTCAGCTTTACGAATATTTTGTGATTTTAGTTCACAGTCTTGGAAAGTTTAATTCATGCAATTCATGTTCCATGTATGAGATCAGTTAACTGTAACAGTGTTTTGACTCTTTAATGAGTTCTGTTGGGCTTGCTTCTTGTTTATTTGTTTCATTCTTCATTGGCACATCACAGTGCAGTCCCTGAGAAAGGTTTTTAAACCGAAATATTGGACTAATAAAACTCCAAAATCTACAGTGGGTTCCTGTTTTATTTCTTCTTTATTTTCAAACAAACCAACAGGAGAACCACGTGGCAAAACGTCGGTGCGGCATTAGAGGAGGATTTATTACTGAAATTATATATATATATATATATATATATATATATATATATATATAGCAACATTATAATATTAACAATAACAATAGTAATAAGAATAATATTTATTTAAAAAAAAAAAAAAAAATCCATTACAAAATTACACAAACACAGTCAAACACATACGCTCGCGCGCGCTCACATACATGCACACGCCCACACATACACGCACGCATGCGCATACCCACATCACCACACACACACACACACACACACACACACACACACACACACACACACACACACATTTTCATTAGATAATATAGAGGCAAGCATAAAAGTAGGGCGTTGAGACTATGATCAAAAGGTTAGATTTATTGTTCAAGTAAAATGTTTAAGTACTGCTGATTTGAAGGACGGCAGTCCACACAGATGGACCAAAAAATGCAAAACTAGATTTGAACAAATCAATGCGGACACGTGGTAGAATGTAATTATTTGAATCATATCGCGTTGTTGCCATTTGGATAAACTCAGCAAGATATGTTGGCGCCATGTTTGCATGGACTTTAAACATTAGTACTGCCTTATTACTTAGTACTGGCTCTGCAGTGGTAACATCATTAGTTTTGCGAATTTGCCCGTGGTTGATAGAGACTTGTCGGGAAGAATCAGCTTAATTCCCCGTCTATGCATAGAGTTGATCTTTTTTATGTGATTTTCACCGGCACCACTCCAGACAGTGGACGCATAGTTGATGTGAGAAAGGCAATGGGCTTCAAAAAATAATTTCCGGATATGTGGTTCAACATAATAACTGAGTTTATTGAGTAAAAACAAATTGCGAGCCAACTGTTTGCAAACATGAATTATATGTGATTGCCATTTAAAGTTCTCATCAATGATCACGCCTAACACACGGAGAGAGAGAGAGAGAGAGAGACAGAGAGAGAGAGAGAGAGAGAAGAGAGAGAGAGAGAGAGAGAGAGAGAGAGAGAGAGAGAGAGAAAGCGAACCTACTTTTCTCTAAGAGAAAGAGAGCGACTACATTTTTGTAAGAGAGAGAGAGAGAGAGAGAGAGAGAGAGGAGAGAGAGAGAGAGAGAGAGAGAACTTTAACAGACAGATGGCAACTACATTTTTTTTTCTGAGAGAGAGAGAGAGAGAGAGAGAGAGAGAAGAGAGAGAGAGAGAGAGAGAGAGAGAGATTAAATTTCTTACACAGAAAGAGAGAATGGAGAGAGAGAGAGAGAGAGAGAGAGAGAGAGAGAGAGAGAGAGAGAGAGAGAGAGAGAGAGATTAAATTTCTTACAGAGAGAGAGAGAGAGAGAGAGAGAGAGGAGAGAGAGAGAGAGAGAGAGAGAGAGAGAGAGATTAAATTTCTCACACAGAAAGAAAGCGAGAAAGCAGGTAGATTTCTCTAACAAACTTCTGAATTGTTAAAGACATGAAAAGAAACACATCCATGCGCCAATGAGAGAACTCTTTCTAAGACATCCTCCTAACAATACTGCGCCATCAGAGAAACACTACGCTCTGTCAGACAACATGCCCGAGTTTTCATTCAGATGACCACAGGAACACTGCCGGCACTGCAGTCATTGACACTACAAATGTAGTGAGAAGAATCTTCGGGTTTTGCTCGTCCTGTTTACGCACATGAAAGCATTTGTCCCTGTTGATCTGATTGGCTCTGAGTCTGTCCCTGTTCTGGGATTGGCTGTGTGTTGATATCACTTCACAAGCTTCAGTGTCACACTGTCATGTTTAAAGCAACACACATGTCGGTTCGCTCGCGGGGGTAAAGGCGACGTTCAGGTGTGGTCGGCCCTTGAACAGCGATCAAAGGTAGCATGGCTACTTACCACAGGAAGGCGACCAGCTAGTTGAACAGTTTTCTCGCCTGACAGGGCAGTTGCCCGCGCCAGTGCGATGGACATAGGCGGATAGTGGGCGAGTGAAGCGAGATAGCGACTACATTTTCACAGCTTTGCTGATACGAACTCCACACAGTCAGGGTTGTGCAAATAGGAACTCCTCACAGTCAGGGTTGTGCAAGTAGGAACTCCTCACAGTCAGGGTTGTGCAGAGAAATCGACACTGAGATCACCACAGGAGCAGAGCATGAATTTGATTGAATTTGAGACCTTCCTTGTGACGTTCGATAAGCATGGTGATGAAGGAGATGCTGTGGAGACAAACATGATTGTACTCTAATGCTTCCTTTCATGATGCTAGTGACATCCGGGTTTTAGAGACTGTGTGTTGTTCCAGTTTTTTAATTTGAGCCTGATGCACATTCAGCAAATGAGATCTCCTTCTCCAGCCCCCTTTCCCCGTCTCCTCCCCAATCACCTTTCCGACGCCTCTTTTAACGCCTTTCTCTTGGCACCACGCTAGTCATTTGTTAAAGATTCACCTTGGCCCTTTATGACATCTTTCACGACTGTCCCAGTGTTTCCAGCCACTGCGTAAAAAGCACGTGCTGAAGTTAATGGTTCGAGTGCCCCCATAGAACATCGATCGGTAGGCGACATTGTGTGTGTTTTTTTTTTTCCAGATCGGCAGTTCATATTGAGTTGTCTGTTGTAATGTGATACGTTCTCTCTCTCTCTCTCTCTCTTCCTCTCTCTCTCTCTCTCTCCTCTCTCTCTCTCTTCTCTCTCTCTCTCCCCCCCCTCTCTCTCTCTCTCTCTCTCTCTCTCTCTGTGTGTGTGTGTGTGTGTGTGTGTTGTGTGTGTGTGTTCACTATCTTCATCATGGTTGTGATCTCCATCCTCATTTATTTATCATCGTGGTTTTTCGTTTGATTATCATGAACAGTCATCGCCATATCTTTTTGAGTTTTTGTTCTTGACAAAGTGTGCGATGTGTTGAAGGTATAGGTCTTCTGTGTTTAGTGGTATGGTAATATGTTGAAGGTATAGGTCTTTGTGTTAGTGGTATGGTGAATTGAAGGATAGGTCTTCTGTGTTTAGCGGTTATGGTAAATATATTGTTGAAGGTTAAGGTCTTCTGTGTTGTGGTATGGTAATATGTTGCAGTATAGGTCTTCTGTGTTTAGTGGTATGGTATATGTTGAAGGTATAGGCTTCCTGTTTTAGCGGTATGGTCATATGTTGAAGTATAGGTCTTCTGTGTTAGTGGTATGGTAATATGTTGAAGGTATAGTCTTCTGTGTTTAGTTGTATGTAAAATTGTGAAGGTATAGGCTTCTGTTTAGCGGTATGGTAATATTTTGAAGGTATAGGTCTTCTGGTTTAGTGGTATGGTGATATTGAAGGTATAGGTCTCTGTTTAGTGTATGCTAATATTTTGAATGTATAGGTTCTGTGTTTTAGTGGTTTGGTAATTTTGAAGGTTTGATCACGAACGGGTTCTTTGTGTTTTCATCTTGTTAATTCATTTTATCTAATGCGTCTTTTTTCGTCCTTCTCATCCTCCATCTTTTAGATCTGTTTCCGTTCAGCTACCTGCCATTTGCAATTCCGATGTCATTTGAAACGGTTAATGGCATTAGATAAATGTGAGTGAAATTTTATATGTTATTTCTTAAACGACACATTCTCAGAATATATGCAAACCAAGTGCACGTCTCATCACGGCTGTTGTCTTGTTCCCTGACAAGACCATACAAAAAGACAGGAGACTAACTGCTTTGCTCAGACCCATTTCATTAAAACAGCGTGGGGCGTGAGTGAGCAAAGCGACTGGCGGACTGGTCGTTCGTCTGTTTGCACTCGCTGGCGGAGGTGCATTAGCGCATTGTCTGAGATTGTCGATGGGGAGTGTGAACTCTGGTGAAGAATGAACCTTGGACTAGCGAGTTGTATTTGGAGAAAAACGCTCGGTATGTATCTGATGATCCGTCCACCAACGTTCATCACCATTTGCCCAGCTGAAAATATCAAGGTGCATGCACCTTTCAAAATGCATGATTCTCTGACTTTACTGGTGAAGTCTGAAACTTTGACGGTAAACTACACAACACAGCGCAACATCCTTCATCAGTTTGAAACAAACAGACAAAAAACAGAGGCGTTGTCTGAGCTCTGTTTGTCATTAGCGCCATTGTCTCTTGATCCTGAAAGAAACGTTTACTTAATGTTCGGGAAGAACGTAATGCTGTAGTCAGTAACGCTGTCTCCGGCATGCCTCTGTCTGTCGGTATCACCAT
>CM031599.1:104833153-104848153 GCA_018398815.1 Conus ventricosus
CAGCCTTGGACATAACAGTCGATCAAACGTTGTCTAAATTCAGCCAGAAATATGTTCTCATTACCAACTCCTTGGTGTTCCACGCAAATCCGAAACCATGGCGATAGAGAGTGAAACAAATAGTAGTTACCCAGTTGTTCTTATTATTGTAATGAAGATTACAGAGCATATTATAACATTTTCGAGGAAGGCGATCCTCACACAGTTTTGTTAGGGATAACCAATATTTAATATTTCGAACATATATGTTTATAAACAATGGAAACCTCCCCGTTTCACCATACCAAGCACATTTGGTGTCTTCACACTGACGTTTAACAATCTCTTAATCGCAAATAAATGCACCTGTTCAATGATTGAATAATCAGCGCTAAGACCCCATACTTCAGAACCGTATGTAAGTATGGGTTGTATCTGGCAGTCAAAAAGCTTGAAAAACAGTTGAGGAGATTGATTACCGAGGGACCAAAGTAGTCGTAGAATACCAATTACACCTTTCTTTGCTCTGTCAGCCATGTCCCTTAACGCATACGAAAAGGACACACCTGTTGAAAAAATTACACCCAAATACTTGTACTGGTTAACAATCTCTAAATACTGTCCATCGTAAAGCCATTTTTCACGAGCGGCAAGATGGCCACCTTTTCTAAAGACAACCACTTTAGATTTATCCATATTTACTATCAGTCCAAGTCTTTTCGCAGTGTTACATAAAATATTTAGTTGCTGCTGCAAACCAATTACAGTATACGACAACAAAATCACATCGTCAGCAAAAAGCAGAATCAGTATTTGTATTTGTTCAGGTGTAAGTGTTATGCCATGTTTTCCTTTTTGATTAATGTCATTAGCCAACTCATTGATAAACAGGGAAAATAAAACAGGACTACAAATATCTCCTTGTTTTAATCCCTTGGGGCACATGAAAACATCTGTAAGTTCACTACCGGCACGAACTTTTGCTTTGACAATGTTATACATACTTTGAATAGCTTTATACATTTTACCTCCAATGCTGTTTTTTCTTAGAATGGACCATAAACAGCATCTATCAACAAAATCAAATGCTTTTTTGAAATCAATAAATGCACAATATAACTTTCCATGACTGCCAAACTGTTTCTGAATTAATGATAAGAGTGTAAATATGTGATCAATTGTGCTATATTTGTGTCTAAATCCAGCTTGGGCCTCGTTTAACAATTTGTTGTCCTCTATCCAAGAAGTTAAACGCTTATTTAAAATATAACTGTAAAGCTTTCCACAAACGTTCAATAAGGAAATACCTCTGTAATTATCCGGTGAATTCATGTCACCTTTCTTAAATACTGGCTGTATGATGGCTTCTGACCACCCAAGTGGAAAAGTACCTGAATTAAATAATGTATTGAAGTACTTCTTTAAAAATAATCCAACCTCTGGGTCTGCATATTTATAAAATTCTCCCGAAAACCGTCTGGACCGGCTGCTTTGTTGTTTTTAATGCAGAAATTGCATCAAGAACTTCCTGGTATGAGATTTCTTCATTTAGTACATTACAGTCAGTATCCACGCTAGAACATGCATCCAAATGGTAACAATTAGTCAACGTCTCGTTAATGTTAATACGAGGGCAATCTTGGTTAAATACCTCTGAGAAGTGAGTAAACCATTCAGCAGCAGCAATAGAATTCTGGTTTATCGGTCTGCCTATATAGTTTTTCAGAGTACTCCAGAACTTCTGGGGATTGCTCGCATTATCTTCCAATGATCTAATTGTCTGCTTTTTATTATCCATCTTCTTTTGTTGTAGCAAACTTTTATAATCACTCCGTTTGCTCGTGTACGTTATTCTCAGAATGTCTATTTCCTCATCCGATATATTTTGTTCCCTTTTCCTTTTCTTGGCTATCCTTAATATTCTAAGGGATCGTCTCGCCGCTTGACGTTGTTGCTTGCATTCACAGTCAAACCAGGGGTTGTTGCTAAAATCCCCATGACAACAGTCTTTAACATGGGACTTGCTGCGCTACCGATAATTTCATAAAACTTACACAGCGCTGCTTCTGTATCCAAACTAATTAAATCATAAGCTTCCTTGAACATTAAAGAAATTTTTTCAGTCTTGAAAGCATCCAAATATTCCTGCAATTTATGGCAGTCCCATTTATACATCTGAACGGTAGCTTTCTTTGAAATATACCTACGTTCACCTTTTACATTCTTAAATTTAAACCAAGCTCTACAGGCATATGTTTTGATTCGATTCTTTGACCGACATTCAGGTTACCAGCCAAGTCAAAAATGTGTCTCGATACTATGAAATAGTCTATAGTACTAGAGCCATTGTGAGCAACATAAGTATAATTTCCATCCATATTTCAGATTTACCCCATTCAGCAGGATCAAATTAAACTGTTCACAAACACTTATTAAATAACGACCAAAGCATTCACCACGACGTCATCTGAGATCCGTTGGTATGGATCAGTCCCATCTATATGTTACACTATCAGTGTCACTAGTATCACAGGGCAGTTCAGCCTCACTAGCATTTTCACTGCCAGTCCTCGCATTCAGGTCGCCCATGATTATCAATGGCACATCACTGTAACATTGCAGGATATCCAGAATACAATGTTCCAAAAGAGAAACCCCATTATAGATATCTGTATCAGTATAGTATGGACTGTGTTGGGGAGGTAGGTATATGCCAATCAAAATACAATCTGAATCCAGTCCTGTAAGTTGCCTGGAAAGTTTAAGAACGATGCAGTTGTCATATTCTAGGTCAATTCGAGAAACAAAGGATGTAAACTGTTTCTTAATCAACAGAACTACTCCTCCACACAGTCGAGCTGTGCGAGCATCAGAGACTCTCACAGCACTTGAAATAAAAACCTCATACATCGGGAACAGGTGGGAAGGGAATGTTTTTGTGAATGTTTCTGTCAGAACAATCAAATCGAATTTTGTCAAATAGCATCGCATATCTATTTCGTAAATTGTATTTATTCCTTCAATATTATACGTCAAGCATGAAAAATAATGGGACAGATTACTCTTGCTGTGTTTGACATGAGCAGGGCCGAATTGCTATATAGCGTACTGGCAGCAGGGGACTGAAAACAGTCTTTCTTCTTGGAGGAATGGGCTCCCACACTTTGGAAGGTATCTGTAAGATGCATCTGTTTACATTTTATTTTACTGCGTGTAAGGGGACCACGCGCAGGGGTTGGGGTACGAGTGATTTCATTTTCAATAGTCATGCTGGTGTTATCTAGTGTCTGGTCGGGGACAGGGCTGTCCTGTGTCTGACAACAGGGGGACAAGGACATCCTATTCTGACCACTCTCCGTGCAGTCCCATGGGTCGATCACTTGCTTCACCAGGGTCTGGCTGAGGTCATGTTGGGACTCTGGAGAGTCAGGAGTTGAAGGTCGAAATGATACAGGCTCAGAAGGGCGTTGTGACTCGTCGTTCTGTCCACGGCCTGGGTCAGCATGGGCAGTTTCAGGAGTTTTGAAACGGTTCGCATAACCTGGGGTATTAGACGAGCTTAAACCTGTGTCAGGTCTGGTAGAGAACACTGTGTCTACCGCTGACACGTCATCTGCCGTGGAGTGCTGCAGAAGAGGAATGGGTATTCCAGAGCAGTGGGTGACTCCACTGTTGAAGAATGTGGCGTTTTAGTCACCACTGTCTCTCTCCGGAGTCGGGGGAACTCATCCACACTGTAAAAATCAGGGACAGGCGGCTCTGTTATTTGATCTTGTCGCTGGTTAAAATCTTCTCTTTGTGTGTTCACGTCCAGTGTGCTTCTCCCACAGTGTGGTTCTCCAGATGAAGCCGTTCTCTCCAGTAGATGCAGGGGGTTATTTAAGAAGTCATCTTCATTCCTAATCGTCTGTCGGGAGACTTCGATGGTCGAGTTCTGGTCATATCCGTTTTTCTGGTAAATGTCCTCATTTCTCCTTTCCTCTGGCTGACTAGGATGTCTGTCTTTGTTTGGGGATCTATCATGATGTCTGTCTTTGTCTCGTTTACTGTCTTTGGAGCGATGTCTGGTTTGGATGTCTTTCTGATGTTGACTATCCCATTTGCCGTCATGGCTACCTTTGTCTTGATTTCTGGGCTTGGGAAGATTACTTTCTCCCTGTCCGTCCGAACAGTAGTGTCTGTCATCATGTCCACTATGCTGTTTACGGTGATTTCTGTCACTCTCCTTTTGTCTGTCCGTCCCCCATTCTGAACGTCCACCTTGAACGTATTGACGGCTGTTGACGTCACGGTAAAAGTCATTTTGTGTGCTGTAACGTAGACGCCCATTGTAAAAGAAGGCTCGTTTTCCTGCCTGTTTTTCTTTTTGAAGGATGTCGTTCTGTCTGTCCGTCAGATCTGAGGCTACGCGGATGTTTAAAGTGTCAGCCATGTCTTTCCTGCTACCATGGTCCTGCAGCACATGAAGCTTGTCTCTCCACCTGTGCATGGTGGCGATGATGGGTCGGGGACGTTGACTGTCTTTCTTTGGGGGGCCTAGACGGTAGGCTTTGTCCACATCTTCAGTAGACCATGCCTTGCTGGGGTAGAATCGGTTCAACATCTGGACAACTTGCCGTACACAGTCGAATGGATTCTCAGTCTTGCTTTCAAACACATTGAAAAACTTGATATTGCAAGCCCTTGAGGAAGCTTCCAGTTTGTCTAGTTTGTCGTCAATGGTAACGCCTTTGTCTGCGAAGTGGCCACTCCAGTCCAGGAGTTCTTTACACTGATTTTCCAGAGCTTCGCTCTTGGAAGACAGGTACTTCACATCTTCTTTCAAGATGTCGTTTTCCACTTGCAAGGATTGACACCAGTCCATCATCTCAGAGAGGGCGCTGGACGTGGCTGATTCCGCCCCCGCCTGTGACTGTCTGGAGGTCGGGATCTGTATCTGACTGGAGTGGGCAAGAGATTCCATTTCCTTTTTCATCATGTCATTTTCTTTTTGCAGTGACTGACACCAATCATACAAAACGGTGATATTGTCTCTTGCTATTTGATTATGTTCATGTGACTCCTGCAGCTGCTGTCTTCTGCTGTCCATCACTTGGTTCACAGCATCTCTCAGCTCCATGTTCTTCGCTTGCAGAGAATGGCACAACGTCTCCACGTCTTCCACAGATCTGGAGAGAGTTGAATGGAAACGTTTGAATTCATTCAATCGCCTGTCCGTGTTTTCAGAAAGACACAAGAAGTCTTCTTTCATCTCTCTGATAGTGGGCGAACAGCTGCTATGTCGGCCTGTGTCCGAAGAATGCACACACGTGTCTCAGTGCTCGTCTGTGAGCGGTGGGAATGTGTTTGGCGAGTCGGAGGCAAGATTTCGGACACTACCGGCATTGCGATTGAAATGATTTCCAAAGAGACCCCCTTTCTGAGACCAGGGGCCGGTCCAGCTCCTTCCCATAAAAAGGAGTTTTCTCTGCCAGTGAGGAGAGAGTTTTCTCTGTGTGGAGCTGGAGGACCAGGGTTACTCTCCACATCCATACATTCAAGGAGAAAGTGTGCCAGAAACACGCCCAAAAACAAAGCAGTCAAAACACCAAATCGGGCGCCTGTTGTTGGTTTTTCTGACCGTCTGAATGACATTTGCTTAAAGAAGAAAAGCGCACAGTCTGTTTTGATGTTAATAAAACGCGCTGTACAGTCAGCACAGTTGGGTACGAAGCGCACGCCTCTCACCTTTGAACTTGATGGTTGGTGTCTCTTCTCCATGAAGCATTGAAAAGTCCAGTAAAATAGACCACTCTGGACGCGCAGATCAATGAAACTTGAAGGCATGATAGCTTGTATGTTGATCTAACAATGTACCAAACTGTAAGGTAATTGTTGACTCCAGTCCTCTCTAATTAACGAAATAAGTTAATTTTCTGCCAGAGAGAGGGAGAAGAGAGAGAGAGAGAGAGAGAGAGAGGGAGGGAGAGAGAGCGAGAGAGAGAGAGAGGGGAGAGAGAGAGAGAGAGAGAGAGAGAGAGAGAGAGAGGGGAGAGAGAGAGAGAGAGAGGGAGAGAGCGAGCGAGAGGGAGAGAGAGAGAGAGAGAGAGAGAGAGAGAGAGTGAGAGAGAGAGAGAGTGAGAGAGTGTGTGTGTGTGAGAGACAGACAGAGAGAGAGAGAGAGAGAGAGAGAGAGAGAGAGAGAGTCATGGGGAATGATCAAGTTTACAGACCGTGTACATCTTGAACAGATACTAATGAAGTTAGTGTATGATGGCTGAATATGAATGTGGCTTTGCTTTTGTTTGTTGTTGTTGTTGCAGTGTCTAATTTTCTTTGAGATGTTCAGCATGCGATGAGTGAGAGTGAAGCAGACAGAACGCATCATTCATTCTACAACAACAAGGAATCCAGACTCTTGTTTGTGTAAACGAATTGTCCATTGGTGGGGAAAAAGCCAATACAGAAAAGGTGCCGCCTATGATTAGGATTGTCTAGCTGGTTGGGTTCAACGAAAGATTAGTGGGAGAAAAATGGAGGCCCCACAAAACAGAGACTAACAAGAAAGAAAACAGGAGGCTGATGACTCCACGAGAACCGTCTTTTGCATAGATATTGTTTCCGTCGTGTCTTTTTTACTTAGTGAATGCAAAAATAGTGAAAGGTAATTTCACGTCTTTTGTCGCATGTACTGGTAGAAGAAAAACACACGCACACATGCGCACACGCTTGCATACACACACACACACACACACGCACGCACGCACGCACGCACGCACGCACGCACGCACGCACGCCACGCACACAACACACACACACACACACACACACACACACACACACACACACACACACACACACACACACACACACGCACACACACACACACACACACACACGAACACCCCCACCACCCACCACCCACACACACACACACACACACACACACACACACACACACACACACACACACACACACACACACACACACACACACACACGCATGCACGCACGCACGGACGCATGAATGCACGCACGGGCAAGCTCGGATGTGTAATGTCTAACTGATCACACGCAGTTTGACACACTCACATGCTAGTCGTACCCCCACCCCCCACCCTCACCAGCCCCACTCACCTCTCCCGTCCGCCAACCTCACTCTCGCTTTTTCCTTGACAGGAACGCCTAGTAGGAACGCAGCAGGAGAAGAGGGGGGTGACAGGAACGCCTGTAGGAACGCAGCAGGAGAAGAGGGGGGTGACAGGAACGCCTGTAGGAACGCAGCAGGAGAAGAGGGGGGTGACAGGAACGCCTGTAGGAACGCAGCAGGAGAAGAGGGGGTGACAGGAACGCCTGTAGGAACGCAGCAGGAGAGAGGGGGGTGACAGGAACGCCTGTAGGAACGCAGCAGGAGAAGAGGGGGGTGACAGGAACGCCTGTAGGAACGCAGCAGGACAAGAGGGGGGTGACAGGAACGCCTGTAGGAACGCAGCAGGACAAGAGGGGGGTGACAGGAACGCCTGTAGGAACGCAGCAGGAGAAGAGGGGGGTGACAGGAACGCCTGTAGGAACGCAGCAGGACAAGAGGGGGGTGACAGGAACGCCTGCAGGAACGCAGCAGGAGAAGAGGGGGTGGTAGTTGAAAAATAATCGAACACAGACTGGGACAGTATAATCATTACACTACATCAAATGTAATCACGTACAAATCTACACACTTTATAAGCACACATGTACCAACCATACGCCCGCAACCAACCCTTACTGTGCCTCAGCCTATCGGATTTACGGGAAAGTAACGATTAGAAGTGGTAAAGCAGGTGAAGAGCTTGGTGGTGGAGTTGAAGAATCGAACACAGATTGGGAGCCACAGAACAAAACCAAATGTTTACAATCATGTACTCATCTATACATATTGTATTCATACATATATGTACTCATATCGGCAGTGTATACAGAATGATTGTCTGTTTTATGTTTTAAAAGGCTGTTCACTGAATTTGGCAGGTCTTCTGCGTTCTAGCTTGAGGAAGGTTTTTTTTTAAGTAAGCCGAAATTTTGCAATAACAGTGTTGGTTGTTTTTACTGAGCAGTATACACAGAATACTTTGGGAACTAAATGGTAACTTGACATCATTATGCACAGCAGTAATTAATTTACAGTGGATCTGTTCATTTAAAACCTAGGTTATCTTTTAATTCCATTGCATGTTTCACTTGCAGCCTGTTTCTGAAATGATTGATAGATGAACGACAGGCCTACTCATATTTGAATGTGAAAACATGAAATTTGGCCGGACCACTTCTTAACTTAGTCAACTTAGTCATCTGCCTTAAACAACGGAGCACCCAGTTCCACGTTACCAGAATGACGCTCACTACAACATCACAGACGTTCACATTCATTGCAAACGAAGACAGAATCAAAACACCCCCAGACGGGTTTTCAATCGCTACCATGTCCATTTTTTGTACTCCCAGTTCTTATAGAACAGGGAGTACTTTAGAATGGGAACGAAGAAATGCTGTCTGTGTGTCTGTGTATGTGTGTGTGTGTGTGTGTGTGTGTGTGTGTGTGTGTGTGTGTGTGTTGTGTGTGTGTGTGTGTGTGTGTCTGTCTGTCTGTCTGTCTGTCTGTGTGTCCGTGGTCAAAATGTGTTGCACTCGCTCCAGACAAAACTACTGGGCCGATCTTTCTGAAAATTTGTAGGTATGTTCATTATGGGCAACGGATGATGCTCGATGTTTTAGTTTGCCGCTATAGCCGTTACTAACGGCTGTAACGGCCTGTAACGGTTTTTCTTCTTTACGGAATATCTCCGAAAGTACTTGGCCGATCTTTGTAAAAATGAGCAGTTACGTTCATTATGGGTCACGGATGATGCCCGATGTTTTAGTTTACCTCGTTATAGCCGTTACTAACGGCTGTAACGGCCTGTAACGGTTTTTCTTCTTTATGGAATATCTCAGAAAGTACTTGGCCGACCTTTATGAAAATTAGCAGATATGTTCATTATGGGTCACTGATGATGCCTGATGTTTTAGTTTGCCCCGTTATAGCCGTTACTAACGATTGTAACGGCCTGTAACGGTTTTTCTTCTTTATGGAATATCTCAGAAAGTACTTGGCCAATTTATAAGCGGTCTGGATGATCTTGTGACAAATCGGAACCTCTGTCCATATGTAAGTGATGTAATGCTGAAAATGGATTAAACCACCGTTAAAAACCGTTATTCTGCCGTTATTTCTTACATATAGGTGGATTTTAATGAAATTTGGTATATAGAAAGTGTCACGACCGACCCCTGGAGGTCTGCCCTGACAGGATCGGTCTAGATGGGAGTGAAGGGAGTGACTGACCTCACACGCCTCGCAAGAGACCACACAAGAAAGATTACAATACAACACCCCATTTATTCACATCAACACACACAATCACAAATAAATATTTCAACACACGCACCATGCACAATCACAATCAAGCATTCCAACACACACAACATGCACAACCACAATCAAGCATTTCAATACACGACATACACAATCATAATCAAGCATTTCAACACATATGACATATACACAATTATAAATAAACATTTCCAGCACCCATCCCTTTCCATGTCATGTAGTGCCCCCACACCCCTGCCTCTCCAAAGTCTACTGGGAGCACCCTGTCGCACTAGGTGCTCCAAACCGGGTCGGTTCTTGAAGAGAGTCGTTCAAGGCCGACACCCTTGATACACACAAACAGACGGTGGAGAGCGCGTCCCGGGGGGACGCGGCGTTGTTGCTGGAGGTCCTGGACGGGGATCAGGACCGTCCAGCCAAGTCCACGGGCTTTTCCACCAGTACGTGGCCTCAACCAGTGCGTGGTCCCAACCAGTGCGTGGCCCCAACCAGTGCGAGGCACCAACCAGTGCGCGGTCCCAACCAGTGCGTGGCCCCAACCAGTGCGCGGCACCAACCAGTGCGCGGCCCCAACCAGTGCGTGGCCCCAACCAGTGCGCGGCCCCCAACCAGTGTGCGGCACCAACCAGTGCGTGGCCCCAACCAGTGCGCGGCACCAACCAGTGCATGGCCCCAACCAGTGCGCGGCACCAACCAGTCCAAGCTCCGGGTGGAGCCCCCGGGAGGAGGGAAAAGGTAACTGGGAGGAAAGAAGAAAGGAGGGAAGGAGGGTACTGGAACCCTGCAGTCAGTACAGTCTGACCCATGCTGTTAAATCCTAACAGCCACTCGCATGATGGGCGAGGGGAGGTCTACTAAATACACCAACAACACCAGCTCAACACAGACCTGAGCATAACACAGCAAACCAACCAAACCAGGAATGTTCGTTAAAGTCTTCTCATACGAAGCAGGTAAGAGACTGCATTACATTAACAGGCTATAAAACAAATATGAATTATCTTCATCCTTCTCTCACTCACGTTTAACATTTTCCTTTCTTAGGAAATGAACCAACACAGCAACCATCGCTTTATAACTGCCACCACATTTGCAAATAATAATTCAATGGCATAATTATCACATTTTATAGCCACATTTCAAAATAACACAAATCTCCAACCACGCATCCAAACGACAAATCATGCGTACGCACGCTCGCGAACATAAAACTCGTTCTCCTTGCACACACAAACAGACGGTGGCCGAAGAATAAGAGTCCGGCGAATGTGACAGAGGCGGACGAGCGAGACCAAGCAAGTACCAACCCTGAATCACCAGGTTCTCTCCCATCCCCACCGACTACCGCATCACCAGATGCATAAACAGGAGAAAGAATTTTGGATATAATTTAGAATGGCCAGGTTAAAGATTGAATTAACCAGAGAAAAGGTCTCAAACAATATTTCTTTTACAATTTTGAAAACAAAAGAAAATTGCGCTAAAGAGAAGAATAAGCCGGCTAACAACAAAAAACCAAAACAAACAAACCACGAAACTGATGCTTACCAGCTACCCGTGGGTGACCCAGAAGAGCGGGGTCAAACGACTCTCTCTGCCCTCTGTCCAGTCGAGAGGACAGCAGCGCAGATGCGGAAAAAAGATGAAGTGATGTCCCTCTCCTACAGGCCGACTGTAGGAATGAAGGTACCAACTGTACCTTCGACGATAAGGTGAAGAACCAGGACCGGAGCAGGCGCTCCCAGAGACATCTTCCGCTCGAGTGAAGAGAAAACCTGCCTAAGCGATGGCGGCCAACATGCCACGCTACGTCACAGAGTGAGCATACCTCAAACTAAAAGAAATGAAGCACGTGCGACAGGTAAAAAGACAGGCGAGAGGCCGACAGACAGCAAGTTCGAGAGAAAGGTACCAGCCACCCGTGAACCTGCAGGATGAATTGCACGGGCAGTGGAATTAGAGAGAGAGAGAGAGAAAGCAAACCTAACCTGAGCTGAACTACATTAAGGTGCAACCGCACCACAAGCCACACCAAGGGACGGACACGCGACAACAACAACGACAATAAACAAATGAACAATTCCACCACCCTAGATGGGTCAATCGTCGTAGGCCTCGTGACAATCTCGTGACAGAAAGGTTTTCACACACAAATGGCACTTCCATGTAGTGTTTCAAAATCTGACCGTTAAAAACCGTTATTCTTGACATATTGTCCGATTTGGATGAAATTTGGTATGTACACAGGCTTTAGCCCAGTGAAGACTAAAATACCGGTTTCAAAAGTGCATATCGGTTATATAGCCGTTACACCGTTATTTTGCCGTTATTTTTTATATATTGGTGGGTTTTAATGACATTTTGTATATAGAAAGGTTATCACACACAAATGGCACTTCCATGTAGTGTTTCAAAATCTGACTATTAAAAACCGTTATTCTTGACATATTGTCCGATTTGGATGAAATTTGGTATGTACACAGGCTTTAGCCCAGTGAGGATTGAAATACCCGTTTCAAAAGTGTACATCGGTTAAATAACCGTTAAAACCGTCATTTTGCCTTTATTTCTTATCTCACAAAGCATTTGGCCGATTTATAAGCGGTTTGGAAAACTGGGAGTACGTTTATATGCTTTGCATCTTGTTAAAATATTAAAAACGACATAGCGTCGAGAGAGCAGTAGAACGATTGGCTGATAGTGAGAGCTTTCCCTACTTTTTTACACTCGTTTTCGGACAGAGAGAGAGAGAGAGAGAGAGAGAGAGAGAGAGAGGAGAGAGAGAGAGAGAGAGAGAGAGAGAGAGAAATAGACTTTTGCACACGGCAGCCCTGCATTGTTCCGAAGATTGCCAATTGAAGAGGATGAACCCAGATGAAGACTGGGCCATGTACTTAGCAGACGCCGTCTTTTCTGGGGGGAAATCGATTCCACTATTCATGAACTCCTTCAGCGTGGTTCATCAGCTTTTGTTCCAGCAAAAAAAAAAAGAAAAAAAGAAGAAAAAAAAGAAGATGAATGAGTCATCTAAACAACATGCCTCCTTTCGCTGGAATATTATGAAGGAAAAAAGAGCTTAGCTTGTGCAATGGATGTGGTCACTTGAAGTTTCTCCCACTTTCATTTTTTTAAGTCCTTCCGCAAAATTATGTGATATTAGACGGCCACCAACACCCCCACACTTTGTAAAAAGGCATTAACATTCTTGTGATATTAGACGGTCACCAACACTCCATACTGTAAAAAGGCATTAACATTCTTGTGATATCAGACGGCCACCAACACCCCCCCCCCACACTGTAAAAAGGTGTTAACATTCTTGTGATATTAGACAGTCACCAACACCCCACACTGTAAAAAGGCGTTAACATTCTTGTGATATTAGACGGTCACCAACACCCCACACTTTGTAAAAAGGCGTTAACATTCTTGTGATATTAGACAGTCACCAGCACCCCACACTGTAAAAAGGCGTTAACATTCTTGTGATATTAGACAGTCACCAACACCCCACACTTTGTAAAAAGGCGTTAACATTCTTGTGATATTAGACAGTCACCAGCACCCCACACTGTAAAAAGGCGTTAACATTCTTGTGATATTAGACGGTCACCAACACACACCCCCACACTGTAAAAAGGCGTTAACATTCTTGTGATATTAGACAGTCACCAACACCCCACACTGTAAAAAGGCGTTAACATTCTTGTGATATTAGACAGTCACCAACACCCCACACTTTGTAAAAAGGCGTTAACATTCTTGTGATATTAGACAGTCACCAACACCCCACACTGTAAAAAGGCGTTAACATTCTTGTGATATTAGACAGTCACCAACACCCCACACTGTAAAAAGGCGTTAACATTCTTGTGATATTAGACAGTCACCAACACCCCACACTTTGTAAAAAGGCGTTAACATTCTTGTGATATTAGACAGTCACCAACACCCCACACTGTAAAAAGGCGTTAACATTCTTGTGATATTAGACAGTCACCAACACCCCACACTGTAAAAAGGCGTTAACATTCTTGTGATATTAGACAGTCACCAGCACCCCACACTGTAAAAAGGCTTTAACATTCTTGTGATATTAGACAGTCACCAACACCCCACACTTTGTAAAAAGGCGTTAACATTCTTGTGATATTAGACATCACCAGCACCCCACACTGTAAAAAGGCGTTAACATTCTTGTGATATTAGACGGTCACCAACACCCCCCCACACTGTAAAAAGGCGTTAACATTCTTGTGATATTAGACAGTCACCAACACCCCACACTGTAAAAAGGCGTTAACATTCTTGTGATATTAGACAGTCACAAACACCCCACACTTTGTAAAAAGCCGTTAACATTCTTGTGATATTAGACAGTCACCAACACCCACACTGTAAAAAGGCGTTAACATTCTTGTGATATTAGACAGTCACCAACACCCCACACTTTGTAAAAAGGCGCTAACATTCTTGTGATATTAGACAGTCACCAACACCCCACACTGTAAAAAGGCGTTAACATTCTTGTGATATTAGACAGTCACCAACACCCCACACTGTAAAAAGGCGTTAACATTCTTGTGATATTAGACAGTCACCAACACCCCACACTGTAAAATGGCGTTCACATTCTTGTGATATTAGTCACCAACACCCCACACTTCGTAAAAAGGCGTTAACATTCTTGTGATATTAGACAGTCACCAACACCCCACACTGTAAAAAGGCGTTAACATTCTTGTGATATTAGACAGTCACCAGCACCCCACACTGTAAAAAGGCGTTAACATTCTTGTGATATTAGACAGTCACCAGCACCCCACACTGTAAAAAGGCGTTAACATTCTTGTGATATTAGACAGTCACCAACACCCCACACTTTGTAAAAAGGCGTTAACATTCTTGTGATATTAGACAGTCACCAGCACCCCACACTGTAAAAAGGCGTTAACATTCTTGTGATATTAGACGGTCACCAACACCCCCCACACTGTAAAAAGGCGTTAACATTCTTGTGATATTAGACAGTCACCAACACCCCACACTGTAAAAAGGCGTTAACATTCTTGTGATATTAGACAGTCACCAGCACCCCACACTGTAAAAAGGCGTTAACATTCTTGTGATATTAGACAGTCACCAACACCCCACACTTTGTAAAAAGGCGTTAACATTCTTGTGATATTAGACAGTCACCAACACCCCACACTGTAAAAAGGCGTTAACATTCTTGTGATATTAGACAGTCACCAACACCCCACACTTTGTAAAAAGGCGTTAACATTCTTGTGATATTAGACAGTCACCAACACCCCACACTGTAAAAAGGCGTTAACATTCTTGTGATATTAGACAGTCACCAACACCCACACTTTGTAAAAAGGCGTTAACATTCTTGTGATATTAGACAGTCACCAACACCCCACACTTTGTAAAAAGGCGTTAACATTCTTGTGATATTAGACAGTCACCAACACCCCCCACTGTAAAAAGGCGTTAACATTCTTGTGATATTAGACAGTCACCAACACCCCACACTTTGTAAAAAGGCGTTAACATTCTTGTGATATTAGACAGTCACCAGCACCCCGCACTGTAACAAGGCGTTAACATTCTTGTGATATTAGACA
>CM031599.1:104853153-104855653 GCA_018398815.1 Conus ventricosus
TGTTTACTTTTATCATCGTTGTCTACTCTGCTGTCGTGAAATCGTCAAATGATGTTCATAGTAAGGGGGGTTATATACCTGTTTTCTGTCATGTGTTACTTTTATCGTCGTTGTCTACTTTGCTGTCGTTAGTGTGTGGAACTCGTTACTTTCGTGTTTGCTACCTCCATTTGACATCGTGTAAGTCAAGATTGACCTTTTGTACATTGATGGTGTTTTTCTGGATCAGTTATATTGATAGTGTTTTTTTCTGGATCAGTTATATTGATGTGTTTTTTCTGGATCAGTATATTGTGGTGATTTTTTCTGATGGACTAGAGGCTTTAGTTATATTGTGGCGCTCGTATTCTGGATGAATGACTCCAGTCATATTGGTGGAGGTTTTTCAGCGTGTGTCAGTGTTTTCTGGATGGAATGGAGGCTCCAGTCATATTGTGGAGTTTTTCCAGCGTGTGTCATGTTTTCTGGATGGAATGGGGCTCCAGTCATATTGGTGGAGGTCTTCAGTGTGTGTCAGTGTTTTCTGGATGCCATCAACTGTGATGTGTATGTTTTGTGTGGTCATGTGTAGGATCGACAGTGAACTACTGTGATGTATGTGTGTTTGTGGTGGTCATTGTAGGATCGACAGTGAGACTACTGTGATGTATGTGTGTTTGTGGTGGTCCATGTGTAGGACCGACAGTGAGACTACTGTGATGTATGTGTGTTTGTGGTGGTCATGTGTAGGATCGACAGTGAACTTGGTCTGACCAAGATGATATACTGGGCGCAATTCTTTCATTAGCGTTCTTGTTTATGATTTGTCTCGAAATATTTTGTTTCTAGAGAAATGACCAGAGAGAGGAGAGAGAAGAGAGAGAGAGAGAGAGAGAGAGAGAGAGGAGAGAGAGGGAGGGGATTCGAAATTAAACAAAAAATTTTGGGCCACATGACCTTCTCTACCAACGCATGCTTTATTACATGTATTTTGACATTCGTGTTTTTGGTCTATACGTTTTCTCTCTGTGGTGCTGTTATATCTTTGAATTTCTTGCGACGAGCAAGCGGACAGAGAAGAGAGAGAGAGAGAGAGAGAAGGAGAAGAAGAGAGAGAGAGAGAGAGAGAGAGAGGAGAGAGATTAATATTCTCACGCAGAGAGAAAGAGAGAATGCAGCTACATTCACTAACGAATTCCTAATCACCAAAGGCATGAAAAGATAAATTACTTCTGAATGATTGCTCTCTCTCTCTCTCTCTCCTCATCTCTCTCTCTCTCATCTCTCTCTCTCTCTATCTCTCTCTCCCCCCCCTCTCTCTCGTCTCTCCCCTCCCCCCCTCTCTCCCCCCCCTGTGTCTGAATCACCTTGTCACCATGAAATACTGCACTCTGTGAGACAACTTGCCGAGTATTCACTTCAGACTCTCCCTGTGAATCTGCGCAGACGTTGACATGAAAGACATAGAGGTCAGCATCAGGTCTTCAGGTTTTGTTTGTTGTTCTGTTTCGTACCTTGAAGGCATCTGACCCTTTCCTTGGATCGGATTGCCTCTGTGTCTTTCCTCTCTTCCCGAACTGGCCGTCTGTTCAGCACACTTCACAGCTAATAGTGTCAAACTGTCAGGTTTGAAACATACACACGTGGGTCCACTCAGCAGAGGCTACGAGCCGACAGTGGCCCCATCTCGCTGAACAGCGCCCAACATGACAGTGGTGTGCAAGTTTACCGCAGAGGGCAACCCAGGCATTCCAACAGCTCTGTCACCAGGAAGCGTGAGTTACCCGCGCCTGCGCGATCGACAAAGGCGGATAGTGGGCAAGTCAAGCGTGATACCGATTCTTCCCCCCTCTGCAGCTTCGTAAAAGGAACTCATCGCAGTCAGGGTATCGAGGAAAATCGAAACTCATGAGAGCTGGGCATGAATTTGATAGACATTGAGACTTCCTTGTGATGGTCAGTGAGTGTTGATGACGACGAAGGTTCTATGGAGACAAACAAGCTACATTCGGGATCGAGAGACAGTATTTGTCTGGAAAAAAGAGAAACACGCTGTGAAATGCGTCTGCTGAGTGGATGAAACACGACGTTGTCTTGTTCCGGTCTTTTCATGGAGCCCCACGCACAGTCAAGAATTTAGACCACCTCCTCCGTCCCCCCCTCCCCCCGCCTCCATATCCAGGTCCTTCTTACGCTCCTTCCCCCTTTGTCTTCCCACTACACCTGCCTTTAGAGCTGCATGTGAACGATGCGCATTGGAGCTTTGTGACATCTTTCACCACTGTTCCAGTGTTTCTGTCCTCAGCTTCAAAAGAATATGCTGATGACGTTAATGGTTCGGGCGTTCCCCCATAGACCGCCTGTCTGTCAGTCAGCGACGTATATTTTCTCAGGGTTGATGTCTTTTACACTGAATTCCGGTTGGAATGTATTACGTTCTCTGTCTCTGCCTCAGTCTCTCTCTGTCTCTCCGTCTGTATGTCTTTCTCTCTCTCTGTCTGTCTCTGTCTTTGTCTGTCAT
>CM031599.1:104858153-104860653 GCA_018398815.1 Conus ventricosus
CTCTTACTGTCATTTAGTTTTCTTTCCATACCTGTCCATTTACAAATGTTGTTGTCTCTTCCTCTTACTGTCATTTAGTTTTCTTTCCAGTACCTGTCCATTACAAATGTTGTTGTCTCTTCCTCTTACTGTCATTTAGTTTTCTTTCCAGTACCTGTCCATTTACAAATGTTGTTGTCTCTTCCTCTTACTATCATTTAGTTTCTTTCATACCTGTCCATTACAAATGTTGTTGTCTCTTCCTCTTACTGTCATTTAGTTTTCTTTCCATACCTGTCCATGTACAAATGTTGTTGTCTCTTCCTCTTACAGTCATTTAGTTTCTTTCCAATACCTGTCCATGTACAAATTTGTTGTCTCTTCCTCTTACTGTCATTTAGTTTTCTTTCCAATACCTGTCCATGTACAAATGTTGTTGTCTCTTCCTCTTACTCATTTAGTTCTTTCCAATACCTGTCCATGTACAAATGTTTGTTGTCTCTTCCCTCTTACTATCATTTAGTTTTCTTTCCAATACCTGTCCATTTACAAATGTTGTTGTCTCTTCCTCTTACTATCATTTAGTTTTCTTTCCAATACCTGTCCATTTACAAATGTTGTTGCTTTCCTCTACTACTTTAGTTTCTCCAATACCTGTCCATGTACAATGTTTTGTCTCTCCCTCTTACTATCATTTAGTTTTCTTTCCAATACCTGTCCATTACAAATGTGTTGTCTCTTCCTCTTACTATCATTTAGTTTTCTTTCCAATACCTGTCCATGTACAAATGTTGTTGTCTCTTCCTCTTACTATCATTTAGTTTCTTTCCAATACCTGTCCATGTACAAATGTTGTTGTCTCTCCTCTTACTATCATTTAGTTTTCTTTCCAATACCTGTCCATGTACAAATGTTGTTGTCTCTTCCTCTTACTGTCATTTAGTTTTCTTTCCAATACCTGTCCATTTACAAATGTGTTGTCTCTTCCTCTTACTATCATTTAGTTTTCTTTCCAATACCTGTCCATTTACAAATGTTGTTTTCTCTTCCTCTTACTATCATTTAGTTTTCTTTCCAATACCTGTCCATGTACAAATGTTGTTGTCTCTTCCTCTTACTGTCATTTAGTTTTCTTTCCAGTACCTGTCCATTTAAATTACAAATGTTGTTGTCTTTTAAAGACAGCTGTGAATTGACAGTAAAACTAAGCTAAAAGGGGACATTTTGACGAATTAAAAAAAATCACCCTTCTCCATGAATTTATGACCAACCAAATCCACATCATCCTCTCTGTTATTTTCCTTCTGTTCCCTGACAAGTCACAATACAAAAAATACCAGCAGACTAACTCTCCGCCTCCAGAACCCCATTTCCATTAAAAACAGCGTGGGGACGTGAGTGAAGCAAAGCGACTGGCGGACTGGGTCGTTTCCGTCCTGTTTGCACTCGGCTGGCGGAGAGTAGCACTTAGCGCATTGTCTGAAGATTGTCGATGGAGGAGTGTGAACTCTGGTGAAGAATGAACCTTGGACAGAGAGCTGTATTTGGAGAAAATACATTGATGCCTATGATGACCGATCAACCAGGCTTCATCACGATTTGCCCCAGCTTAAAATGCTAAGATGAATGTCGTTTTATAGACCGCAATGTTTCTTTGACTTGGATAAAGTATGGAGGCTACCAGAATCACTGTTTATGGTTGGTGAAGTCTGAAATTTTGATTGTAAACCACACAATGCAGCCAAACACCCTTTAATTTTTTTAAAAAGAAAGTGACATTGTTTGAGCTATATTTGCCATTCACGCCATTGTTTTGTCATAACCCTAAAAGAAAAGCCAACTTTCAGAACGAACGAATGCTCTTGTCAGTAATACTGTCTCCGCCCTCCCTCCCTCCTCTTCCTCCCTTGCATTTCGTTACTTGATGTATTGTGTATATTCAAGTCTATTTGACTCTTTTTCCCCTTTGTCTTTGTACTTTACATGTATTTTCTTTCTGCCCCCTCATCCCACCCATACCCCCGCTTTCGCTGTCTCTCTCTCTCTCTCCGCTTTTTTTTGTTTGTCGTTTGTTCATTTTTCATTTCGAAATTTTTGTTTGTTTTGTTTTGTTTTGTTTGGCCCCCTCTTGGGCGAGGGCTGGATGTAAAAAAGCATGAACTTGCTTATCTATTACCCTCGATAATAAGAATTTGTGTTGTGTTGTCTTGTCCTCCTTTCGCTTCCTCCCTCACCCCCTCTCTCTCATTCTGTTTCATCTTCACCCCATTTGTTCATTTCCTCTCCTCTCTTCCTCCGTGTTAAGTGAAGGAGAGAGTGGCATTACTACAGTCATTCTTTTCCTCATGTTAAGTGAAGGAGAGAGTGGCATTACTACAGGTCATCCGTACAACGCTGTAAAACGAGGCCTATACAGCGATGAGCTAACTCCATTACCACTCCATCACTGCTGATCATCTCAGACTGGTCTTCGTGGGATTGTCAGAATGGGGTAAGGGATTGTCAGAATGGGGTAAGGGAT
>CM031599.1:104865653-104875653 GCA_018398815.1 Conus ventricosus
GTCTCTCTGGTATCCCAATGGTGCCTCCGCTGTGCTCTTGTCCTTCTGATGAAGGTCTCTCTGTATCCCAGATGGTGATCCGCTGTCCTCTGTCTTCTGATGAAGGTCTCTTGGCATCCCAGATGGTGATCCGCTGTCCTCTGTCTTCTGATGAAGGTCTCTCTGGTATCCCAGATGGTGCCTCCGCTGTCCTCTGTCTTCTGATGAATGTCTCTCTGGGATCCCAGATGGTGCCTCGGCTGTCCTCTGTCTTCTGATGAATGTCTCTCTGGTATCCCAGATGGTGCCTCCGCTGTCCTCTGTCTTCTGATGAATGTCTCTCTGGTATCCCAGATGGTGCCTCCGCTGTCTTCTGCCTTCTGATGAATGTCTCTCTGGTAACCCAGATGGTGCCTCCGCTGTCCCTCTGCTTTTCAGTCAGGGCGCCACTGGCTGGCCGTGTAATTCATGTGCTGGTCAGTATTTTGCCTCAGGGTCCAGTTTTGTAGTGGTGGTTTTCCACCAGGGAGTGCTGTTTACAGCAGTCAAGAGCGTTGGTTTGCGGTCTAAAGGTCGTGAGTTCGAACCACTCATGGGGCTGGATTTGTACGGTTTGAAAACTCTCTGTGTGCTGCAGCAATGAACGGGTAGCTGATTTAAAACCCTCTCTGTGCTCACAGCTATGAACGGGGAGCTGATTTAAAACCCTCTCTGTGCTCACAGCTATGAACGGGTAGCTGATTAAAAACCCTCTCTGTGCTGGCAGCAATGAACGGGTAGCTGATATAAACCCTCTCTGTGCTGGCAGCTATGAACGGGTAGCTGATTCAAAACCCTCTCTGTACTGGCAGTTATGAACGGGTAGCTGATTTAAAATCCTTTCTGTGCTGGCAGCTACGAACGGGTAGCTGATTCAAAACCCTCTCTGTGCTCACAGCAATGAACGGTAGCTGATTGAAAACCCTCTCTGTGCTCACAGCAATGAACGGGTAGCTGATTTATAACCCTCTCTGTGCTGGCAGCTATGAACGGGTAGCTGATTTATAACCCTCTCTGTGGTGGTAGCAATGAACGGGTAGCTGATTTATAACCCTCTCTGTGGTGGCAGCAATGAACGGGTAGCTGATTTATAACCCTCTCTGTGGTGGCAGCAATGAACGGGTAGCTGATTTATAACCCTCTCTGTGGTGGCAGCAATGAACGGGTAGCTGATTGAAAACCCTCTCTGTGCTCACAGCAATGAACGGGTAGCTGATTGAAAACCCTCTCTGTGCTCACAGCAATGAACGGGTAGCTGATTTATAACCCTCTCTGTGCTCACAGCAATGAACGGTAGCTGATTGAAAACCCTCTCTGTGCTCACAGCAATGGACGGTAGCTGATTTATAACCCTCTCTGTGCTCACAGCAATGAACGGGTAGCTGATTGAAAACCCTCTCTGTGCTCACAGCAATGAACGGGTAGCTGATTTATAACCCTCTCTGTGCTCACAGCAGTGAACGGGTAGCTGATTTAAAACCCTCTCTGTGGTGGCAGCAATGAACGGGTAGCTGATTTATAACCCTCTCTGTGCTCACAGCAATGAACGGGTAGCTGATTTAAACCCTCTCTGTGCTCACAGCAATGAACGGGTAGCTGATTTAAAACCCTCTCTGTGCTGGCAGCAATGAACGGTAGCTGATTTATAACCCTCTCTGTGCTCACAGCAATGAACGGGTAGCTGATTTAAAACCCTCTCTGTGGTGCAACAATGAACGGGTAGCTGATTTATAACCCTCTCTGTGCTCACAGCAATGAACGGGTAGCTGATTGAAAACCCTCTCTGTGCTCACAGCAATGAACGGGTAGCTTATTTACAACCCTCTCTGTGCTCACAGCAATGAACGGGTAGCTGATTGAAAACCCTCTCTGTGCTCACAGCAATGAACGGGTAGCTGATTGAAAACCCTCTCTGTGCTCACAGCAATGAACGGGTAGCTGATTTAAAACCCTCTCTGTGGTGGCAGCAATGAACGGGTAGCTGATTTATAACCCTCTCTGTGCTCACAGCAATGAACGGGTAGCTGATTTATAACCCTCCCTGTGCTCACAGCAATGAACGGGTAGCTGATTTATAACCCTCACTGTGCTCACAGCAATGAACGGGTAGCTGATTTATAACCCTCTCTGTGGGGCAGCAATGAACGGGTAGCTGATTTATAACCCTCTCTGTGCTCACAGCAATGAACGGGTAGCTGATTTATAACCCTCTCTGTGCTCACAGCAGTGAACGGGTAGCTGATTTACGTCAGGGAAGGTTAAGGGGGCGGAGGGCGATGGATGGGCACCGCCTTACATCATGGTATGCTCCAGGCATGGTGACTCTCTGACAGGTCACCAAGGGTATGGGCCTTTAAACCTTTTTATGATGTTTCCAGTGAAGTGATGGTTCGTCACTCACATCTGTTTATGCTGTTTGCTAATACTTGTGTAAAGGACATGGGCTCCGTCATGTTGCCTGTTGTCCCATTGGAAGGCCGTGAACACTCAATACAACATTGTTTTGTCACGGCACCCAGCGACCTGTCAGCTACAGGATGAAATAACATTATGATCCATTGTTTGTCAGGGCACCCCACAGGATGAAATAACATTATGATCCATTGTTTGTCAGGGCACCCCACAGGATGAAATAACATTATGATCCATTGTTTGTCAGGCACCCCATGACCTGTCAGCTACAGGATGAAATAACATTATGATCCATTGTTTGTCAGGCACCCCACAGGATGAAATAACATTATGATCCATTGTTTGTCAGGGCACCCCACAGGATGAAATAACATTATGATCCATTGTTTGTCAGGGCACCCCACAGGATGAAATAACATTATGATCCATTGTTTGTCAGGGCACCCCATGACCTGTCAGCTACAGGATGAAATAACATTATGATCCATTGTTTGTCAGGGCACCCCACAGGATGAAAATAACATTATGATCCATTGTTTGTCAGGGCACCCCACAGGATGAAATAACATTATGATCCATTGTTTGTTAGGGCACCCAGCGACCTGTTAGCTACAGGATGAAATAACATTATGATCCATTGTTTGTCAGGGCACCCCACAAGATGAAATAACATTATGATCCATTGTTTGTCAGGGCACCCCACAGGATGAAATAACATTATGATCCATTGTTTGTCAGGGCACCCCACAGGATGAAATAACATTATGATCCATTGTTTGTCAGGGCACCCCACAGGATGAAATAACATTATGATCCATTGTTTGTCAGGGCACCCCACAGGATGAAATAACATTATGATCCATTGTTTGTCAGGGCACCCCACAGGATGAAATAACATTATGATCCATTGTTTGTCAGGGCACCCCACAGGATGAAATAACATTATGATCCATTGTTTGTCAGGGCACCCCACAGGATGAAATAACATTATGATCCATTGTTTGTCAGGGCACCCCACAGGATGAAATAACATTATGATCCATTGTTTTTCAGGGCACCCCACAGGATGAAATAACATTATGATCCATTGTTTGTCAGGGCAACCCCACAGGATGAAATAACATTATGATCCATTGTTTGTCAGGGCACCCCACAGGATGAAATAACATTATGATCCATTGTTTGTCAGGGCACCCAATGACCTGTCAGCTACAGGATGAAATAACATTATGATCCGTTTGATTTCATATGGAAAGTATTGGTTTTTTTATTCAGGTTTACGCTTATATCCTTTTGGAAGCTCCGTTTTTCATGTTTAAATCATTGTAATAAAGTTCACTCTTTATGTCCAGATTATGTTCTTTTTGTTCGTAAATTTACAAGAGTGTCTTTACATTTCAATCATCACGCCCTACATTCTGTCTTTATGTATGTCCCCCCCCCCCCCCCCCTTTTCTATTTTTTTTCCTGTTGATTTCTTTCTTCTTTGGAAACTTTTACTACTACATTTTTTACGTTGTTTTAATATTTTCTTCACCCTGATTAGAACTTGTAAACATGCACACAAAATAATGAAATGGTAATTTTGCATATTTTGTTGTTGTTGTCGCACATGCACATATTGGTACAGTAAAACAAACAGCTGGCAGCTGGCAGACAGAGCCACCATTCACCTTTGCCCCCCCCCCCTTCCCACACACACACACACACACACACACACACACACACACACACACACACACACACACACACACACACACACACACACACACACACACACACACACACACACACACACACGCACGCACACGCACACAGAGGCACGCCCGTGCACTGGGCTGGGTATACTAAGGTTTTATTGGTTTATATACTCTGGCTTGCCACATTCACAGACCAGTCATAACCCCTCAATCAGCGTCCCTCTGGCTTCCACACACACACACACTTCTAGGAACATGATTACCTAGAAGGAAAACGAAGGAGGACAGAGTGGTAGTAGAAGAATGATCAACCACAGACTAAGACAGTATAACCACTACTCTACATTACATGTAATAATGTACATATCTGTACACATTATTATACACATATCTACCAGCCATACCCACTCGGCCAACCTGTCTCGCGCCTATGCACACATTCGCAGGAAAATAAAGATCAGGAATGGGAAAGCAGGAGAAGAGGGTGGTGGTAGTGCTCAATAATCGAACAAAGACAGGGATAGCAGAGACCCTGAACAACCTGCAAATGTTTACAGTCTTGTTCAAATCTATACACATTATATTCACACATACATGTATTCATATTTACAGTGTATGCACAGTGTGGCGGAAACTGAGCACCATCATGCGCAGTAGCTGTTAGTTTACAACGGGACAGTTCATTTCAAACTTGGATTTATATTTTCTTTCAGTTGTAACGTATGATTCATTGTCAGCATTTTCCCTGAAATTTTGAATGACTAAAAGAATGCCTTCTCATGTTTGAATATGAAACATTAGATAAGTCTTGAAAAGCTGACCAATTTTGAACTTACCATTCCCCCTTAAAGACTAATAACCAGTTCCACATGACAAGAACGACGCCGCTCTCTAGAACATCACGGGCGTTCCCTGACCAATTCTGAACTTACCATTCCCCCTTAAAGGCTAATAACCAGTTCCACAGGACAAGAACGACGCTCTCTGGAACATCACGGGCGTTCCCTTTCATTCCAAAAGAAGATAGAATCAAAACACCTCGAGACAGGTTTCTTACACCCCTGTAACCACTTTTCCATAAAAAAAAACCGACATAGCGTCGAGAGAGCGGTAAAACGATTGGCTGATGGCGAGAGCTTTCCCGCCTTTTTACTTACGTTTTTGGAAAGAGAGAGAGAGAGAAGAGAGAGAGAGAGAGAGAGAGAGAGAGAGAGAGAGAGAGCGCGGAGCTGGAAATAGACTTTTTGCGCACGGCCCTGGATTGATCCAAAGATTGCCAATTGAAGAAAATGAACCCTGGGAAGACTGGGTCTTGTTAGCAGAGGTTTTCTGTATTTGAGGAAAATCGATCTGATTGTTGATGGACATCTTCAATGTGGTTCATCAGGTTTTGTTCCAGAAAAAAAAAGAAAAAGATCAAGATGAATGAGTCGTTCAAATAAGGTGTTTCCTTTAAAAGAAGTATTAATGAAAGTAGAGTTTACATTGTGTGATGAACATGGACAGTGAAATCTTGTTCACTTCCAGTTCTTTTCACAAAAGTAGTAATATAGATGGTTACCTACACTCCCTACTTCATTAAACGGCATCAATATTCTCGACACTTGCAAGGGTTTTATGCTTCTTTTTGGAGGATTTTACGCTTCTTTTTTTGACACTGTTATTTTTTTTTTAAAGCGGAATGGCGGTTGTGAAGGGTGACGAATTGTGTTCAAGGCTGCCTGTCTCCACTTCCCTCTGTCTGCCTCTCCTCTCTGTCTGCCTCTCCTCTCTGTCTGCCTCTCATCTCTGTCTGCCTCTCATCTCTGTCTGCCTCTCCTCTCTGTCTGCCTCTCCTCTCTGTCTGCCTCTCATCTCTGTCTGCCTCTCATCTCTGTCTGCCTCTCCTCTCTGTCTGCCTCTCCTCTCTGTCTGCCTCTCATCTCTGTCTGCCTCTCATCTCTGTCTGCCTCTCCTCTCTGTCTGCCTCTCATCTCTGTCTGCCTCTCATCTCTGTCTGCCTCTCATCTCTGTCTGCCTCTCCTCTCTGTCTGCCTCTCCTCTCTGTCTGCCTCTCATCTCTGTCTGCCTCTCATCTCTGTCTGCCTCTCCTCTCTGTCTGCCTCTCATCTCTGTCTGCCTCTCATCTCTGTCTGCCTCTCCTCTCTGTCTGCCTCTCATCTCTGTCTGCCTCTCATCTCTGTCTGCCTCTCCTCTCTGTCTGCCTCTCATCTCTGTCTGCCTCTCATCTCTGTCTGCCTCTCCTCTCTGTCTGCCTCTCATCTCTGTCTGCCTCTCATCTGTCTGCCTCTCCTCTCTGTCTGCCTCTCATCTCTGTCTGCCTCTCATCTCTGTCTGCCTCTCATCTCCTCTCTGTCTGCCTCTCCTCTCTGTCTGCCTCTCCTCTCTGTCTGCTTTCCTCTCTATCTGCCTCTCATCTCTGTCTGCCTCTCATCTCTGTCTGCCTCTCATCTCCTCTCTGTCTGCCTCTCCTCTCTGTCTGCCTCTCATCTCTGTCTGCCTCTCCTCTCTGTCTGCCTCTCATCTCTGTCTGCCTCTCATCTCCGCACAGAAAGAACGCCGCTTCCTCTTTCATCCACCCTCGTCGTTTCCAAACCTCCCCTTTCTTCTCTCCTTACCATCTCCTAAGCCTCTCCAGTGTTAAGTGAAGCAGAGATAGGCGCTAGTCAAAGGCCATCCTCACATGACCTCGGTACAATGAGGTACATACAGCGATGAGCTAACTCCATCATCACTCCATACCTCTGTACAATGAGGTACATACAGCGATGAGCTAACTCCATGATCACTCCATACCTCTGTACAATGAGGTACATACAGCGATGAGCTCACTCCATGATCACTCCATACCTCTGTACAATGAGGTACAGCATTGAGGTAACTCCATGATCACTCCATACCTCTGTACAATGAGGTACATACAACGATGAGCTAACTCCATGATCACTCCATACCTCTGTACAATGAGGTACATACAGCGATGAGCTCACTCCATGATCACTCCATACCTCTGTACAATGAGGTACATACAGCGATGAGCTAACTCCATGATCACTCCATACCTCTGTACAATGAGGTACATACAGCGATGAGCTAACTCCATGATCACTCCATACCTCTGTACAATGAGGTACAGCGATGAGCTAACTCCATGATCACTCCATACCTCTGTACGATGAGGCACATACAGGATGAGCTAACTCCATGATCACTCCATACCTCTGTACAGTGAGGTACATACAGCGAGCGATGAGCTCACTCCATCATCACTCCATCACTGCTGAGGATTTCAGGCTGCGGTCACCATGGAACCATCAGAATGGGGAAAGGAGTGGGAAGGAGATGGACAGAGGGGTAGAAGTGGCATCATGGAACCATCGGAATGGGAAAGGAGTGGGAAGGAGATGGACAGAGGGGTAGAAGTGGCATCATGGAACCATCAGAATGGGGAAAGGAGTGGGAAGGAGATGGACAGAGGGTAGAAGTGGCATCATGGAACCATCAGAATGGGGAAAGGAGTGGGAAGGAGATGGACAGAGGGTAGAAGTGGCATCATGGAACCATCAGAATGGGGAAAGGAGTGGGAAGGGGAGGGACAGAGGGGTAGAAGTGCGCGGATAAAAAGGGGTTGTCATCATCATCAAAAGTTATCTTCATCACATCATCATCATCGTCATCGTCGTCGACGTCGTGTCGTCTCGCCATCATCATCATCATCGTCATCATCATCATCACTACCATACTGATGAGTGATGAGTGAAAAATCAACATGGTCATGGTCACAACAGCGCAGCTTATGTCGTCCCACATTAGCGTGAACATTGTGAATAACTGTCTGCCGGCAATATTAACGTCGGCAACAGTAGTAAAAGCAGTAGAGAGACTCACTCAAACAAACAAAGAAGCAGGAAACAAATAACAGTAACAGGGAAAGAGAAAGGAGAAGGAGCCAAACCTTCTCTCCCGGCAATAATACAAGATAAAGTAGGACACACAGAATGTGTCTCTTCATAGCCAACGTCTGTCTGGATGGCTGGACAAAAAGCACATTGAGAAACGTTTTATGCCAGCCGCTAAGTAGGAGGAAAGATGTTTCTGCACAACGCCGACTTGTACGGTCAGCAACCGTTAATGTGAAGCGTAATGATCTTTGTTTTTCCATGGCTGACAGCAAAGAGGTCGTTCACAGCTGGATGTATTGGGAAACTAAGGAAGGCTTAGTACATGCATGCGTACTTGCGCCCGTTCGCGCGCGCGCTCGTGTGTGTGTGTGTGTGTGTGTGTGTGTGTGTGTGTGTGTGTGTGTGTGTGTGTGTGTGTGTGCACGCATGCACGCATCTCTTTTTCCGTCCCACCGTCTCTCTCTCCCCTCTCTCTCTCTCTCTCCTCTCTCTCTCTCTCTCTCTCTCTCTCTCTCTCTCTCTCTCCTCTCTCTCTCCTCTCTCTCTCTGTCTATGTGTGTGTATGTGTGTTCGTGTTCGCGCGTGCGCGCGTGTGTGTATGGAACTAGAAAGAATGAAATAAAGTAAAATTTTCCGTCTCCTATGGTGTCTGTCTCCTATGGTGTCTGTCTCCTATGTGTCTGTCTCCTATGGTGTCTGTCTCCTATGGTGTCTGTCTCCTATGGTGTCTGGTCTCTTTTCTTCCTTTGCTCCGCCATCTTCCTCTTACACACACACACACACACACACACACACACACACACACAGCACACTACACACACACACACACACACACACTTCACACACACACACACACACACACACACACACACACACACACACACACACACACACACATAATATATAATATATATATAATATACTATATATATAATATATATATATATATATGAATATAATCAAAGAGCCTAAAATGATTTTAAAAGTGCTCGACCCTTGGGAGCAACGCCGCTAGAAACAAATTTGTCGAGTTTAACCTTGAGTTTTAACTTTCCTCTTAACATCATTGATATATATATATATCATATATATATATATATATAAAATATATATATATATATATAGGGGCGCGCGCGCGCACGCACGCACACATACCTGCCCAGCCACATAAGTATGTGCACTCATGCACAAGCACTCTGCACTCGCTGTCTTCGTTCTTTACCCCATTATTCCCCCAGCACAAAACTTCCCCAGAATGTAACGTAACGAAAGTAATGACTTCAGCCACACAAGTCTGACATCATCCCCCTCCTCCCTCTGCCCTCCCCCTTCCCTTCCCTTTCATCCATTAGTTTCCCTCTTCTGGCTTCAGGGGTGAAAGAAGTCATGGCAGGTTTTCACTGCAAGTTGTGTCGGAGTTGCCACACACGAGGACCTCTCGTTAACATCCCTGATCCTGCATGCTCCTGGCTGCTCCGTGCCGCCTGTGATGGACGATCTTGTGCTGCTATTTCTGCACAGGCTAAATGGGCGTCTGGACAGACTGGAAGCTTCAGTTCAATTGCTGGTGATTTTTTTTTTCAGTTGGACTTTATAAGCTCCCCATACATTGTAGAAAGTTTTGAAGTACATGCTACTTGGTAGACCCACACCCAGCCGTGATTTATTCAGCATTCTCGCTCAGGAGACGAAAGGCGGCTTTACAGAGGCGTAAACACTGGTGCTGGTGACCTACTCGTTTTTGAGTGAACCAGTATTTTAGGAAGAAGAAGAAGAAGAAGAAGAAGAAACATTTTTTTTTTCTGTTCTAAAAACCGAATTCAACAGCCATGTGTGTGATAGTGAAGGATACTATTCACAATTTAACGTCCTCTTTGTGCACATACCCACACCCCACCTACTCCCTCCACCCGCGCCGTTTTTTAATCGTTGTTAAGTTTTTGTCTCTGTGCCTGAGCACTTGTTTTC
>CM031599.1:104888153-104918153 GCA_018398815.1 Conus ventricosus
GTGTGTGTGGTGTGTGTGTGTGTGTGTGTGTGTGAGAGAGAGAGAGAGAGAGAGAGAGAGAGAGAGAGAGATAGAGAGTGTATGTGTGTGTGTGTGTGTGTGTGTGTGTGTGTGTGAGAGAGAGAGAGAGAGAGAGAGAGAGAGAGAGAGAGTTTTCTTTAGGCCTGGTCTTACAACATGGCCACGTTATACAGGCTTCATTACAATATGGCCACGTTATACAGGCTTCATTACAATATGGCCACGTTATACAGGCTTCATTACAACATGGCCACGTTATACAGGCTTCATTACAACATGGCCACGTTATACAGGCATCATTACAATATGGCCACGTTATACAGGCATCATTACAATATGGCCACGTTATACAGGCATCATTACAATATGGCCACGTTATACAGGCTTCATTACAATATGGCCACGTTATACAGGCTTCAATACAACCTGGCCACGTTATACAGGCATCATTACAACCTGGCCACGTTATACAGGCATCATTACAATATGGCCACGTTATACAGGCATCATTACAATATGGCCACGTTATACAGGCATCATTACAACCTGGCCACGTTATACAGACATCATTACAACCTGGCCACGTTATACAGGCATCATTACAATATGGCCACGTTATACAGGCATCATTACAACCTGGCCACGTTATACAGGCATCATTACAACCTGGCCACGTTATACAGGCATCATTACAATACACTGCTTTCATACAGACAATTCAACGTCAAAAATGTAATGATGGTAGTACCCGCAGATTGTCTCAGATTAATGAAGAAATGTATGGACAGAAATAAGAAAGATGAATATGAACTTTTTTGGGGGGGTGGGAGAGAGAGAGAGAGAGAGAGAGAGAGAGAGAGAGAGAGAGAGAGAGAGAGAGAGAGAGAGAGAATTTCGATGATGAAATGTTTACTGAGCTAGGTCTTTTGCACATGTCAGGGGGGAGTTCACAAAAGGATCTCATACGTAATACCATAATTCAGCATCGCGTTACTGTGCGGAAGAACAAACAAACAGACAATTAAATTTAAAAAAAAAGACAAATGAGGACAATGTGGCCATTGAGCCTGTGTCAAGAGGACGTGAGAAGAAGCTTTCCCAGGACTGAGGACACAGAGGAGGACAGGGCGGAGGTGCGGCAAAGGAAATAGCCACCATGCTCGTAAGTAAACAAAATAGTAATGTCAAGTTAAACACGAACGTTTAAACATCATTATGTATTTATTGATTTCTGAAAAGTATTTGCTTTTGACAGAGATGCACGGGAAGATGACTCGCAGATTCTGGCCTCAGACGGCAGCAATGGTCATTTAAACACGTCAGGGTGGCACTAGTCTGTGGAAGGGATGTAACATTTCGCGTACAGCTTTTTTATCGAGTGCAAACCAGTATGAAATCTTATTCTTATTCTCCCATATTAAGGCAACTCGGGAAAGCTACTCTCTCTCTCTCTCTCTCTCTCTCTCTCTCTCTCTCTCTCTCTCTCTCTCTCTCTCTCTCTCTCTCTCTCTCTCTGTCTCACTCTCTGTCTCGGTCTGTCTGTCTCTCACTCTCTTTCCCAGTGTGTGCGTGCATGCGTGCGCGCGTGCGCGCGCGCGCGTGTGTATGTCTTTATCTGTGTGTGTGTCTCTCTCTGTCTCTGTCTCTCTGTCTCTTTCTCTGTCTCTGTCTTTCTCTGTCTCCGTCTCTCTCTCTCTCTCCTCTCTCTCTCTCTCTCTCTCTCTCTCTCTCTCTCTCTCTCTCCTCGCTCTCTCTCTCCCTCTCCCCGTGTGTGTGTGTGTGTGTGTGTGTGTGTGTGTGTGTGTGTGTGTGTGTGTGTGCGTGCGTGCGTGCGTGCGTGCGTGCGTGCGTGCGTGCGTGCGTGTGTGTGTGTGTTTACAGAATGTCTGAACTAGTGAGGTTTTTATGTGTGTTTTTTTTAGTGAGTTTTTTCTTGGAATGAATCCACAAGGGACTGGAGACTATAAGCTTGCTGAAGGTTCATTTTGAGGAGCATTTATTATTCCCCATTCACCCACTCAAGCACATACCGTTAGTTAGGCAGAATTATCTACCACTGCAGATATGAATGCTTATCTCCCCCTATTTCTTCAATCTAAGACATAAGAGCAAGCTTTGTTTATAATTGAATATTTCTTGCAGTCATTGCAACACCAAGCTGCTCTGTAAGTTGTTGGAATGGTGCTTGGTACTTATCCTTGGAATTTATTAGTTTATTGTAATTTAGTCCCTTGTGGATTCATTCCAAGAACTGGCCCTCAGCACTTGTGTCTTAAGAGGTTCTCTTTTTATATTTTTCTACTTTTCACAAGAAAATGTAGTTTGTTTTGCACTTTCATGATTTTCTTTTGCTTCTTAGGTGGCACCTTTGGTTGGTTTTTTGAAAACTCCAGAAACATACTACGGTATTGCATACCAGCCTTTTTTCTTGGATAGCATTCTTCTTAAAACCGAAAAGGCAGAGGAGTCAAATTACCACTTTCCGCGGTCACTGAGGAGAAACAATCGGGTTTCGAAATATCAATATCTGACCAGGAGTTATATGTTAGTGAGTTTCCTCCCCATTGGAGATTGTCTCCGCCTTGGAGACTATAAGCTTGCTGAAGGCTCATTTTGAGAAGCATTTATTTTATTTTTCCCCATTCACCCACTCAAGCACAGAGTTAGGCAGAATTATCTACCACTGCAGATATGAATGCTTATCTCCCCCTATTTCTTCAATCTAAGACATGAGAGCAAGCTTTGTTTATAATTGCATATATATGTATATATATATATATATATATATATATGTATGTGTGTATATATTTACAGGAAGCTTTGTCAGGGGAAGTTTTGTTGCTGAGAAACATGCATTGAGTTCCGTTATTTAAATAGGCCTAAGATTGGAATAATCAGAATGGTCGGACAAATCATTCCTTTGAAAGAATAGAATGATAAGCAAGAGCAACGGCCATTTATGAAGTTATGGAAAACATCTCTACACTTGTGATTATGCTATGTTGTAAGACTGATAAGACCCGAATCCAGACTGGAGTAGGTGAAAGACTTTCGTTTTGTTCTTCAACTGTGATATGCATTTGCGTAGTCTTTGAAAAGGTTTAGGCAGAACAGAAAGTAAAGGTGTAAGTCTGAATTTATTTGGATGTGACGAATCTTTGGATTCTTGAGAGGAGGGGAGGAGAGAAATGTAGCATTTTTAGATACTTTGCGTAAGATTTAAGATTCGATTCATTTTTTAGAGAAAGAAAAAAGGAAAAACGGGGAAAAAAGCGCCAGTCTTTTTTTGTTGTTGATGTGGTTGAAAATCTGGTACTCAGTAAATTGACGACAGGGAAAAACCGCAAACAAAGACAGTGACAAATATGTACGTGACAAAACTATGAAATGTGTAAAGGAAATTTGTACGTAGAAACAGTTCCATGACCAAAACAAATTTCACTGGAACGCAAGGTAAGAAAAAAGGTCAGTGTAAGAGAGAGAGAGAGAGAGAGAGAGAGAGAGAGAGAGAGAGAGAGAGAGAGAGAGAGAGAGAGAGAGAAGAGAGAGAGGAGAGAGAGAGAGAGAGAGAGAGAGAACGTCGTGGGAGGTAGAAAGGATTGTGGGAGAAGAAAAGGGAATAATCAAGACACATGTAAGTGACTGGGGGAAGAGAGGAAGTGCAGCATCAGGTGGAGACTGCTCCAGGCCCAGCCCACTACACAGGGAGCCACAGTAGACATGACACTACACAGGGAGCCATGGCTATGCCCACTGTGTGGAGAGCAGTGTCCACAGTGGCAGAAGGAGAAGACAGCAGGCAGGACGCGAACCTTTCACTGTGGAAGGATAGTTGTTGATTTTGATTCTCTTTTTGATCTCTCGTTTCTAATGGTTTCCCCTGTACTTTAACAGAAACAGAGTTCATCGCCAAACCTACTTCAAGTTCAGTGGCGGACCCAGATAGAGGTATCTGTAGGACCAGGGAGTGTTCAGTGGCGGACCTAGATAGAGGTATCTGTAGGACCAGGGAGTGGTCAGTGGCGGACCCAGATAGAGGTATCTGTAGGACCAGGGAGTGTTCAGTGGCGGACCCAGATAGAGGTATCTGTAGGACCAGGGAGTGGTCATTGGCGGACCCAGATAGAGGTATCTGTAGGACCAGGGAGTGGTCATTGGCGGACCCAGATAGAGGTATCTGTAGGACCAGGGAGTGGTCAGTGGCGGACCCAGATAGAGGTATCTGTAGGACCAGGGAGTGGTCATTGGCGGACCCAGATAGAGGTATCTGTAGGACCAGGGAGTGGTCATTGGCGGACCCAGATAGAGGTATCTGTAGGACCAGGGAGTGTTCAGTGGCGGACCCAGATAGAGGTATCTGTAGGACCAGGGAGTGTTGAGTGGCGGACCCAGATAGAGGTATCTGTAGGACCAGGGAGTGTTCAGTGGTGGACCCAGATAGAGGTATCTGTAGGACCAGGGAGTGGTCAGTGGCGGACCCAGATAGAGGTATCTGTAGGACCAGGGAGTGGTCAGTGGCGGACCCACATAGAGGTATCTGTAGGACCAGGGAGTGTTCAGTGGCGGACCCCGATAGAGGTATCTGTAGGACCAGGGAGTGGTCAGTGGCGGACCCATATAGAGGTATCTGTAGGACCAGGGAGTGGTCAGTGGCGGACCCAGATAGAGGTATCTGTAGGACCAGGGAGTGGTCAGTGGGGGACCCAGATAGAGGTATCTGTAGGACCAGGGAGTGTTCAGTGGCGGACCCAGATAGAGGTATCTGTAGGACCAGGGAGTGGTCATTGGCGGACCCAGATAGAGGTATCTGTAGGACCAGTGAGTGGTCAGTGGCGGACCCAGATAGAGGTATCTGTAGGACCAGGGAGTGTTCAGTGGCGGACCCAGATAGAGGTATCTGTAGGACCAGGGAGTGTTCAGTGGCGGACCCAGATAGAGGTATCTGTAGGACCAGGGAGTGGTCATTGGCGGACCCAGATAGAGGTATCTGTAGGACCAGGGAGTGGCCATTGGCGGACCCAGATAGAGGTATCTGTAGGACCAGGGAGTGGTCAGTGGCGGACCCAGATAGAGGTATCTGTAGGACCAGGGAGTGGTCAGTGGCGGACCCAGATAGAGGTATCTGTAGGACCAGGGAGTGGTCAGTGGCGGACCCAGATAGAGGTATCTGTAGGACCAGGGAGTGTTCAGTGGCGGACCCAGATAGAGGTATCTGTAGGACCAGGGAGTGGTCATTGGCGGACCCAGATAGAGGTATCTGTAGGACCAGGGAGTGGTCAGTGGCGGACCCAGATAGAGGTATCTGTAGGACCAGGGAGTGTTCAGTGGCGGACCCAGATAGAGGTATCTGTAGGACCAGGGAATGTTCAGTGGCGGACCCAGATAGAGGTATCTGTAGGACCAGGGAGTGGTCAGTGGCGGACCCAGATAGAGGTATCTGTATGACCAGGGGGTGGTCATTGGCGGACCCAGATAGAGGTATCTGTAGGACCAGGGAGTGGTCATTGGCGGACCCAGATAGAGGTATCTGTAGGACCAGGGAGTGGTCATTGGCGGACCCAGATAGAGGTATCTGTAGGACCAGGGAGTGGTCATTGGCGGACCCAGATAGAGGTATCTGTAGGACCAGGGAGTGGTCATTGGCGGACCCAGATAGAGGTATCTGTAGGACCAGGGAGTGGTCATTGGCGGACCCAGATAGAGGTATCTGTAGGACCAGGGAGTGGTCATTGGCGGACCCAGATAGAGGTATCTGTAGGACCAGGGAGTGGTCAGTGGCGGACCCAGATAGAGGTATCTGTAGGACCAGGGAGTGGTCATTGGCGGACCCAGATAGAAGTATCTGTAGGACCAGGGAGTGGTCATTGGCGGACCCAGATAGAAGTATCTGTAGGACCAGGGAGTGGTCATTGGCGGACCCAGATAGAAGTATCTGTAGGACCAGGGAGTGTTCAGTGGCGGACCCAGATAGAGGTATCTGTAGGACCAGGGAGTGGTCATTGGCGGACCCAGATAGAGGTATCTGTAGGACCAGGGAGTGGTCATTGGCGGACCCAGATAGAGGTATCTGTAGGACCAGGGAGTGGTCATCGGCGGACCCAGATAGAGGTATCTGTAGGACCAGGGAGTGGTCATTGGCGGACCCAGATAGAGGTATCTGTAGGACCAGGGAGTGGTCATTGGCGGACCCAGATAGAGGTATCTGTAGGACCAGGGAGTGGTCATTGGCGGACCCAGATAGAGGTATCTGTAGGACCAGGGAGTGGTCATTGGCGGACCCACATAGAGGTATCTGTAGGACCAGGGAGTGGTCATTGGCGGACCCAGATAGAGGTATCTGTAGGACCAGGGAGTGTTCAGTGGCGGACTCAGATAGAGGTATCTGTAGGACCAGGGAGTGGACATTGGCGGACCCAGATAGAGGTATCTGTAGGACCAGGGAGTGGTCAGTGGCGGACCCAGATAGAGCTAGAGGTATCTGTAGGACCAGGGAGTGGTCATTGGCGGACCCAGATAGAGGTATCTGTAGGACCAGGGAGTGGTTATTGGCGGACCCAGATAGAGGTATCTGTAGGACCAGGGTGTGGTCATTGGCGGACCCAGATAGAGGTATCTGTTGGACCAGGGAGTGTTTATTGGCGGACCCAGATAGAGGTATCTGTAGGACCAGGGAGTGGTCATTGGCGGACCCAGATAGAGGTATCTGTAGGACCAGGGAGTGGTCATTGGCGGACACAGATGAGGTATCTGTAGGACCAGGGAGTGTTCAGTGGCGGACCCAGATAGAGGTATCTGTAGGACCAGGGAGTGGTCATTGGCGGACCCAGATAGAGGTATCTGTAGGACCAGGGAGTGGTCAGTGGCGGACCCAGATAGAGGTATCTGTAGGACCAGGGAGTGGCCATTGGCGGACCCAGATAGAGGTATCTGTAGGACCAGGGAGTGGTCAGTGGCGGACCCAGATAGAGGTATCTGTAGGACCAGGGAGTGGTCAGTGGGCGGACCCAGATAGAGGTATCTGTAGGACCAGGGAGTGGTCAGTGGCGGACCCAGATAGAGGTATCTGTAGGACCAGGGAGTGGTCAGTGGCGGACCCAGATAGAGGTATCTGTAGGACCAGGGAGTGTTCAGTGGCGGACCCATATAGAGGTATCTGTAGGACCAGGGAGTGGTCAGTGGCGGACCCAGATAGAGGTATCTGTAGGACCAGGGAGTGTTCAGTGGCGGACCCAGATAGAGGTATCTGTAGGACCAGGGAGTGGTCATTGGCGGACCCAGATAGAGGTATCTGTAGGACCAGGGAGTGTTCAGTGGCGGACCCAGATAGAGGTATCTGTAGGACCAGGGAGTGTTCAGTGGCGGACCCAGATAGAGGTATCTGTAGGACCAGGGAGTGGTCAGTGGCGGACCAGATAGAGGTATCTGTAGGACCAGGGAGTGGCCATTGGCGGACCCAGATAGAGGTATCTGTAGGACCAGGGAGTGGTCAGTGGCGGACCCAGATAGAGGTATCTGTAGGACCAGGGAGTGGTCAGTGGCGGACCCAGATAGAGGTATCTGTAGGACCAGGGAGTGGTCATTGGCGGACCCAGATAGAGGTATCTGTAGGACCAGGGAGTGTTCAGTGGCGGACCCAGATAGAGGTATCTGTAGGACCAGGGAGTGGTCATTGGCGGACCCAGATAGAGGTATCTGTAGGACCAGGGAGTGGTCAGTGGCGGACCCAGATAGAGGTATCTGTAGGACCAGGGAGTGGTCAGTGGCGGACCCCGATAGAGGTATCTGTAGGACCAGGGAATGTTCAGTGGCGGACCCAGATAGAGGTATCTGTAGGACCAGGGAGTGGTCAGTGGCGGACCCAGATAGAGGTATCTGTATGACCAGGGAGTGGTCATTGGCGGACCAGATAGAGGTATCTGTAGGACCAGGGAGTGGTCATTGGCGGACCCAGATAGAGGTATCTGTAGGACCAGGGAGTGGTCATTGGCGGACCCAGATAGAGGTATCTGTAGGACCAGGGAGTGGTCATTGGCGGACCAGATAGAGGTATCTGTAGGACCAGGGAGTGGTCATTGGCGGACCCAGATAGAGGTATCTGTAGGACCAGGGAGTGGTCATTGGCGGACCCAGATAGAGGTATCTGTAGGACCAGGGAGTGGTCATTGGCGGACCCAGATAGAGGTATCTGTAGGACCAGGGAGTGGTCAGTGGCGGACCCAGATAGAGGTATCTGTAGGACCAGGGAGTGGTCATTGGCGGACCCAGATAGAAGTATCTGTAGGACCAGGGAGTGGTCATTGGCGGACCCAGATAGATGTATCTGTAGGACCAGGGGTGGTCCTTGGGACCCAATAAGGTATCTGTTTAAACCCGGGAGTGGTCCCTTGGCGGACCCCGATAGAGGACTGTAAGGGCCAGGGAAAGGGGGCCCCTTGGCGGAACCCAGATTGAGGTACTGAGGACCCCGGGGGTGTTTAGGGGCGGACTCAGATTGAGGGGGAAAACTGTAGGACCAGGGAGTGATATTTCGGACCAGATAGAGGTTTTCTGTAAAGGGCCAAGGAGTGGTTCAGGGCGGGCCCTATAAAACTAGAGGTATCTGTAGGCCCGGGAAATGGGGCAAATTGGGGGACCCAGTTAAAAGGGACTGTAGGAACCCTGGAGTTTCTGGCGTAAACCCCGAAGAGGAAACGTAGGACCAGGGGGGTGGTCATTTGGCGGGGCCCAATAAGGGTTTTTCTGTAAAGGGCCCGGGGGTTTTATTGGGGGGGGGGGGGGGGGAGGGGGGGGGGGGCGGGGGGGGGGGGAGGAAGAGGGGGGGGGGGGGGGGGGGGGGGGGGGGGGCGACCCAATAGGGGTATCGTAGGCCAAAGGGTGGGTTTAGTGCGGACCCCAAAAAAGGATTGGGACCAGGGAAATTTTTTTATTTGGGGGAACCCAAAAGGGTTTTCTGTAGGGCCCCGGGAGTGGTCAATTTTCGGACCCCGAAAAGAGGTATCTGTAGGACCCAGGGGGGGTCATTGGGGGACCCAGATAAGGTATCTGTAGGCCAAAGGGGGTGTTTCAGTGGCGGAAACCCCAATAGAGGTACTTTGGACCAGGAGTGTTCAGGGGGCGGGCCCAAAATAAGGAAACGGGAGGAAACCCGGGGGTGGGCATTGGCGGGCCCAATAGGGGTATCTGTAGGAAACCCGGGAGTGGTTAAGGGCGGACCCAATAGAAAGGGATCGGGAGGGCCAGGGATGTTAGGTGGCGGGGCCCAGAAGAGGTTCTTTAGGACCAGGATTTTCAGGTTTGGGGGACCCAGATAGAGGGACGAAGGGCCAGGGAATGGTTTATTGGCGGGGTCCAGATGAGGTTTCGGGAAGGGGCCAGGAGTTTAGGGCGGGCCCAATAGAGGTATCTGTGGACCAAAGGGGAAATGTTTAAATGGCGGACCCAGATAGAGGTATCGTTTTGGACCAGGGAGTGTTCAGTGGCGGACCCAAAGAGGAAACTGTGGAACCCCGGGGGGTTTCAGTGGCGGGCCCAATAAAAGGGATCGGGAGGGCCAGGGAGTTTTTCAGTTTGGGGGACCCAGATAGAGGATCCCGTAGTAAACCCGGGGTGTTTAGTGGGGGACCCAGATAGAGGTAATTGTTTGGGCCAGGGATTTCAGTGGGCCGGAAACCCCCGATAAGGATCTGTAGGACCAGGGAAATAATTTATTTGGGGGGGCCCCGATTGAGGTTTTCGTAGGACCAGGGAGTTTTCAGTGGCGGAACCCAAAATAGAGGTATCGGAGGCCCCGGGGTGTTCAGTGGGGGACCCAATAGAGGGTTTTTGTAGGCCCCGGGGGGTTTTAAGGGGGGACCCCCGGGTAGAGGTATCTGTAGGACCAGGGAAATTTCATGGCGGACCCAAATAGGGGGTTTCTGTAGGGCCAGGAGTGTTCATGGGGACCCAGATAGAGGGATCCCGGTTTGGGGCCAGGGTGGTTTAGTTGGGGGCCCCAAATAAGGGACTGTGGGACGCAAGTTTTATCGGCCGGGTTAAGAGTTACCAAAAGGGTCCAGGAAATTTAATGGGGGGAACCCAATAAGGGTTTTGGTTAAGACCCCAGGGGGTTGTCGGTGGGCCCCCAAAAAGGGTTTGTGGGTGGGGTTCAGTTGGGCAACCCGGTCCCAAAGTTCTTTTTTGGTTCCATGGAAAATTTTTTTTTGGGGGAGGTTTAATCGAGGTTTTTAAAGGGTCCGAAATGAAATGGGGAAGCCCACATAAGTTCTTAAAGGGGGCCGGAAATATTTTTGTGAGGGGGCCCCCAAAAAGAGTTAAAATTGGCTTTCCCCAAAAAGAGTTTCCCGGGGGCCCTTTCCAGCCAAGAGGTTTTATCCTGGGCCGGGCCAAAAGGGAATTTAATTTTGTTAGGGGGCCAAAAGTTTTGGGGGGTGATATGGATTGGGTTCCAAAAAAACACCCCCCCCAAAAAAAAACACACACCAAAAACCCCACACCACACAACACACACACACACACACAAAACAATAAAGAGAGAGAGAGAGAAAAGGGGAGAGAGAGAGAGGAGAGAGAGAGAGAGAGAGAGAAAAAGAGATTGAACACTGATTGCACTACAAATATACTCCCCTTACTTTTAGTACTTTTTTAAAGGGCCCCTTTTACGAAAAATTTCGGGCCCAAAAAAGGGATGGGCATTCCGCTGAGAAAAATTATTTGTTTAGTGGGTTTAGAAATTTTTGGTTTTTAGCTAAACCCGGAGACATACAAATTTCCTGTGTAATTTTTTTGAGCTTCTTCAGTGAGAAAATACAAAATTCGGGGGTTTTTTTTTTGATAGTTTTTTTTTGAACTGATTGGGGGGTTTTTAAGCATTCATTACCAATTGAAAACTTTCCCAGCTTTCTAAATAATTAAAAAGCCACTTAGACCAAAAAATGAAATTTAGTTCCCTTTTTTGTAAGCCTGTCTGGTTTTAGAAAAAGAGAAATGGGGGTCAGGAATTTAAAACAATGATCAAATACAGCTAGCAAACGAAGATCAAAGCCCAGTGGCCTGCGTCGCTTTGGTGAGGGGCCCAAAGCTGAAGAGATAGCGGGGAAGAGTAAAACTTTTTTGAGAAAACAGGTTGGGAAGGGGTTTTCCTATATGAAAAGACGTTTGAAACCGGGCTAATTGGGGACAACCCCAAGCTTTCCCTTCAAAAAGTTTCCAAAGACGATACGGATCAGGTTTAGAGGGGGAGGGAGGGAGTGTGTATTTCCCTCGAAAAACCCAAAGATAACACATGTCCCGAATGAACGGGCCCCGGGCTCACGATGGGAAAAAAAAGTGCAAAAAAATTTTTTCCGAGGGTTGACGAAAATAACGGAAAGGGATGGGTTTTAGAAGGATTGTAAGCAATCATGGGGGAAAATAACGTTTTAAGATGACAGATTATGACAGATTATTGAGGAATGATGTGGGGTTTTAAAGAAGGTTATGATAGGCCCGAGCGTGATTCGATAGAAAATTTAAAAACTGAAGTTGGGGGGGAAAAAGATGACGATGATGGGGATGACTGGGGTTAAATGGGGGATCAGGGTTTGGGGCTCCCTTTTTTTCTGACGTTTTCTCGCATTGAACTCCAAGATTTCCTTCCCCCTCGTCGGGTTTTTACAAATGCGATCGTTTTTTAATGCCATGGTTTTGGGGAGCTACGGGTTTAAATTTTTTTTTTGGGTATGGTGTAACAGCACCAGGAAACATGTTTTTTTGATTTTTTCCCATCCTTGCATTGGGCCCAAAAACCTACTTTTTTTGCAAAGGGGAATGAGGGTTCAAGGGTCGTGGAAAGTTTTTTTTTTTCGCAAAGCGTTTAGGCCCCGGAACTCAAATTTGCAGTTTCCAAAGGGAAAAACTAGGGTTTGGGAGGGGGGGGTGGAATGGGGGGGAGGGGAAGGGGGGACTGGAGGCCCGGGTTTTGGGAAAGAAATCCGAAAAAAAATCCCGAAAACCCACTAGGCTAAAAAAATTCCCCCACCGACTAGGGTACTTTTCCCAAAGGGGAAACGAACCTTGGGACAAGAGTCAGACCCACAAGGCCAACCACGAGGATTGGCTATTTCCGAGAGATAAGGAATTGATGAAAAGTTAATGGCTGACGTTTGATCGATGAAGCTTAATGAGGTAAATAAGATTAATGATGGTGATAATGATTAATGATTGATGTTGATATCGATGTTATGAAGCTTCATGATGGGTGAATAATGATTATGATGGTTTGATGTTGATATCGATGTTATGAGCTAATGATGGGTGAATAATGATTAATGATGGTTTGATGTGTGATTATTGATGTTATGAAGCTTAACGATGGGTGAGTAATGATTAATGATGGTGATAATGATTAATGAATGGTTGAATGTTGATATCGATGTTATACGATTGGATTTGATGTCATAGCATGTTGATTACGATAATGTGCAGAGTGAAGACTATTGTAATTCTCAAGGCCGTGAAATGAACATGTCTAGGCGTTTAGGTCAATACGCTGTCTATACTACTCTGAAATGAACATGTCTAGGCGTTTAGTCAATACGCTGTCTATACTACTCTGAAATGAACATGTCTAGGCTTTACTCAATACATTTTGTCAATGCTACTCTGAAATGAACATGTCTAGGCGTTTAGTCATACGTTGTCAATGCTACTCTGAAATGAACATGTCTAGGCGTTTAGTCAATACGTTGTCAATGCTACTCTGAAATGAACAGGTCTAGGCGTTTAGTCAATACGTTGTCAATGCTACTCGAATGAACATGTCTAGGCGTTTAGTCAATACGCTGTCTATACTACTCTGAAATGAACATGTCTAGGCGTTTAGTCAATACGTTGTCATGCTACTCTGAAATGAACATGTCTAGGCGTTTAGTCAATACGTTGTCAATGCTACTCTAAAATGAACATGTCTAGGCGTTTAGTCAATACGTTGTCAATGCTACTCTAAAATGAACATGTCTAGGCGTTTAGTCAATACGTTGTCAATGCTACTCTGAAATGAACATGTCTAGGCGTTTAGTCAATACGCTTCAATGCTACTCGAAATGAACACGTCTAGGCGTTTAGTCAATACGCTGTCAATGCTACTCTGAAATGAACACGTCTAGGCGTTTGGTCAATACGCTGTCAATGCTACTCTGAAATGAACATGTCTAGTCGTTTTAGTCAATACTTTCAATGCTACTCTTGGCCGACACACCAACCACACCACAGTCTTGTTTCCTCATTCCCACATTCGGTCTCCTCGTCACTGTTATCCATTGTCCTGTTTTGTTGATTCCCTTGTTTACAGTTCTGTAGATCCATACGCCAACTCACGCTCCCCATTCCAGTCTTCAGTCTCCCTTTTGCTCCCCTCTCCCTCTGTCTGTGCCTGACTGTCGTGTCAGAGGGAACAGTGCTCCCCTCTCCCTCTGTCTGTGTCTGACTGTCGTGTCAGAGGGAACAGTGCTCCCATCTCCCTCTGTTTGTGTCTGACTGTCGTGTCAGAGGGAACAGTCTCCCCTCTCCCTCGTCTGTCTGTGTCTGACTGTCGTGTCAGAGGGAACAGTGCTCCCCTCTCTCCTCTGTCTGTGCCTGACTGTCGTGTCAGAGGGAACAGTGCTCCCCTCTCCCTCTGTCTGTGTCTCGACTGTCTCTCCCTCTGTCTGTGCCTGTCTGTCTCTCCCTCTGTCTGTGCCTGACTGTCTCCTCCCTCTGTCTGTGTCTGACTGCTCTCCCTCTGTCTGTGTCTGACGTCGTGTCAGAGGGAACAGTGCTCCCCTCTCCCTCTGTCTGTGTCTGACTGTCGTGTCAGAGGAAACAGTGCTCCCCTCTCCCTCTGTCTGTGCCTGACTGTCTCTCTCCCTCTGTCTGTGTCTGACTGTCTCTCCCTCTGTCTGTGCCTGACTGTCTCTCTCTCTGTCTGTGTCTGACGTCGTGTCAGAGGGAACAGTGCTCCCCTCTCCCTCTGTCTGTGTCTGACTGTCTCTCCCTCTGTCTGTGCCTGACTGTCTCTCCCCTCGTCTGTGCCTGACTGTCTCTCCCTCTGTCTGTGTCTGACTGTCGTGTCAAGGGAACAGTGCTCCCCTCTCCCTCTGTCTGTGTCTGACTGTCGTGTCAGAGGGAACAGTGCTCCCCTCTCTCCCCTGTCTGTGTCTGACTGTTGTGTCAGAGGGGACAGTGCTCCCCTCTCCCTCTGTCTGTGTCTGACTGTCTCTTCCTCTGTCTGTGTCTGACTGTCTCTCCCTCTGTCTGTGTCTGACTGTTGTGTCAGAGGGGACAGTGCTCCCCTCTCTCCTCTGTCTGTGTCTGACTGTCGTGTCAGAGGGAACGGTGCTCCCCTCTCTCCCTGTCTGTGTCTGATTGTCGTGTCAGAGGGAACAGTGCTCCCCACTCTCCCTCTGTCTGTGCTGACTGTCGTGTCAGAGGGAACGGGGCTCCCCTCCCCTCTGTCTGTGTCTGACTGTCTCTCCCTCTGTCTGTGTCTGACTGTCGTGTCAGAGGGAACAGTGCTCCCCACTCTCCCTCTGTCCTGTGCCTGACTGTCGTGTCAGAGGGAACGGGGCTCCCCTCTCCCTCTGTCTGTGTCTGACTGTCTCTCTCCCTCTGTCTGTGTCTGACTGTCGTGTCAGAGGGAACAGTGCTCCCCTCTCCTCTGTCTGTGCCTGACTGTCTCTCCCTCTGTCTGTGCCAGACTGTCCTCTCCTCTGTCTGTGCTAGACTGTCTCTCCCTCTGTCTGTGCTAGACTGTCTCTCCCTCTGTCTGTGTCTGACTGTCCGTGTCAGAGGGAACAGTGCTCCCCTCTCTCCCTCTGTCTGTGTCTGACTGTCGTGTCAGAGGGAACAGTGCTCCCCCTCTCCCTCTGTCTGTGCCTGACTGTCTCTCCCTCTGTCTGTGCCTGACTGTCTCTCCCTCTGTCTGTGCCTGACTGTCTCTCTCCCTCTGTCTGTGCCTGACTGTCGTGTCAGAGGGACAGTGGAAAGGTTGCTGTACACATTGTCGCATTCATTCCTTGCCAACACCGTGTCCTCTCTCCCTCTGTCTGCATTCATTCCTTGCCAACACCGTGTCCTCTCTCCCTCTGTCTGCATTCATTCCTTGCCAACACCATGTCCTCTCTCCCTCTGTCTGCATTCATTCCTTGCCAACACCGGTCCTCTCTCCCTCTGTCTGCATTCATTCCTGCCAACACCATGTCCTCTCTCCCTCTGTCTGCAGTCATTCCTTGCCAACACCGTGTCCTCTCTCCCTCTGTCTGCATTCATTCCTTGCCAACACCATGTTCTCTGTCCCTCTGTCTGCATTCATTCCTTGCCAACACCATGTCAGTCATTTTGGACACATTCTCGCTCAGTTCCCTCCTCCAGTTTGCCTGTCTTTGTGTCTGAGTGTTTGTCTGTCAGTATGTATGTCTGTTTCCCTGTCTCTGCCTGCCTGTCTGAGTGTTTGTCTGTCAGTATGTATGTCTGTTTCCCTGTCTCTGTCTGCCTGTCTGAGTGTTTGTGTGTCAGTATGTATGTCTGTTTCCCTCTGTCTCTGTCCGCCTGTCTGAGTGTTTGTGTGTCAGTATGTATGTCTGTTTCCCTCTGTCTCTGTCCGCCTGTCTGAGTGTTTGTCTGTCAGTATGTATGTCTGTTTCCCTCTGTCTGCCTGTCTGAGTGTTTGTGTGTCAGTATGTATGTCTGTTTCCCCTGTGTCTCTGTCTGCCTGTCTGAGTGTCTGTATGTCAGTGTGTATGTCTGTTTACTGACATACAAACACTCAGACTCAGTATGTATGTATGTATGTATGTATGTTTTGTCAGCACAACCATGAGTTAATCTGACAATAAATTGGTTTCAGTCAGTATGTCTGTTTCCCTCTGTCTCTGACTGTCTAGGTCTCTCTGTGCCTCTGTCCTGTCTGTCTGTCTGTCCTGTCTGTCTGTCTGTCTGTCTCTCTCTCTCTCTCTGTCTCTGTCTCGTCGCTCTGTCTCTCTGTCTCTCGTTCTTTCTGTTTCGGTCTCTGTCTCTGTTTGTCTCTGTCTGGTCTATCTCTCAATCTCTATTTCTGTCTGTGTGTCTGTCTGAATCTCTCTCTCTCCCCTCTCCTCTCTTCTCTCTCCTCTCTCTCTCTCTCTCCTCTTCTCTCTCCCTCTCTCTCTCTCTCTCTCTCTCTTCGCCCCCCCCCACTCCCTCTGTGTCTCTGTCTGCCTCCATCTCTACGCATGTGTCTTTCTGTCTCTGTCTGTCTCTCTGGCTGGCTGTCTCTGTCTGTCTGCCTGTCAGCCTGCCTGTGTGTGTGTGTGTGTGTGTGTGTGTGTGTGTGTGTGTGTGTGTGTGTGTGTGTGTGTGTGTGTGTGTGTGCGCCCGCGCGCGCATGCGTGCCTGTGTGCGTGCGTGTGTGTGTGTGGGCGTGCGTGCGCGCGTGTCTATTTCTCTCTGTCTCTCTCGTTCTTTTCATCGTTCTCTCTCTTTACTCTCGCGCCCCTACCCCCCCCCCCCCCCCCCCCCCCCCCCCCCCCGTATTCCCTCTTACACACATGCACACATTCTGACAACAAAATAACCTCTTTTCACCCCCACGTCCTCTCCTGTCGTCCTGTACATCAATTTCTTTCTCTTTGTTTTTTTTTTTTCTTTTTTGATTCCTTCCAATGCACCCACCCTTATCCTCGGCCCATTCCGCACACCCACTCATTTGTCATTGACTGACAGTTTGTGATATTCCCTTCAGCATCTGTGTTCCTTTTTCTTGATCTGCCTGAAACTCGCAGTCAGCAACACCCCTCCCTTTGAGGTTCTATGGGGAAGGGACAAGGGGAAAGAGGGTGAAATTTAAAACCAATTATGTATTCAAATTTTGAGACAGCCAGGCTTCTGTGATTCGCTAGTTACTGTGTATTTACGACAGTTGATTTTCTTCGTTGGATATATCTTTCTTTTGGCTTTCTTCGCCCCCCCCCCCCCCTCTCTCTCTCTCTCTCTCTCTCTCTCTCTCTCTCTCTCTCTCTCTCTCTCTCTCTCTCTCTCTCTCTCTCTCTCTCTCTCTCTCTCATGAAGGGCAATGGCCTATACATTAATAATCTGTCCGTATCCGTATCTGTCTCTCTGTCTGTCTGTCTTTTCTTTTCTTTCTTTCACTTCGTATTCCTGTCTTTCATTTCCTTCTTCCCTTCCTTTCTCTTTATCGTCTCATGCAGAATGAAAGTGTCCCGACAGCAAGCAATAGAACCTGAATAAACCCTGACGGTGTGCATCAAACAATAGAACCTGAATAAACCCTCAAACAATAGAACCTGAACAAACCCTGACGGTGTACATCAAACAATAGAACCTGAATAAACACTGACGGTGTGTATTAAACAATAGAACGTGAATAAACCCTGACGGTGTGCATCAAACAATAGAACCTGAATACACCCTGACGGTGTGCATCAAACAATAGAACCTGATTAACCCTGACGGTGTGTATTAAACAGTACAACCACCAAACAATAGAACCTGAATAAACTCTCAAACAATAGAACCTGAATAAACCCTGACGGTGTGCATCAAACAATAGAACCTGAATAAACCCTGACGGTGTGTATTAAACAATAGAACCTGAATAAACCCTGACGGTGTGCATCAAACAGAGAACCTGAATAAACCCTGACGGTGTGTATTAAACAATAGAACCACCCAAACAATAGAACCTGAATAAACCCTCAAACAATAGAACCTGAACAAACCCTGACGGTGTGCATCAAACAATAGAACCTGAATGAACCCTGACGGTGTGTAACAAACAATAGAACCTGAATAAACCCTCAAACAATAGAACGTGAATAAACCCTGACGGTGTGCATCAAACAATAGAACGTGAATAAACCCTGACGGTGTGTATCAAACAATAGAACATGAATAAACCCTGACGGTGTGCATCAAACAATAGAACCTGAATAAACCCTGACGGTGTGTATCAAACAATAGAACCTGATTAAACCCTCAAACAATAGAACGTAACTAAACCCTGACGGTGTGCATCAAACAATAGAACCTGAATAAACCCTCAAACAATAGAACCTGAATAAACCCTGACGGTGTGCATCAAACAATAGAACCTGAATAAACCCTGACGATGTCATCAGACAATAGAACCTGAATAAACCCTGACGGTGTGCATCAAACAATAGAACGTGAATCAACCCTGACGGTGTGCATCAAACAATAGAACCATCAAACAATAGAACCTGAATAAACCCTGACGGTGTGCATCAAACAATAGAACCTGAACAAACCCTGTCTATCATTTCCATCTTCCCTTCCATTCTCTTTATCGTCTCATGCAGAATGAAAGTGTCCGACAGCAAGCAATAGAACCTGAATAAACCCTGACGGTGTGCATCAAACAATAGAACCTGAATAAACCCTCAAACAATAGAACCTGAATAAACCCTGACGGTGTGCATCAAACAATAGAACCTGAATAAACCCTGACGGTGTGCATCAAACAATAGAACGTGAATAAACCCTGACGGTGTGTATCAAACAATAGAACCTGAATAAACCTTCAATCATAGAACCTGAATAAACCCTGACGGTGTGTATCAAACAATAGAACCTGAATAAACCTTCAATCAATAGAACCTGAATAAACCCTGACGGTGTGTATCAAACAATAGAACCTGAATAAACCCTCAAACAATAGAACGTGAATAAACCGAGTGTCATCAAACAATAGAACCTGAATAAACCCTGACGGTGTGCATCAAAATGAACAATAACTAGAACAATAGAACTAATAACCCTGACGGTGTGTATCAAACAATAGAACCTGAATAAACCCTCAAACAATAGAACCTGAATAAACCCTGACGGTGTGTATCAAACAATAGAACTGAATAAACCCTGACGTGTGCATCAAACAATAGAACCTGAATAAACCCTGACGGTGTGCATCAAACAATAGAACCTGAATAACCCTGACGGTTTGCTATCAAAACAATAGAACCTGAATAAACCCTGACGGTGTGTATCAAACAATAGAACCTGAATAAACCCTGACGGTGTGCATCAAACAATAGAACCTGAATAAACCCTGACGGTGTGTATCAAACAACAGAACGTGAATAAACCCTGACGGTGTGCATCAAACAATAGAACGTGAATAAACCCTGACGGTGTGTATCAAACAGTAGAACCTGAATAAACCCTGACTGTGTGCATCAAACGTCCCAATAGTCTAAGTCCGCCAGAGAATGTCCATTGTAACTGACCATACAGACTTGCATGGTGCAGGTTGTAATTATGTTTTGAAAAAGCGGTTAAAGAAGAGAATAATGGTGGCCCCACTCTTATACCGAAAGGGAAAAGAGAAAAGAAATGTGAAAACAATGGCAGGTTGGAGGACCTCTAAAACAAACAAACAAACAACCTCCAAAATATCCCCCCCCCCCCTCCGCTTCACCCTTTCCGGTCACTCTCTCTCTCTCTCTCTCTCTCTCTCTCTCCTCTCTCTCTCTCTCTCTCTCTCTCTCTCTCTCTCTCTCTCTCTCTGTTTCTGTCTCTCTCTCTCTGTGTCTCTGCGTCCGTCCGTCCGTCTGTCTGTCTGTCTGGCTGTCTTTTTGTCTATCTGTCTCTCTTTTCTCTCTGTCTCTCTCACTCTCTTATCTCTCTCTCTCTCTCTCTCTCTCTCTCTCTCTCTCTCTCTCTTCTCTCTCTCTCTCTCTCTCTCTCCGTTCGTTCGTGTCGTCGTCTGTGGATGTGTGTGTGTGTGTGTGGTGTGTGTGTGTGTGTGTGTGTGTGTGTGTGTGAGCGAGTTGTTTCCTCTTCTTTGTCTTGATCTATTCTTACTATGCTGCCTTCACAGGGTGAACATCACGACCGATCTCCAGCTTTTTGCAGGTGTCATTTCCATCGGCTCTTGCTGTGCTCTCTCCTTACTTACCGCCATCACAGACGACTCTGACAACCACTCTTGCTGTGCTCTCTCCTTAATGTACTGCCATCACAGACGACTTGACGACCACTGTCCAGCTTCTTCCTGTTCCCATTTCCCTCAACTCTGATCAGGGTTGCACGTGCTTATACATTCACCTTCCCCAATATCCGCTGTCGTAAGATTCAGGAAACGGGGACAGGCATCGGCCTGATTAGCTGCTATAGGTTTCTGCAGGCTGCGGCAGATGCTGTGGTAGATGTAGAGACAGACACAGGCTCACAGGATTAGCTGCTAGAGGTTTCTGCAGGCTGCGGCAGATGCTGTGGTAGATGTAGAGACAGACACAGGCTCACAGGATTAGCTGCTAGAGGTTTCTGCAGGCTGCGGCAGATGCTGTGGTAGATGTAGAGACAGACACAGGCTCACAGGATTAGCTGCTAGAGGTTTCTGCAGGCTGCGGCAGATGCTGTGGTAGATGTAGAGACAGACACAGGCTCACAGGATTAGCTGCTAGAGGTTTCTGCAGGCTGCGGCAGATGCTGTGGTGGATGTAGAGACAGACACAGGCTCACAGAGAGGCGTTCAGGTAAACAACCGGATAGACCGACGGACAGGTTAGATAGATGATAAAGAACATGTAGGCAGCCAGATATTCAAATGGAACATATGCAAACACAAGGATAACATACTTACAAATACATACACACACGGACGCATTCATACAAGCACATACGGACTTACATATGCATGATCGCAAGCACGGATGCAAGATCTCCTCATACACACACACCGGCCCTCCTTCTTCTCAACCAATCTTTCCCCCTCCTCCTCCTCCTTGTCAACCTTCTTTTCCCCACCTCCTCCTCAACCTTCTTTCCCCCTCCTCCTCAATCTTCTTTCCCCTCCTTCTGACCTTCTTTTCCCCTCCTTCTCAACCTTCTTTCCCCCTCCTCCTCCCTTTCTACCTTCTTTCTCCTCCTCTTCTAACCTTCTTCCCCCCCCTCTTCCCTCCCTTCTCCCTCCTCCCCCTCAACCTTCTTCCCCTCCTTTCAACATTCTTTCCCCTTCCTCCTTTAAACCTTCTTTCCCCCCTCCTCCCACATTTCTTTCCCCCTCCTCCTTCTCAACCTTCTTTTCCCCTCCTCCTTCTCAACATTCTTTCCCTCCTTCCTCAACCTTCTTTCCCTCCTCTCAACCTTCTTCCACCTCCTCCTCCTCTCCTTCTTTCCTCTCTTCCTTCAACCTTCTTTCCCTCCTCCTCCTTCTCAACTTCTTCCCGCTCCTCCTCTCTCAACTTCTTCCCGCTCCTCCTCCTCCTCAACCTTCTTTCCCCTCCTCTTCTTCTCAACCTTCTTTTCCCTCTCCTCCTCACCTTCTTCCCGCTCCTCTCCTCAACCTTCTTTCCCCTCCTCTCTCCCTCCCCTTCTTTCCCCCCTCTCCTTCCAACCTTCTTCCCCTCCTCCACAACCTTCTTCTCCTCCTTCTCGACTTTTTCCTCTCTCCTTTCAACCTTCTTCCCGTCCTCCTTCTCAACCTTCCCGCTCCTCCTTCTAAACCTTCTTTCCTTTTCTCACCTTTTCCTCCTCTCCTCAACCTTCTTTCCCCCTCCGTTTTACCTCCTGTCCCCCTCCTCCTTCTTCTAACCTTCTTCCCCCCCTCTCCTCAACCTTCTTTCCCCCTCCTCCTCTTAACTTCTTCCCCTCCTCTCAACTTCTTTCCACCTCTCCATCCTTCCACTTCTTTCCCCTTCCTCTCAACCTTCTTTCACCTTCCATCTAACCTCTTTCTGCTCCTCAACTTCTTTCCCCCTCCTCCATCTCAACTTTCTTTCCCCCTCTCCTCAACCTTCTTTCCCACCTCCTCCATCCAACCTTCTTTCCCCTCCCTCTAACTTCTTTCCCCTCCTCCTCATCTCAACTTTCTTTCCCCTCCCTCCCAACCTTTCTTTCCCCTCCTCCTCTCTCAACCTTTTCCCCCTTCTTCCCACCTCCTCCATCTCAACTTCTTCCCCTTCCCCCAACCTTTTTTCCCCTCCTCCTCCTCAACCTTCTTTCCCCACCTCCTCCTCAACCTTCTTCCCCACCTCCTCCATCTCAACCTTCTTTCCCCCTCTCCTCCTCAACCTTCTTTCCTCTCCTCCTCAACCTTCTTTTCCCTCCTCTTCAACCTTCTTTTCCCTCCTCCATCTTAACCTTCTTCCCCTCCTCCTCTCAACCTTCTTTCTCCTCCTCCTCCTCAACCTTCTTTCCCCTCCTCCTCCTCAACCTTCTTTTCTCCCTCTTCCTCAACCTTCTTTCCCCCTCCTCGTCCTTCTCAACCTTCTTTCCACTCCTCGTCCTTCTCAACCTTCTTTCCCCCTCCTCCCTCCTCAACTCTCTTCTCCTTTTCCTCCTTCTCAACCTTCTTTCCTCCTCCTCCTTCTCAACCTTCTTTGCTCCTCCTCCTCAACCTTCTTCCCCCTCCTCGTCCTCAGCCTTCTTTCCCCCTCCTACTCTTAACCTTCTTACCCCACCACCTCAACCTTCTTTCCCTCCTCCTCCTCATCTCAGCCTTCTTTCCCCTCTCCTCCTCCATCTCAGCCTTCTTTCCCCTCCTCCTCCTCCATCTCAGCCTTCTTTCCCCTCCTCCTCCTCCATCTCAGCCTTCTTTCCCCCTCCTCCTTCTGAACTTTGTTCCCCTCCTCCTCCCTCCTTAACCTTCTTTCCCGTCCTTCGCCTTCTCAACCTTCTTTCCCCCCCCTCCTCTTTCTCCACCTTCTTCCCGTCTAATCAACCTTTCCCCTCCTCCTTCTCAACTTCTTCCCCCCACTTCTTCTCAACCTTCTTTCCCATCTCCTCCTTCTCAACCTTCTTCCCCTTCTCCTCAACCTTCTTTCCCCCTCCTTCTCAACCTTTTTTCCCCCCACATCCTCTCAACCTTCTTCCCTCCTCAACCTTCTTTCTCCTCATCAACCTTCTTTCCCTCCTCCTTGTCAACCTTCTTTCCCACCTGTTGTCAACCTTCTTTCCCCCTCCTCCTCCATCTCAACCTTCTCTCCCCCTCTTCCTCCACCTCAACCTTCTTTCCCCTCCTCCTTGTCAACCTTCTTTCCCCCTCCTCCTCCTCCATCTCAACCTTCTTTCCCCTCCTCCTTCTCAACTTCTTTCCCCCTCCTCCTCAACTTTCTTTTCCGTCCTCCTTCTCCTCCTTTACCACTCCTCCTTCTTTGTCCCCTGCTCCTTCTCCTTTATCCCTCCCCCTTGTCATCCCTTTCCCCCTTCTCGTCCTCCTTATTTCCCCCTCCTTCTTCTTCTATGCTCACTGGTTCCACCTCCTTCTCCTCCTCCTCGTTTCCCCCTTCTCCTTTCCCTTTCTTCTTTTCCTCCTTCTTCCCACCTCCCTCCTTTTCCTTCTGCTCCTTCGCTCTGCCTGTGTGCATTGCATGTCCGCGGGGTGGTGTGTCTTTCATTCGTACTCCTTCTCTGTCTCTGTCACTGTCTCTGTGTCCGTCTCCGTCTGTCTGTCTGTTGGTCTGTCTGTCTCTCTATGTGTCTATCTCCAGACAGATAGACAGACGGAGAGACAGAGAGATAGTGTGTGCGTGCATGCGTGCGTGCGTGTGTGTGTGTGTGTTTGTGTTGTGTGTGTGTGTGTGTGTGTGTGTGTGTGTGTGTATGTGAGTGAGTGAGTGAGTGTGTATGTGTGCGCGCTTGCTTGGCTGTAGTTTCCATGTCTGAAGTGAATAGATATGTCGGAAGGAAGATGAATGCAGCCAGACCTCGTTTTGCAGCTGTCCCCAATCTGAACACTTCTGTTGGCCCGGATCTTCGGGGCAGAAATAGGACTCGTTTTTATTTTAATTGAAAAAAAAAATGTTGACAAAGGAATTTTTTTGTTTTTTTATTTCAAAACGTTGCAAAAACAACGCGTTTATGGTCATACCGAATATAGTGGAGGCTTTGAGGAATGGCGAGGATGAGAGCGAGACGTATGGGGGAGGCGAAGAGAGAGAGAGAGAGAGAGAAGAGAGAGAGAGAGAGACAGAGAGACAGAGAGACAGAGAGAGACGGAGGGAGTGGGGTGGCGTGAGGGTTGAAACGTGAAAAGAAAAGGGTATTAATTTTACACATGAGGGGCGGTTACACAAAACAAAAACAAAAAAAAACAAACAAAAAGATAAAAAGAACAAAAAACAACCCAAACAGGAAGCAGGTCGATTAGGAGAGGATGGAAGGGGAGGGAGGAGGCAAAGGGAGGAGGTGGATGGTGTGAAGATGTTTAACCTGTGTGTGTATGTGTGTGTGTGTGTGTGTGTGTGTGTGTGTGTGTGTATGTGTGTGTGTGTGTGTGTGTGTGTGTGTGAGAGAGAGAGAGAGAAGAGAGAGAGAGAGAGAGAGAGAGATATGTGTGTATGTATGTATGTATGTGTGTGTGTGTGTTTGTGTGTGTGTGTGTGTGTGTGTGTGTGTGTGTGTGTGAGAGAGAGAGAGAGAGAGAGAGAGAGAGAGAGAGAGAGACAGAGACAGAGACAGAGAGAGATGTGTGTGTGTGTGTGTGTGTGTGTGAGAGAGAGAGAGAGAGAGAGAGAGAGAGAGAGAGAGAGAGAGAGAGAGAAGAGAGATGTGTGTATGTATGTGTGTGTGTGTGTTTGTGTGTGTGTGTGTGTGTGTGTTGTGTGTGTGTGTGTGTGTGGTGTGGTGAGAGAAGAGAGATACAGAGAGAGATGTGTGTGTGTGTGTGTGAGAGAGAGAGAGAGAGAGAGAGAGAGAGAGAGAGAGAGAGAGAGAGAGTGTGTATGTATGTGTGTGTGTGTGTGTGTGTGTGTGTGTGAGAGAGAGAGAGAGAGAGAGAGAGAGAGAGAGAGAGAGAGAGAGAGAGAGAGAGAGAGAGAGAGAGAAGCATGGTGGTGGTGGTGTTAGCAGACTGGTTCGTGAAACGAAAACAAGTGATGGATGATGGGCGGCGATACAAAAAGCAATAAGAGAAAAAAGAAAGGAGGTAGACTAGGAGAGGATGAGAGGGGAAAGAGGAAATGGCAGGGAGGGAGGTGTATTGTGTGAAAAATGCTCAATGGTACAACAATGATTGTGGGCAATCTCTCTCTTTTTCAGATGTGAGTATAGTTTGATATCATGCTGGGTGATTGTGGTCACAGATTGTTGCCGTGTGTTGTGGCCTTGATGTGGAGTCGTTTTAGACAGCATTGAAAACGATGCTCTAATGAACAAGAATGGAACTGGCGTTCTGAGTGCTTACATGCTTAGGCCTTTCCGCCCGTAATAGAGTGTTGGCCATCGTCAACTGTAGGCTCGACTCTGACCAACCCCTCCCGGGTCTGTCGGTTGGTTCCCTTCGTCTGTAATTCTGCCCACGGTCTGTTCTTTAACTGTTTGTAAGTCACCCCCTTTCCCTTCTACCCTGCGAGTTCTGGGAACTAAGACAGAAGCTGACGTATGGTGTGGTATGCTGGTGTGTGTGTCCTACCCAGTCCCATTGTCTCCTGCCGTAGGCCTGACCAGTCTGCCACCGGACATCAGAAATGGGTGTCAGAGAGAGGTATTGATGAAAGGCTGTATCTTCAGCTGCATGGCTTTGGATTTCCATCACGTCGACATGGGGAACGGCCAGGCCTAATTTGACGTTGGGATGAAGGATAGGGAGTGTGGAAGCTGCGCTGATTTCTCTGGAGGCCCAGTTTGTTCTTCGGCAGGACAAAGGCCGCTCATGCCTCGCCTTTCCTGGCACTGACGTCTCAATGCCCCCCCCCCCCCTCCCTCTCCCCCTCTCGATCTCCTGTCTATCAGCCACACTGCCGAGGAACAGAAAGGACCTGACCTCCTTGATTGTCTGTCCGTCTGGCTGATTCTGATGGGGTTGGCAGTGGTATTGATCTTCATTGCTTCAAACTAAGGTCCTATATGACACAGTTTGAAGTGGTCCTGGGCGCCATTTGAAGAGCTCTCTCGTTGGACATCCTGTCAAATGTGTCTTACCGCTCGCTAGTAAAGTGTTGTCTTAGTGGATACCACTGGAAGTGTTATTCGGGGCACCATTGGAAGTTTTGTCTGGCTGTACAGTGCTTGAAGTGCTGTCTTACCGGACATCCTTTTGAGGCGGTGTCTTACTGCACGCCATTTGAAGTGGTGTTTTACTGTACACCATTTGAAGTGGTGTCTTACTGTACAACCTTTAAAGTGGTGTCTTACTGTACACCATTTGAAGTGGTGTCTTACTGTACACCATTTGAAGTGGTGTCTTACTGTACACCATTTGAAGTGGTGTCTTACTGTACAACCTTTGAAGTGGTGTCTTACTGTATACCATTTGAAGTGGTGTCTTACTGTACACCATTTGAAGTGGTGTCTTACTGTACACCATTTGAGACGGTGTCTTACTGTACACCATTTGAAGTGGTGTCTTACTGTACACAATTTGAAGTGGTGTCTTACTGTACACCATTTGAAGTGGTGTCTTACTGTACACCATTTCAGACGGTGTCTTACTGCACTCCATTTGAAGTGGTGTCTTACTGCACAGTGCTTGATGTGCTGTTCTACTGGACATCCGTTTTAGGTGGTGTCATACTGCACGCCATTTGAAGTGGTGTCTTACTGCACGCCATTTAAAGTGATGTCTTACTGCACGCTATTTGAAGTGGTGTCTTACTGTACACCATTTGAAGTGGTGTTTTACTGTACACCATTTGAAGTGGTGTCTTACTGCACGCCATTTGAAGTGGTGTCTTACTACACGCCATTTGAAGTGGTGTCTTACTGCACGCCATTTGAAGTGGTGTCTTACTGCACGCCATTTGAAGTGGTGTCTTGCTGTACACCATTTGAAGTGGTGTCTTACTGCACGCCATTTGAAGTGATGTCTTACTGCACGCCATTTGAAGTGATGTCTTACTGCACACCATTTGAAGTGGTGTTTACTGTACACCATTTGAAGTGGTTTTTACTGTACACCATTAAAGTGATGTCTTACTGTACACCATTTGAAGTGGTGTCTTACTGTACACCATTTGAACTGGTGTCTTACTTTACACCATTTGAAGTAGTGTCTTACTGTACACCATTTGAAGTAGTGTCTTACTGTACACCATTTGAAGTAGTGTCTTACTGTACACCATTTGAAGTGGTGTTTTACTGTACACCATTTGAAGTAATGTCTTATTTTACTCCATTTGAAGTGGTGTCTTACTGTACACCATTTGAAGTGGTGTTTTACTGTACACCATTTGAAGTGGTGTTTTACTGTACACCATTTGAAGTGGTGTCTTACTGTACACCATTGAAGTGGTGTCTTACGGTGCACCATTTGAAGTGGTGTCTTACTGTACACCATTTGAAGTGGTGTTTACTGTACACCATTTGAAGTGGTGTCTTACTGTACACCATTTGAAGTGGTGTTTTACTGTACACCATTTGAAGTGGTGTTTTACTGTACACCATTTGAAGTGGTGTTTTACTGTACACATTTGAAGTGGTGTCTTACTGTACACCATTTGAAGTGGTGTCTTACGGTGCACCATTTGAAGTGGTGTCTTACTGTACACCATTTGAAGTGGTGTTTACTGTACACCATTGAAGTGGTGTTTTACTGTACACCATTTGAAGTGGGTTTTACTGTACACCATTTGAAGTGATGTCTTAATTCACTCCATTTGAAGTGGTGTCTTACTGTACACCATTTGAAGTGGTGTCTTACTGTACACCATTTGAAGTGGTGTTTTACTGTACACCATTTGAAGTGGTGTCTTACTGTACACCATTTGAAGTGGTGTCTTACAGTGCACCATTTGAAGTGGTGTCTTACTGTACACCATTTGAAGTGGTGTTTACTGTACACTATTTGAAGTGGTGTTTTACTGTACATCATTTGAAGTGGTGTCTTACTGTACACCATTTGAAGTGGTGTCTTACTGTACACCATTTGAAGTGGTGTTTTACTGTACACCATTTGAAGTGGTGTTTTACTGTACACCATTTGAAGTGATGTCTTAATTCACTCCATTTGAAGTGGTGTCTTACTGTACACCATTTGAAGTGGTGTCTTACTGTACACCATTTGAAGTGGTGTTTTACTGTACACCATTTGAAGTGGTGTTTTAACTGTACACCATTTGAAGTGATGTCTTAATTCACTCCATTTGAAGTGGTGTCTTACTGTACACCATTTGAAGTGGGTCCTACTGTACACCATTTGAAGTGGTGTTTTACTGTACACCATTTGATGTGGTGTTTTACTGTACACCATTTGAAGTGATGTCTTACTGTACACCATTTGAAGTGATATCTTATTTCACTCCATTTGAAGTACGTGCGCCTGATGTGGCCAGACCAAAGCACACAGGAGCTTCGTGTCTTTGAAGGAATGAGATATTTACAGGAGGATGCATAGCCTGAATATTGACGTGCTGTCTTTGAAGGAATGAGATATTTACAGGAGGATGCATAGCCTGAATATTGACGTGCTGTCATTCAAGGAATGAGATATTTACAGGAGGATGCATAGCCTGAATATTGACGTGCTGTCTTTGAAGGAATGAGATATTGACAGGAGGATGCATAGCCTGAATATTGACGTGCTGTCATTCAAGGAATGAGATATTGACAGGAGGATGCATAGCCTGAATATTGACGTGCTGTCTTTGAAGGAATGAGATATTGACAGGAGGATGCATAGCCTGAATATTGACGTGCTGTCTTTGAAGGAATGAGATATTGACAGGAGGATGCATAGCCTGAATATTGACGTGCTGTCATTCAAGGAATGAGATATTGACAGGAGGATGCATAGCCTGAATATTGACGTGCTGTCATTCAAGGAATGAGATATTGACAGGAGGATGCATAGCCTGAATATTGACGTGCTGTCATTCAAGGAATGATATATTGACAGGATGATGCATAGCCTGAATATTGACGTGCTGTCATTCAAGGAATGAGATATTTACAGGAGGATGCAAAGCCTGAATATTGACGTGCTAGATCTGAGCTACAAAGCCCAACACTTTCCATCATTACCGCCGTATTCGTTTGGGGGAGGGAAACACTTTCCATTATTACCGTCGTATTCTTTTGGGGAGGGAAACACTTTCCATCATTACCGCCGTATTCTTTTGGGGGAGGGAAACACTGTCCATCATTACCGCCGTATTCGTTCTTTTGGGGGAGGGAAACACTTTCCATCATTACCGCCCTATTCGTTTGGGGAGGGAAACACTTTCCATCATTACCGCCGTATTCTTTTGGGGAGGGAAACACTTTCCATCATTACCGCCGTATTCTTTTGGGGAGGGAAACACTGTCCATCATTACCGCCGTATTCGTTCTTTTGGGGGAGGGAAACACTGTCCATCATTACCGCCGATTCGTTCTTTTGGGGAGGGAAACACTGTCCATCATTACCGCCGTATTCGTTCTTTTGGGGGAGGGAAACACTGTCCATCATTACCGCCGTATTCGTTCTTTTGGGGGAGGGAAACACTGTCCATCATTACCGCCGTATTCGTTCTTTGGGGGAGGGAAACACTGTCCATCATTACCGCCGTATTCGTTCTTTTTGGGGGGGGGAAAAAACGTCCATCATTACCGCCGTATTCGTTCTTTTTGGGGGGGGGAAACACTTTCATCATTACCGCCGTATTCTTTTGGGGGGGGGGGGGGGGGGGGAAAACTGTCCATCATTACCGCCGTATTCGTTCTTTTGGGGAGGGAAACACTGTCCATCATTACCGCCGTATTCGTTCTTTGTGGAGGAAACACTGTCCCCATTACCGCCGTATTCGTTCTTTTGGGGAGGGAAACACTTTCCATCATTACCGCCGTATTCTTTTGGGGAGGGAAACACTGTCCATTTATTACCGCCGTATTCGTTCTTTTTGGGGAGGGAAACACTGTCCATCATTACCGCCGTATTCGTTCTTTTGGGGGAGGGAAACACTGTCCATCATTACCGCCGTATTCGTTCTTTTGGGGAGGGAAACATTTTTCCCTCATTACCGCCGTATTCCCTTCTTTTGGGGGAGGGAAACACTGTCCATCATTACGGGCCCTATTCGTTCTTTTGGGGAG
>CM031599.1:104928153-104975653 GCA_018398815.1 Conus ventricosus
GTGTCCAGTGTAAGTTATTCGGATGGAATTCAGCACTGCATTTCTTCCCAAAGTACCACGAGAAGTTCCATGATTGACAGAATTGTTGACGTGGAATCCGCTAAGAGCAATACGTCAACAACAACCGTGTGGCAGCTAGAGGAACACTCCACTGAGCACACACGTGTGGCAGCTAGAGGAACACTCCACTGAGCACACACGTGGAGGGTGTTCAATTTACCCCCCTTGTTTACTGGTTTGCTTTTGGAGCGCTTGTTGACGCGGGGTTTTGTGGCTAGCCGTTCAGTGTCAGTACGAGCGACATTGGGACGAACGTTTTGTCATTGGGAAGCACCTTGTCTTGACGAGCGACATTGTGACGAACGTTTTGTCATTGGGAAGCACCTTGTCTTGACGAGCGACATTGTGACGAACGTTTTTCATTGGGGAAGCACCTTGTCTTGACGAGCGACATTGTGACGAACGTTTTGTCATCGGGAAGCACTATGTCTTGACGAGCGACATAGTGACGAACGTTTTGTCATTGGGAAGCACCTTGTCTTGACGAGCGACATTGTGACGAATGCTTTGTCATTGGGAAGCACCTTGTCTTGACGAGAATCGAAGACTGTCGGGACGCCATTCTCGCCACTGCTCAGAACACTCCCAGCCTCTGCGAAAGCCTTGACGCCATGAAGGCAGACATTCAAAGAAGGGGGCGTAACAACGGTCATCGGGAGTCGGCCAGTCTGCCGTTGTGACGTTGCCGCTGCACCAGGGTGCACTTTGTGTAAGGTGTGGTGGAAACACCTGGAGATCATACACATCTTTGCAGTGGAGATCATACACATCTTTGCAGTGAAGAACACGTGTCAGTGAAGTGTAAGGTGTGGTGGAAACACCTGGAGATCATACACATCTTTGCAGTGGAGATCATACACATCTTTGCAGTGGAGATCATACACATTTTTGCAGTGGAGATCATACACATCTTTGCAGTGAAGAACACGTGTCAGTGAAGTGGTCAGCATGGAGAATGGAGGAAGGGAGGAGAGTGGCGAGGTGGTGATGACGGTGCCGGTGGAGAGAGGGGAGGTGGAGGGGGAATCGTCACGTGAGCAGGGAGTGTGGGTGGTCAGTACTGGCACCCCTCTGCTGGAGTCGACAGAAGGCAGGTGAGTTGGGCTCCTGCGTCTGTCTGTCCGTCTGTCTGTCCGTCTGTCTGTCTGTCCGTCTGTCCGTCTGTCTGTCTGTCTGTCTGTCCGTCCGTCTGTCTGTCTGTCTGTCTGTCTGTCTGTCATGGTGACGGCTTTGTGGTCATCAGTCTCATGTATTATTTGTTCTCTGTTCTCTTGTCTGTGTTTCAGATGTTTTTGTTTGTTTGCTAATTGTTTTCCCCTTGCTGTTTTTCTGTCTTACTACCCTCAGTTTTGTTCATTTCTTCATTCATTCATGGTTTATGCTTGTACGTTTCTGTGAGTAATACGATGTGACTCTCTCTCTCTCTCTCTCTCTCTCTCTCTCTCTCTCTCTCTCTCTCTCTCTCTCTCTAGCACACACGCGTGTGTTTGTATGTGTCTTTGGGTGCATGTGTCTGGGTTCATGCGTGCATGCATGCATGCGCGCGCGGGCGCGCGTGTGTGTGTGCGTGAGAGAGAGAGAGAGAGAGAGAGAGAGAGAGAGAGAGAGAGAGAGAGAGGACAGAGAGCAAGAAGAGAGAGGGAGAGAGACAGAGAGAGAGAGAGAGAGAGAGAGAGCGAGAGAGGGAGAAGGAGAAAGAGAGAGAATGTGTGAGAGAGAATTTGTGGTTTTGCACTATTTGGTTAGAGAGAGAGAGAGAAGAGAGAGAGAGAGAGAGAGAGAGAGAGAGAGAGAGAGAGAGAGAGGGGGGTAGAAGGAGGGGGAACAGAAAATGTTGACGAGGATGAGAATTTTGAGAGAGAAAGGGGAGAAGGAGGGAGAACAGAAAGTGTTTAGTTCAGGTGAACTGCACACTGAAGTCTGTCTGATTTAATGTATTATGTCAAACAAGACGAGAAAGGGGGGTATGGACAGAACACAATCAATACTGTGGTGCGACAGTTGTGTGTACTGCAGCTTGTACTTGGGAGAAATACGGAACCTAAATCTTGCTGTACGTCTCCAAGCTGATTGGCAGTAGTATGCCCGCATATACATCATCTGTAGCACGCAGTGAAATGAATTGTTCCCCCTTTGCTCCCCGCCTCTGCACACTCTCTTTTGGGTCTGCGGTGGAAGAAGTCATCGCCGCCGGTCGTCATGGGAGAATGTCTGTATTGCTTCCCAAATGGTGCAGGCACTGTCGTCTGTCTTTTCAAGGCGCGTGCGGTGGAGGTGGTGTTATGTCCTGTGCTGGGTGGATGGTGTGTAGGAGGATTAACGTCAGGGTCCACTTGTCTTGATGATGGCCTTCCTCCGTGCATTGTGCTAAAGTCAGGAAGTGATTCAACGCCCACCTGGCGCCGAATTCGGGAAGATAAGTGATTGCTCGCTCTTCGTTTTCATTGCCCTGAATGCTGTTTATCTTGCCTAATCACAGCTTTAACATTATGTACAAATGTATATACGTTATATACATGCGTAATACGTTATATACATACGTAATGTGTACTCATATGTACACCGTATGCACAATACCTTGGACACGGAGCATATTTTACTCACCGTAATGATTTATAACGGTGCAGTTCACTTTCAAACTGAATTAAGCCTGCACATGTGTCCCACGTCTACGTCTTTGCTTAACACATTAAATTTCATTTATGTTATGGTTTAGTTCCATTGGCTGTTTCACTGCCAGTCTGTTTCTCAAATATTTGATGGAGCAACGATAGGCCCACTCACGTGTAAATGTGGAAACTTAAAGCATGTCCAGAAGGGTCTGATAACGAATCTTTAACGTCACGTTACAATTCAGATCCTTCACAAACCAACTCAACATTGCTAGAACGACCTGCACTGGAACGTGGCGAGGAGCGTTCTCTTTCTTTGCATGACGAGATGGGATCAAAACACCCCCAGACCGTGGCCTTCCCTCTCTGTCACAAGTTTCCTTTAATAACAACATGGCGTTTAGAGAGAGAGAGAGAGAGAGAGAGCAGTAAAACGATTGGCTAATAGCCAGAGCTTTCCCGCCTTTTTGCACACGTCTCGGAAAAAAAAGAGTGGAGCTGGAAATAGACTTTTGCACACGGTCCTGGATTAATCGGGAGAATGTCAGTTGAAGAGGATGAACTCGGGGTGAAGACTGGGCTCGTAGTTAGCAGACGTTTTCTTTTTTGGGGGGGGGGGGGGGGGGGGGGGGGGGCGATTCCACCGTTGATGGACAGCTTCAGTGTTGTCCATCAACTTCTGTTCGAGCTAAAGAAAAAAAAAGCATGGTGAATGAGTCGTCCCAATACCACATTTCCTGTAGCTGAAAAATATTTTAAAAGAAAGTAGAGTTTTTTTTTGTTTTTTTTTGTTTTTTTGCAATGAATTCGGTCAGTTAATTTGCGTTAAGGTAGTTGTACCTCTTTCATCGTAAGTCATTTCACAAAATCATGTGATGTAAGACAATTAGTTACCCAAGTCACACGGCGTACTGAAAAGGCGTCAACATTCTTGGTACTTAGAATGATTTATGCTACTTTTGATGCAGTTTTTTCTCTCCAAAATCCAGAATGGCTATTGTCAAGAGTAACAGTCTCTGTCCAACGACATGGTCTGTTTATCCTGTCAGTCTGTTTATCCTGTCTCTTTGTCTTTCCTTGTCTGTCATCTCCACACAGAGAGGACACGACTTATCCCCATCACCCCACACGTCGCTTCCCATCCACCCCTCTATCTCGTCTTTTTCCCTCTGCTTAGCTTCTTTAGTGTGAAGTGAAGCAGAGACAGGCGCTGGTCAATGGTCATCCTCACATGACATCTGTACAATGAGGTACATACAGCGATGAGCTCACTCCATCATCACTCCATACCTCTGTACAGTGAGGTACAATGTAGGTACATACAGCGATGAGCTCACTCCATCATCACTCCATACCTCTGTACAATGAGTACATACAGCGATGAGCTAACTCCATGATCACTCCATACTCTGTACAGTGAGTACATGCAGCGATGAGCTGACTCATGATCACTCCATACCTCTGTAAGTGAGGTACATACAGCGATGAGCTCACTCCATCTCACTCCATACCTCTGTACAGTGAGGTACAATGAGGTACAACAGCGATGGATCACCCCATGATCAACTCCATACCTCTGTACAATGAGTACATACAGCGATGAGCTCATCCATGATCACTTCCATACCTCTGACAGAGGTACAAACAGCGATGAGCTCACTCCATCATCACTCCATACCTCTGTACAATAGGTACAAAGCGATGAGCTCACTCCATTCATCACTCCATACCTCTGTACATGAGGTACAATGGTCATACAGCGATGAGCTCACTCCTCATCACTCCATACCTCGTACAATGAGTACAAACAGCGATGAGCTAACTCCATGACACTCCATACCTCTGACAGTGAGGTACATGCAGCGTGAGCTGACTCCATGATCACTCCAACTCTGTACATGAGGTTACTACTGATGAGCTCACTCCATCATCACTCCATACCTCTGTACTAGTGAGGTACAAGGGGTCAACAGCGATGAGATCCACCCCATGATCAACTCCATACCTCTGTACAATAGGTTCATACAGCGATGAGCTCACTCCATGATCACTCCATACCCTTACAGTGAGGTACATACAGCGATGTAGCTCACTCCATCACCTCCATACCTCGTACATGAGTACATACAGCGATGAGCTCACTCCATCATCACTCCATACCTCTGTACAGTGAGTACTACAGCGTTTGGGCTCACTCCATCATCACTCCATACCTCTGTACAATGAGTACAACAGCGATGAGCTCACTCCATCATCACTCCATACCTCTGTACAATGAGGTACATACAGCGATGAGCTCACTCCATCATCACCCCATACCTCTGTACAATGAGGTACATACAGCGATGAGCTCACTCATGATCACTCCATACCTCTGTACAATGAGGTACATACAGCGATGAGCTACTCCATGATCACTCCATACCTCTGTACAGTGAGGTACATACAGCGATGAGCTGACTCCATCATCACTCCATACCTCTGTACAGTGAGGTACATACAGGATGAGCTCACTCCATGCATCACTCCATACCTCTGTACAATGAGGTACATACAGGATGAGCTCACTCCATGATCACCCATACCTCTGTACAATGAGGTACATACAGCGATGAGCTCACTCCATCATCACTCCATACCTCTGTACAGTGAGGTACATACAGCGATGAGCTAACTCCATCATCACTCCATACCTCTGTACAATGAGGTACATACAGGATGAGCTAACTCCATCATCACTCCGTACCTCTGTACAGTGAGGTAACATACAGTGATGAGCTGACTCCATCATCACTCCATACCTCTGTACAATGAGGTACATACAGCGATGAGCTGACTCCATCATCACTCCATACCTCTGTACAATGAGGTACATACAGCGATGAGCTGCACTCCATCATCACTCCATACCTCTGTACAGTGAGGTACATACAGCGATAGCTAACCCCATACCTCTTACATGAGGTACATACAGCGATGAGCTGACTCCATCATCACTCCATACCTCTGTACAATGAGTACATACAGGATGAGCAACTCCATACCTCTGTACAATGAGGTACATACAGTGATGAGCTCACTCCATGATCACTCCATACCTCTGTACAATGAGGTACATACAGCGATGAGCTCACTCCATCATCACTCCATACCTCTGTACAGTGAGGTACATACAGCGATGAGCTCACTCCAAGATCACTCCATACCTCTGTACAATGAGGTACATACAGTGATGAGCTCACTCCATCATCACTCCATACCTCTGTACAATGAGGTACATACAGATGAGCTAACTCCATCATCACTCCATACCTCTGTACAGTGAGGTACATACAGCGATGAGCTCACTCCATCATCACTCCATACCTCTGTACAATGAGGTACATACAGTGATGAGCTCACTCCATCATCACTCCATACCTCTGTACAATGAGGTACATACAGCGATGAGCTAAACTCCATACCTCTGTACAGTGAGGTACATACAGCGATGAGCTCACTCCATCATCACTCCATACCTCTGTACAATGAGGTACATACAGTGATGAGCTCACTCCATCATCACTCCATACCTCTGTACAATGAGGTACATACAGCGATGAGCTAACTCCATACCTCTGTACAGTGAGGTACATACAGCGATGAGCTCACTCCATCATACTCCATACCTCTGTACATGAGGTTCATACAGCGATGAGCTAACTCCATCATCACTCCATACCTCTGTACAATGAGGTACATACAGCGATGAGCTAACTCCATCATCACTCCATACCTCTGTACAGTAGGTACATACAGCGATGAGCTTACCATGATCGCTCCATACTCTGTACAATGAGACATACAGCGATGAGCTAACTCCATCATCACTCCATACCTCTGTGCAATGAGGTACATACAGCGATGAGCTCACTCCATGATCACTCCATACCTCTGTACAATGAGGTACATACAGCGATGAGCTAACGCCATGATCACTCCATCACTGCTAATTATCTCAGGCTGCGATCATCAGGGAACCATCAGAATGGGGAAAGGAGTGGGGAGTAGAGGGAAAGAGGTAAAGGGTTATGTCAGCATCACATCATCATCAGAAGAGGTTTATCATGATCGTCGTGATTATGGTCATCATCGTTATTAGATCATTATCGTCATCACTGACGTACTGATAAGTGTTGATTTGGAGAAAAAAAAGTCATCATGGCTACAATCACGACAGCAGGGTTAATGCAGTTTTACAGCAGCGCAAAAAATGAGATTAAATAGCAGCAAAATCAGCAACAGAAGCAAGTTGTAAAAGCAGTAATATAAATCAGAACAAATAAACAAAGAAACAAAGGGAAACAAACAAACAGGAAAAAACAGCGTAGGAATGAGATGGGAAAACAGGCACATGTAACCATCTTTACTTTTGACAGACGAAAAGGAAGTAGAAAGACGACAACTGATTCAGCCACATTGCCGGACATAACAATCAGAACAAAGAACATATCTCACACAGAGCGCGTTCCTGCAGAAACAAGTGCTGTCTGATGGCGGGGCAAAATGCACTGAGGGACACTGCAGAAACAAGTGCTGTCTGGATGGCGGGGCAAAATGCACTGAGGGACACTGCAGAAACAAGTGCTGTCTGGATGGCGGGGCAAAATGCACTGAGGGACACTGCAGAAACAAGTGCTGTCTGGATGGCGGGGCAAAATGCACTGAGGGACACTGCAGAAACAAGTGCTGTCTGGATGGCGGGGCAAAATGCACTGAGGGACACTGCAGAAACAAGTGCTGTCTGGATGGCGGGGCAAAATGCACTGAGGGACACTGCAGAAACAAGTGCTGTCTGGATGGCGGGGCAAAATGCACTGAGGGACACTGCAGAAACAAGTGCTGTCTGGATGGCGGGGCAAAATGCACTGAGGGACACTGCAGAAACAAGTGCTGTCTGGATGGCGGGGCAAAATGCACTGAGGACACTGCAGAAACAAGTGCTGTCTGGATGGCGGGGCAAAATGCACTGAGGGACACTGCAGAAACAAGTGCTGCCTGGATGGCGGGGCAAAATGCACTGAGGGACACTGCAGAAACAAGTGCTGCCTGGATGGCGGGGCAAAATGCACTGAGGGACACTGCAGAAACAAGTGCTGTCTGGATGGCGGGGCAAAATGCACTGAGGGACACTGCAGAAACAAGTGCTGTCTGGATGGCGGGGCAAAATGCACTGAGGGACACTGCAGAAACAAGTGCTGTCTGGATGGCGGGGCAAAATGCACTGAGGACACTGCAGAAACAAGTGCTGTCTGGATGGCGGGGCAAAATGCACTGAGGGACACTGCAGAAACAAGTGCTGTCTGGATGGCGGGGCAAATGCACTGAGGGACACTGCAGAAACAAGTGCTGTCTGGATGGCGGGGCAAAATGCACTGAGGGACACTGCAGAAACAAGTGCTGTCTGGATGGCGGGGCAAAATGCACTGAGGGACACTGCAGAAACAAGTGCTGTCTGGATGGCGGGGCAAAATGCACTGAGGGACACTGCAGAAACAAGTGCTGTCTGGATGGCGGGGCAAAATGCACTGAGGGACACTGCAGAAACAAGTGCTGTCTGGATGGCGGGGCAAAATGCACTGAGGGACACTGCAGAAACAAGTGCTGTCTGGATGGCGGGGCAAAATGCACTGAGGGACACTGCAGAAACAAGTGCTGTCTGGATGGCGGGCAAAATGCACTGAGGGACACTGCAGAAACAAGTGCTGTCTGGATGGCGGGGCGAAGTGCACTGAGGGACACTGCAGAAACAAGTGCTGTCTGGATGGCGGGGCAAAATGCACTGAGGGACACTGCAGAAACAAGTGCTGTCTGGATGGCGGGGCAAAATGCACTGAGGGCACTGCAGAAACAAGTGCTGTCTGGATGGCGGGCAAATGCACTGAGGACACTGCAGAAACAAGTACTGTCGGATGGCGGGCAAAAGCACTGAGGACACTGCAGAAACAAGTGCTGTCTGGATGCGGGCGAAGTGCACTGAGGGACACTGCAGAAAAGTGCGTCTGAGCGCGAAGTGCTGATGGAACTGCAGAACAAGTGCTGTCTGGATGCGGGGCAAAAGCACGAGGACACTGCAGAAACAGTGCTGTCTGGATGCGGGCAAAATGCACTGAGGACACTGCGAACAAGTGCTGTCTGATGGCGGGCAAATCACGAGGACACTGCAGAAACAATGCTGTCTGGATGGCGGGGCAAAATGCACTGAGGGGCCTTTCTGTGCCGGCCTGTGAACAGGAAGAGAGACGTCCATAACACAACGCGGATTGGAACAGCAGACTTGTCATGAGGAACGCAGTGCTTGTTGTTTGTTGATGGTTGACAGGAAGAGGTCATTGATAGCTGGATTTAGTGTGATGCTGTTTGCTGATGGTGACAGAAAGAGGTAATTGATAGCTGGATTTATTGTGATGTTGTTTTGATGGTGACAGGAAAGAGTCATTGATCTGGATATATTGTGATGCTGTTTGTTGAAGGTGACAGGAAAGAGGTCATGATACTGGATTTAATTTTATGTTGTTTGTTGATGGTTGACAGGAAAGGGTCATTGATAGCTGATTTATTGTGATGCGTTTGTTGAAGTTGACAGGAAAAGGTCATTGATAGCTGGATTTATGTGATGTTTGTGATGGTGACAGGAAGAGGTCATTGTAGCGGATTAGTGTGATGCTGTTTGTTGAAGGTGACAGAAAAGGTCTTGATACTGGATTATTGTGATTGTGTTGATGGTTGACAAAAGAGGTCATTGATAGCTGATTTAGTGTGATGTGAGGAATTGGCTGCTAAGCCCGGACGGTGTCTCCATAACCAGAGACATGTAACAAGTGTGTGTGTGTGTTGTGTGTGGTGTGAGTGTGTGTGGTGTTGCTATGTGTGTGTGTGTGTGTGTGTGTTGTGTACCCCCATACGTATGGTGCGCGCGCGCGCATGTGTCCATAAAAGCCTGCTACATTCGTGAAATTTTGTGTTGGGGATAATGGGATGGAAATGGAAGATAGCACGTGAATTGTATTTTGGGCGTGGGTACGCTCGCGCGGAAAGTGTGTTTGTACTTGTGATGTGTTGGTGCGCGCGCGCGTGCGTGTGTGTGTATTTGTTGCGTGTGCTATGCGCGCGTGCGCGCAGCACGCATACTTTTCAAACCGCATATCTTCGAAACAAAACTCCCCAGAATGTACGTAATAAAAAGTAGTGACTCAACCCAAGGTTGACGATATCCCCACCCCCCGCCCCACTGCTGCCCACTGCCTGCCTGTCAGTACCGTCCCCTTCTAACTTCAGCAGTGAAGCTAATCGTGCAGGTTCCACTCCAAGTAGACTACTGCGGAGTTGTCACAGGAAGATCTCTCTGCACCCTCTCTGATAGGCATGGTCGTTGCTGCACCCTCTGTCGTCTCCGTCAGGCGGAACATGCGTATGGATAGGTGGGACACTTCAGCTATGGATAGGTGGGACACTTCAGCTATGGATAGGTGGGACACTTCAGCTATGGATAGGTGGGACACTTCAGCTATGTTTGTGGGCCGGTGAGGTTTGGTGTTGTTGATAGACTGGAGGCCGTAGTGATATTGGTGGAGTAAGTTTCAAAGTCAGAGACTTCAGGTGGGCTGCCAGAGCTACACCCAGCTGTGATCTGTTGAGGAGTTTGGCACTGACGGTGCTTGTGTTGGGGATAGACTGCAGGCTTCAGGTGGTGCTTGTCTTGTAGATGAAATGGAAGCTTCAGGTGCATTGTTGAAGGGTTTTGATGTTAGACCACAGGCTTCAGTGATACTGGTGAATGTTTTTCTTGTGTGTGATGTCTTGTTTTCCAGGACGCCTTCCAGTGTGACTGATGTGTGTGTCTGTGTCTGGTGTGTATGTGTGGTGCTTGAATGTTAGTTCCAGTGTAAGACTTCTGTCTGGCCATGACCAAGATATACTGATGTGTGTGTGGTCTATGTCTGGTGTGTATGTGTTGGATGTTAGTTTGAATGTAAGACTTTTTGTCTGGCCATGACCAAGATTACTGGGTGGGATTCTTCCGTTGTGCATTTTCAATTTTTTCCATTTTGGTTAATGATGTATGTCAAACTATTTTGATTTTGTTTATTGTTAGTACATGTTGCTAAAGAGAGAGAGAGAGAGAGAGAGAGAGAGAGAGAGAGAGAGAGAGAGAGAGAGAGAGAGAGAGAGAGAGAGAGATATTTGCTCCTTCGCCACATACTTATTTCCCTAAGTTTCTCCCCGACTTTTCACGCCTATATCTATCTTTAGATACATCACCGACTCGTCGCTGTGTCAATCCTATATGCTTTCTTCTGTGTCACCTATTCAACCACATTTCCTCCAGTTGCAACGCAACAGGCATAGTATTCCACTCTCCAGTTGCAATGGGTATGCACGCACAAGCATAGCATTCCACCCTTCAGTTTGCAATGGGTATGCACGCACAGGCATAGTATTCCACCCTCCAGTTTGCAATGGGTATGCACGCACAAGCATAGTATTCCACCCTCCAGTTTGCACTGGTATGCACGCACAGGCATAGTATTCACCCTCCAGTTTGCAATGGTATACTCGCACAGGCATAGTATTCCACCCTCCAGTTTGCAATGGGTATGCACGCACAGGCATAGTATTCCACCCTCCATTTTGCAATGGTATGCACGCACAGGCATAGTATTCCACCCTCCAGTTTACAATGGGTATGCACGCACAGGCATAGTATTCCACCCTCCAGTTGCAATGGGTATGCAACGCACAGGCATAGTATTCCACCCTTCAGTTTGCAATGGGTATGCACGCACAGGCATAGTATTCCACCCTTCAGTTTGCAATGGGTATGCACGCACAGGCATAGTATTCACCCTCCAGTTTGCAATGGGTATGCACGCACAAGCATAGTATTCCACCCTTCAGTTTGCAATGGGTATGCACGCACAGGCATAGTATTCCACCCTCAGTTTGCAATGGGTATGCACGTTACAGGCATAGTATTCCACCCTCCAGTTTGCAATGGGTATGCACGTACAGGCATAGTATTCCACCCTCCAGTTTGCAATGGGTATGCACGCACAGGCATAGTATTCCACCCTCCAGTTTTGCAATGGGTATGCACGCACAGGCATAGTATTCCACCCTCCAGTTTGCAATGGGTATGCACGCACAGGCATAGTATTCCACCCTCCAGTTTTGCAATGGGTATGCACGCACAGGCATAGTATTCCACTCTTCAGTTTTGCAATGGTATGCACGCACAGGCAATAGTATCCCACCCTCCAGTTTGCAATGGTATGCACGCACAAGCATAGTATTCCACCTTCAGTTTTGCAATGGGTATTGCACGCACAAGCATAGTATTCCACCCTTCAGTTTGCAATGGGTATGCACGCACAAGCATAGTATTCCCCTTCAGTTTGCAATGGGTATGCACGCACAAGCATAGTATTCCACCCTTCAGTTTGCAATGGTGATGCACGCACAAGCATAGCATTCCACCCTTCAGGTGCTCGCCACACTTTCCAGTCGTCCAACGCGTTTTGAACGCCCCCCCCCCCCCCTCCTCCCGCCCTCTCCGTTCTTTACTGGCAGAAAGCGGAACAGTTTCGAGATACACAAGCTTTTTTGTTTTAGTTATTTACCACCCCATCCCACTAATCCTGCTCTGCCTCGTGCCATTCAGCAAAAAAGAAACAAACAACAACAAAAAAATAAAACAATCAAACAAAACGAACAAAACAAAACAAAACGAAACGAGACAACAACAAAAAAAAAAACACCGTCGCTAAGGCTTTGCCCAAGTACTGGCGGAGTTGCCACAGGGAGGGAATCTGTGGTTATCCCCCCTGACCTGGACCGTGCGTGTGTGCCTGCATCATGTGCTGTCCTCCCTAGATAGCAGGTACTGGCTTTAAGTACATGTGGCATCTTGCTTTCAAAAGCAGAGAAGCGAAGAAGAGGAGGAGAATGGGTGAGAGACGGGGTGAGGCGGAGAAGGAAAAAGAAAGAGAAAGGGAGAGAGAGAGAAAGGAGGAGAGAGAGAGAGAGAGAGAGAGAGAGAGAGAGAGAGAGAGAGAGAGAGAGAGAGGAGCAGCAGCAGCAGCACAGGAGGAGTAGGAGGAGGAGGAGGAATGGATTCATAGATAGACACAGAGAGACAGAGAAAAAGTCACACACACACACACACACACACACACACACACACACACAAGAGAGAGAGAGAGAGAGAGAGAGAGAGAGAGAGAGAGAGAGAGAGAGAGAGAGAAGAGAGAGAGATCCCATTCTTCACTGTTCTACTTCCCGTCTGTTCTAACTTTCTGATGTTCTGCCTGTCTGTCTCACACCATCCAGTCTTCTCCTACGTCCCGTCCACAGATACACAGACTCCATTTCACAAGGCGGTGCTTTCCAACCCTGTGTCCCTCTTCAACCACTTTCTTCCAGCTCACACGCGCACTTACGTATCCAACAATCCGTATATCTCTCTTTGAAAGAAAAGAAAGAATTGATGTCAATAGTCGAAGGATAGTTTTTTTCTCATCCCCCCCCCCCCCCCTTCCATATTCCTTTCCTCCACATTGACCACTTAACTAGCTATTATCTTTTAAAAATAAAACGAATTCACAGTAAATCAGCCAGATAACAGGGACAAACAACTTACAAGACAAAACACGACGCGTTTCGACCTCTTATGGCCTTCTTCAGGCAAGAGACACAACATTTACGACCGTGAAAACGAAGAACGAGCAGTTACTTGTCTTCTCCAGTTCGGCGCAACATGGGCGCTTCGACCATTCCGCCATGCAGTCACCTCGCTTTGAGACTGACTCAACTTGTTCGGTCGTAGCGGCAACACAGTCTCCATGCAGTCACCTCGCTTTCAGACTGACTCAACTTGCTGTTCGGTCGTAGCGGGAACCCAGTCTCCATCGTTTCCCACTGGAATAGCGCCGTGGGAGTTTGCCTCTGGAAAAAACCTCGTCCAAGCATCTTGGAACGTTTGTGCTGCATGCAAGGTCTTCCGACAGACAGTAGTGTGCTCCTGGCTTTTTCTCTCTCTGCCGTGAGTGTGTGTGTGTGTGTGTGTGTGTGTGTGTTGTGTGTGTGTGTGTGTGTGTGTGTGGTGTGTGTGTGTGTGAGTCCGTTTATGTGTTTTTACACAAAACTACTGATGTCTATAGGCATTGGTTTTCCTGAGAACGTCGTGTCTTGTTTGATTTTGTTAATCACTCTCCCTGGCACCATCTTTAGTATCATGGATTGTTATTTACATTCCATATTACTGCCATCCCTAGCATCCTGAACTGTTATTCAACTTTTTATAGTTAGAACCATTTTGAGCTTGTTGTTGTTAGTAGCCTGGGTTGTGATTCGCGCTCCTAATAACCCATCTTCAGCTTTTTGGAATGGTAGCCATACTCATGGGTACCGTCTTGATCAGACTGGACCATTAATCACTTGCCATCTGTAGCATTTGATCGTCATTCACACTTCTTCTAACCATCTTTGGCATCGTACATTGTTATTCACGCTCCTTCTCACCATCATTTTGGCATCGTACATTGTTTATTCCACGCTCCTTCTCACCATCCGTAGTATTTGAATCGTCATTTCACACACTTCTTCTAACCATCTTTGGCATTGTACATTGTTATTCACGCTCCTTTCTCACCATCCGTAATATTGGATCGTCATTCACCTTCTTATTGCCATCTTTAGCAGATCTTAGATCGTTAATCAATGCACCTTACTCACCGTCTTAAGGAATTTTTTATTAATGTTATCAACACACCTTGTATCATCGTCAGTATCCGGATTGTGACTCCGCTTGTTAAATCTCGCCTCGCTGGTTTTGCCTGTCTGTACAATGATCTGTGCTGTTGTGCTACCTGTCTTTAGGACGTGCACAACTTCACAGACAACAGTTTTCTTACGTGTGTTCCAAGTGTTCGTACACAATTACTTTTCAGGGGATTTTGGAACATTTATTGGGTACTGATCAAATGACAAGCGAATATTTGTTCACGGTCAGAACTGTTTGGTCGTATTTAACAGTCATGGTCAGCATACGTGGCTGAAAGCATTATTTCAAGATACCATGTGATGCTGATTGGAACTGCTGTTGAAGAGTGCTAAACATAACTTCAATTATTGCATGTCAGGCTCATTGGAACTGCTGTTGAAGAGTGCTAAACATAATTCAATTATAATGCAATGAGGTCAGACTCATTGGAAACTGCTAATGAAGAGTGCTAAACATAATTCAATTATAGCATGTCAGGCTCATTGGAACGCGTAATGAAGAGTGCTAAACATAATTCAATTATAGCATGTCAGGGTCATTGGAACTGCTGTTGAAGAGTGCTAAACATAACTTCAATTATAGCATGTCAGGCTCATTGGAACTGCTGTTGAAGAGTGCTAAACATAATTTCAATTATAGCATGTCAGGCTCATTGGAACTGCTGTTGAAGAGTGCTAAACATAATTTCAATTATAGCATGTCAAGCTCATTGGAACTGCTGTTGAAGAGTGCTAAACATAATTCAATTATAGCATGTCAGGCGCATTGGAACTGCTGTTGAAGAGTGCTAAACATAACGGCAGGAGTTGGCTTTGTCTGGAGAAAAAGAAGTCAGATTAACGAAGAAAAATAGGACAAGACATTGTATTCTCTTACTGTGTTATTACACACTCAGAATCCCTGCTGTTTCTTTCGCCTCCTCCCCCCCCCCCCCCCCTCCACTCCCTGCGTCCCATCCCACCACCCCCCTCTCTGTCTGTCCGATTCTGACGCCTTCCAGACATTTTGTTTCTGGCTCATTTGCACTTGATGAACAACCATCGTTTGTCACTCTCTCAGGTATTCATACACACACGCACGCACGCACGCACGCACGCCTGCACGCACGCACTATCTTGCACGCACGCACGCTCGCAGCGCGACGCACGCACGCGCGCCGCACACACACACACACACACACACACACACACACACACACACACACACACCACACACACACACACACACACATACACACAACACACACTTTACAAGAAATATAGAGTGGAATACAATAATCTGAAAACTGACACGAGTTTTCACGTTCCTCCCCTTACCCTCTGCCTACTACATCTCTCACTCCGCTCCACTCCTGTTCTCCAGCAGCAGCACACAAAACTCGTGGTGCTCTCTGCAAGATCCACAGTAGTTAGCCTCCTCTCTGCCTTTGCCGTCTCCCCTCCTCAGTGGGTGCTGCAGCTGGTGGCATTCTCTCTCCAGTGGCTGAGTGTTTGTGTGGAGGGAGGGAAGCTCCTATGGTTTCCTGTGACATGATGGTCTCTGTGGTCAACGGCCTTTTGTGTGTGTGGGACAGTCACCGTGGATTCGGGGGATGGTCTTAAACCTGATGCTGTTAGCTTTTTTTTTTTTTTTTGCTCTTTGCTTACGTTACTCTGTCTCTCTCTGCTTCGTTGCTTAGTCAAAAAATTTAAGCGTATTTGTTCATGAGATTAATGTCACTACTGAATGGGTTTTCAATCAGTTGCCCAGGATTTATTTGTTGATTGCCGTTGTCCTCACTGATTGGATTTAAAGAAAAAGTGGGTTGAATCTCTGCAAGCAGCATTGATACCTGGAGTATTTCGACTGGATAAAACATACACAGTGGATGGAAGTTGACAGGTGTGTATGTGGCGTGCATGCGCGAGGGTGAGCATGTACACACTCGCACACGCACGGAGAGACAGACGGACGGACAAACAGACAGAAGAGATAGAGCAGGAGCCTGGTCTTACAGCTAATCTTTGATATATAGATATTCAATGTGAACACACTGCAAACATAATTGCTTCACCCACAGATAGTCAGATTAACGAAGTCATGAACAGACTGAAAAAGGAGACGTACTGGAACCGACGTGTTGGTGGGGGAGGAAGGAGAGAGAGAGGAAGGGAGGGGTAGGGTGAAGGTGTAGGTAGGTGGTGGTGAAGGGTCTTGCAGAGAACAGCTATACAGCCGGCATACTGAAATCAAGCCCAGTGAAAGAGTGTGCGTACGATAGATTTATGATTTTTAATTAAAACGTGAAAGTAACCTTTTTAGTTGGTGTAGGTGTTTCTTGAAGTGTGTTAACGAGTTTGTAATGTATAGTGTAGTTGCAAGAGAGCTCAAGACATATGGTCCAGTGAAAGCTAAACTTGATTAGTGTTGGGCAATGCGTGGGTAGGACTGGACACATTTCTGTGATGTAGAACTGCTTTCGAGTTTTGTAATAAACAGAGCGTTACTGCAAGTCGGCACGATGTTTCTCGCAAATGTTAACTGAATAATGCTTTGATGATTTGAAATTGTTTATACAGAGAAAGTATGCTGGGTGCTTGTAATGTGTATTATCTTTTGTCAGACGTAAAGGTGGAACAAGGAACTCTGCTGATCATCAGTGTAGATTCTTTAGTTCTTTTTTGTTTTCAATCTTTCTTTTGCCGGAAGGGGGAGGGGGGGGGGGGGGGGGGGGGGAGCATCGTGGGGAGAGGAGAGAAGGAGGCATTACTGTGACTGGTTTGTGATAGTGTGTGACCATTAAAAATAGCGTTAGAGCGTTCACGTTGATAAAGCGCATATGTTGAGATGAGACAAAGAGTTTTTTCAAGCGATCATCTTGCATAATTAAACTGTTAAGAGCAAACTGCCATGTTAAATCCTTTATCTGAAACAACCCTGATCATTTGCATGTCCAACAGTGGCACTCAAATTGTCAAAGGAAGTAGTTAGTCTAGGTGGGGGCTGTAATCAAAGACTTTCCTTTTTTTTCTAATTCTTCTTCTTTTTAAAGATTGCGTTACATGGAGTGAATGAATCATCTGCAGAGAAACTGTCGTATCTTTCTCGTCTGATATACATGTACAGGGAAAGAAGGAGATAGAAAAGGACCTATTACTCTCCTTGGGGTAGTCCATGTCTGACTGAGTCTGTTGAAGAAGTTTTGTCGTAATAAACTTTGTCATTCCGAAACACACATAGAAGCGTGGGATTGAGTTAGGCGTTGTGATGGGAATAATCAGCCTGTCGAAGAATGGTTGAAACAGACATAGAAGCGTGGGATTGAGTTAGGCGTGTGATGGAATAATCAGCCTGTCGAAGAATGGTTGAAATAGACATAGAAGCGTGGGATTGAGTTAGGCGTGTGATGGGAATAATCAGCCTGTCGAAGAATGGTTGAAATAGACAAGCGGTTCCTTGAAAAGAATGGACTGATCATCAAGAGCAACGGCTTTGCTGAAGTCGGGAAAGACAGCTCCTGCCGTTTGTGATTGGTTCATGCTTCAAATGCTCGTCTCACTTTCGTGACGATGCTATGGAGGGTGATCAGACCAGAATCCGGATTGGAGTGGATGAGAGTTAAGCTTTTCTTTATGAATTATTGATCCGGAGTGGATGAAAGAGTTAAGCTTTTCTTTATGAATTATTGATCCGGAGTGGATAAAAGAGTTAAGCTTTTCTTTATGAATTTTGATCCGGAGTGGATGAAAGAGTTAAGCTTTTCTTTATGAATTATTGATCCGGAGTGGATGAAAGGGTTAAGCTTTTCTTTATGAATTATTGATCCGGAGTGGATGAAAGAGTTAAGGTTTTCTTTATGAATTATTGATCCGGAGTGGATGAAAGAGTTAAGCTTTTCTTTATGAATTATTGATCCGGAGTGGATGAAAGAGTCAAGCTTTTCGTTATGACCTGATACAGTGTTTGTGTATGCCCTTCGAGGGGTTTGGGTGGAACTGGAAACTAGGAAGTAGGTCTGAATGTGTTTTGCTAAGAAGAATCCTTTGAGTGTTTGTGAATGCACAGTTTCTCATGTTTGTTAGAAACTCAACGATGTAAGATTTAGCGAATCTAAGTGAATATGTAGTTATGTTTATTAAGGCCCAAGGACATTTTATCCTCTAGCCGCTTTGTGAGAAATCTTCATAAATAGCAAAATGAGGAATATGAATTGAGTTGCTGGATCCAAAATTGTTTGTAAAATAATGTTGGGGAAGAAGGGCATGTGTATAAAGTTCAACTTATGACGTATGTTTATGAGGGGGAGAGAGGAGAGAGAGAGAGAGGGGGAGGGAGGGATGGAGGGAGGGAGTGGGTTAGACTTTAGAGAGGGAAAGTCGGATCAAGCACCAATCGTTCTTTTACATCCATCCCTCAGTAAATAAAAATATAGAAAAATACAAACCAACCGACAAGTAATAACAATGACAAAAATATAAAACACACAAAGAAAATTGAACAAGATTAGAAAACAGATTCATGTTCAACGCAAGTTTCATTTTAAATTCTTGATAGGGAAAAAAGGGGAAAAAGACAAGTATTTACTTGACAAAACTACAAAATGCATGGAGAAAATCTAACAAGATTAGAAAAAGCAAATTTCGGTAAAACTCGTGATGAGAAAAAAAGTCAATGTATACATGAGAGAAAGGGAGAGAGGGGGGGGGGGAGAGAGAGAGAGAGAGAGAGAGAGAGAGAGAGAGAGAGAGAGAGAGAGACAGACAGACAGACAGACAGACAGACAGACAGACAGACAGACAGACAGACGGTGAGAGAGAGAGAGGAGAAAGAGGAGGAGGAGGAAGGTGGTATGAAGTTGCATGTTTGATGCGGAAGGGAGAGAGGGAGAAATGATTCTGAAAGAAAAAAAAAAGAGAAAAGAAATGTCCAGACACATGCAATGGATGGTAAAAGAGAAAAAGCGCAGAATCAGGTGGAGACTGATTGCACCAGGCCCATGCCCACTACACAGGGAGCCACAGCAGACAGCCCACTACACAGGGAGCCACAGCAGACAGCCACTACACAGGGAGCCACAGCAGACAGCCCACTACACAGGAGCAATGGCTATGCCCACTGTGTGGAGAGCAGTGTCCACATTGGCAGAAGAGAAGACAGCAGACAGCCCACTACACAGGAGCCACAGCAGACAGCCCACTACACAGGGAGCCACAGCAGACAGCCCACTACACAGGGAGCCATGGCTATGCCACTGTGTGGGAGAGCAGTGTCCACAGCGCAGAAGGAGAAGAGCAGAGACAGCCACTACACAGGGAGCCATGGCTATGCCACTGTGTGGAGAGCAGTGTCCACAGTGGAGAAGGAGAAGACAGCAGACAGCCCACTACACGGAGCCATGGCTATGCCCACTGTGTGGAGAGCAGTGTCCACAGTGGAAAGAGGAGAAGACAGCAGACAGCCCACTACACAGGGAGCCATGGCTATGCCCACTGTGTGGAGAGCAGTGTCCACAGTGGGAGAAGGAGAAGACAGCAACAGCCCACTACACAGGGAGCCATGGCTATGCCACGTGGTCGAGAGCAGTGTCCACAGCGGCAGAAGGAGAAGACAGCAGACAGCCCACTACACAGGGAGCCACAGCAGACAGCCCACTACACAGGGAGCCATGGCTATGCCCACTGTGTGGAGAGCAGTGTCCACAGCGGCAGAAGAAGAAGACAGCAGACAGGACGCGGCCCTTTCACTGTGGAAGGACAATTGTCTGTTTAGCTTTTCTTCTTTGAGTCACAGATGGTGAACGGTAATGAAAGATTGGGGATTATGATGTTTAGTTAATGAAGAGTACCGTAGGATTGAGATAGATGCTTGATTACTGATGGATGAAAATGATGATAGATTTTGGGGATAATTGATAACGACTCCAGATCAGTTATGATTCTCGTTTTCGTTTTCTCTTGTCGCTCGGGTAGACTCCCAAGATTCAGAATTGGTGATTTTTTTTCACATGTACGACTGATTAGCTGATGATTCTCCTTTCGTTGCTCGGATAAACTCTGAGATTTACAATTGGTGAACGTTTTTTTTTAACATATACGATTGCTTCAGTCCCATTGTTAAGGTCGCTACATTCTGTCTTCTGGGATAGTGTTTGAACACATCAGTGTGGATGTGTTCTAATTTTGTGTCGTCCATCCCAACGGCGTACGGTGGCCTACTCTTCTACGAAAGATAGAATAGAATTGAATGTGCGTGCAAGTGGTTTTTTTAATTCATACGTTCACACACAGGACTTGGGTGTAAAAAGCGTCCTCGGAAAGACTAGGAGGGACAGGAGGGTGTTAAAAGTGTCCTCGGAAAGACTAGGAGGGACAGAGGGTGTAAAAAGTGTCCTCGGAAAGACTAGGAGGGACAGAAAGACTAGGAGGGACTGGAAAGACTAGAGGGACAGGAAACTATGAGGACAGGAAAGACTAGGAGGGACAGGAAGACTAGAGGACAGGAGTCGACACAGACATGAACTCCGAAGAAACAAAAATCCCATCCGACGTGACTCACCCGTGGGGTTCGATCCTTGGACCTTGGAACAAGAGTCAGACCCAATGGGCCAACCAGGAGGTTTGGGTATCACGAGTGACGATAGGAAATTGATGATGATTAATGATTGACGTTGACCGACGACGTTTCGCGATGATGGATGAACGATGACGAATGATGATGTTCGATGTTGATCGATGTGACATGATTGGATGTGTTGTTTAGCACGTTGACTGGGATAGGTGCGGTGCAGAGTGAACCGTTGTTTTGGCTTCCTTTCCGTGAAATGACCATGTCTAGGCGTTTAGTCAATAAGACGTCAGTGGTAGTGGTAGGCTGACTCACCAATCCACGGTCCCGTTTCCTCTTTCACTCGCTCATGGTCTCATCGCTTCGATCATCCATGGTCTCGTACGGTGACTGCCCTGTTTATACACTTCTCTAAATCCACTCGCCCTCTGACGCCCTCCATCGGGTCTTCTGTCTCCTCCAGCTCCTCCCTCTCTCCCTCTGTCTGTCTGTCTGTCTGGAGTCTGTCCGGTTGGAACAGTGGAAATATGCTGCAATGCATTATTTGCGTTAATACACGGCCAACATCGTGTCAGTCATCTGGACACTTTCTCTCATTGTTTCCCCCTCCACGTTACATCGTGTCAGACATCTGGACACTTTCTCTCACTGTTTGCGTTAAACACGGCAACATCGTGTCAGTCATCTGGACACTTTCTCTCATGTTTGCGTTAATACCGGCCAACATCGTGTCAGTCATCTGGACACTTTCTCTCACTGTTTGCTTAATACACGGCCAACATCGTGTCAGTCATCTGGACACTTTCTCTCACTGTTTGCGTTAATACACGGCCAACATCGTGTCAGTCATCTGACACTTTCTCTCACTGTTTGCGTTAATACACGGCCAACATCGTGTCAGTCATCTGGACACTTTCTCTCACTGTTTGCGTTAATACACGGCCAACATCGTGTCAGTCATCTGGACACTTTCTCTCACTGTTTGCGTTAATACACGGCCAACATCGTGTCAGTCATCTGGACACTTTCTCTCACTGTTTGCGTTAATACACGGCCAACATCGTGTCAGTCATCTGGACACTTTCTCTCACTGTTTGCGTTAATACACGGCCAACATCGTGTCAGTCATCTGGACACTTTCTCTCACTGTTTGCGTTAATACACGGCCAACATCGTGTCAGTCATCTGGACACTTTCTCTCACTGTTTGCGTTAATACACGGCCAACATCGTGTCAGTCATCTGGACACTTTCTCTCACTGTTTGCGTTAATACACGGCCAACATCGTGTCAGACATCTGGACACTTTCTCTCACTGTTTGCGTTAATACACGGCCAACATCGTGTCAGTCATCTGGACACTTTCTCTCACTGTTTGCGTTAATACACGGCCAACATCGTGTCAGTCATCTGGACACTTTCTCTCACTGTTTGCGTTAATACACGGCCAACATCGTGTCAGTCATCTGGACACTTTCTCTCACTGTTTGCGTTAATACACGGCCAACATCGTGTCAGTCATCTGGACACTTTCTCTCACTGTTTGCGTTAATACACGGCCAACATCGTGTCAGACATCTGGACACTTTCTCTCACTGTTTGCGTTAATACACGGCCAACATCGTGTCAGTCATCTGGACACTTTCTCTCACTGTTTGCGTTAATACACGGCCAACATCGTGTCAGTCATCTGGACACTTTCTCTCACTGTTTGCGTTAATACACGGCCAACATCGTGTCAGTCATCGGACACTTTCTCTCACTGTTTGCGTTAATACACGGCCAACATCGTGTCAGTCATCTGGACACTTTCTCTCACTGTTTGCGTTAATACACGGCCAACATCGTGTCAGACATCTGGACACTTTCTCTCAGTGTTTGCGTTAATACACGGCCAACATCGTGTCAGTCATCTGGACACTTTCTCTCACTGTTTGCGTTAATACACGGCCAACATCGTGTCAGTCATCTGGACACTTTCCTCACTGTTTGCGTTAATACACGGCCAACATCGTGTCAGTCATCTGGACACTTTCTCTCACTGTTTGCGTTAATACACGGCCAACATCGTGTCAGTCATCTGGACACTTTCTCTCATGTTTGCGTTAATACACGGCCAACATCGTGTCAGTCATCTGGACACTTTCTCTCACTGTTTGCGTTAATACACGGCCAACATCGTGTCAGTCATCTGGACACTTTCTCTCACTGTTTGCGTTAATACACGGCCAACATCGTGTCAGTCATCTGGACACTTTCTCTCACTGTTTGCGTTAATACACGGCCAACATCGTGTCAGTCATCTGGACACTTTCTCTCACTGTTTTGCGTTATACACGCCAACATCGTGTCAGTCATCTGACACTTTCTCTCACTGTTGCGTTAATACACGGCCAACATCGTGTCAGTCATCTGACACTTTCTCCCACTGTTTGCGTAATACACGCCAACATCGTGTCAGTCATCTGACACTTTCTCTCACTTTTGCGTTAATACACGGCCCCATCGTGTCAGACATCTGGACACTTTCTCCACTGTTTGCGTTAATACACGGCCAACATCGTGTCAGTCATCTGGACACTTTCTCTCACTGTTTGCGTTAATACACGGCCAACATCGTGTCAGTCATCGGACACTTTCTCTCACTGTTTGCGTTAATAACACGGCCAACACGTGTCAGTCATCTGGACACTTTCTCTCACTGTTTGCGTTAATACACGCCAACATCGTGTCAGTCATCTGGACACTTTCCTCACTGTTTGCGTATACACGCCAACACGTGTCAGACATCTGACACTTTCTCTCACTGTTTGCGTTAATACACGGCCAACATCGTGTCAGTCATCTGGACACTTTCTCTCACTGTTGCGTTAATACACGGCCAACATCGTGTCAGTCATTGGACACTTCTCTCACTGTTTGCGTTATACACGGCCAACATCGTGTCAGTCATCTGGACACTTTCTCTCACTGTTTGCGTTAACACGCCAACATCGTGTCAGTCATCCGACACTTTCTCTCACTGTTTCCCCTCCCGTTACCTCTCTCTCGCTGTCTGTCTCTCTGTCGTAGTCTCTGCCTTCTGTCTCTGTCATCTATCTGTATGCCTGTTTGTCTGTCTGTCTGTGTCCCGCTCTCACTCTCCCTCCCTTCCTCTCTCTGTCCCTCCTCCCCCTCTTCTGTCTGTCTCCTGTCCACACACACACACACACACACACACACACACACACCACACACACACACACACACACACACACACACACACACACGTACTCTGACAAACTCAAGTAACCCCCATTACCCTCAATGGCCTCTCCTCTCCTTTACGGACCGTCTGAGTTTGGGCCCTTTCCAATCCACCCACCCCTGTAGTTCGGCCTACCTCGCACCCACCCACCCACCCCTGTAGTTCGGCCTACCCCGCACCCACCCACCCACCCGTTTGTCAGTCTTTGTCAGTTTTTTTCGTCTTCCATCAGCCATCGCTTTCCTTGTGTTCGTGTTCTTCACTCCACGTTTACTACCACCACACCCTCTCAGTCTATCTGTCTATCACTCTCCTCTCTCTCTCTCTCTCTCTCTCCTCTCTCTCCTCTCTCTCTCTCTCTCTCTCTCTCTCTCTCTCTCTCTCTCTGTCTTTCTGTCTCTGTCAGTCTTTCTGTCTCCTTTTGTCCCTGTCTGTCTCTCTTCCCTCCCCCCTCTGCCTCTCTGCTTCCGCCCCTGCCCTCGTCCCTGCCTCCCCCCACTCTCTTTTTGTTTGTTTGTTTGTTTGTTTCTAAACTTGCTCCTTTCTTACTGTACTGCCTTCACAGATGGAAGTTACCACCAGTCACCAGCTTTTTTGCAATTCTCGTTCCATCGGCTCTGCTCAGGGCTGCCCATGAAACACGAATACACCTTCAGCAGTATCGGCCATTAGAAGATGAACACACGGATACACCTTCAGCAGTATCCGCCATTAGAAGATGAACACACGGATACACCTTCAGCAGTATCCGCCATTAGAAGATGAAAAAACACATACAACTTCAGCAGTATCGGCCATTAGAAGATGAACACACAAATACACCTTCAGCAGTATCCGCCATTAGAAGATGAAAAAACACATACAACTTCAGCAGTATCCGCCATTAGAAGATGAAAAAACACATACACCTTCAGCAGTATCGGCCATTAGAAGATGAACACACATCTACACCTTCAGCAGTATCCGCCATTAGAAGATGAACACATCTACACCTTCAGCAGTATCCGCCATTTGAAGATGCCTGAAAGGGAGAACAGCTCTGGCCTGATTAGCTGTTAAAGGGTTATGCGGCACTCGGTAGATGCTGTGGTAGATGTAAAGACAAACAGACAAGAGAGACAGACAAGAGAGACAGACAGACGAGCATAGATCCACAGATAGACTGACGGACACCACACACACACACACACACACACACACACACACACACACACACACACACACACACACACACACACACGCATGCATGCATGCACACGCGCGCTCTTGCGCGTATTTTTTTCGTCTCTCAAGCAAATGGTTATTGGCGAAGGAAGATGAATGCATCCAGACATCATTTGCAGCGGTCCCGAATTCAAGTAATGTCACAAGCCCGAATCTTGTGATGTACATGTCAGTGTTTGTTGTTGTTGTTGCTGTTTGTGTTTTTGTAAATATAAAAACTACTGACAGAGGAAGTAATTTTTATTACCATTTGGAATAAAAACAGCGTTTTTAATGGAAATACTAAAGAATAGGGGAGGGAGGGAAGGAGGAGGGGAGTGGATGACAGAGAGAGAGAGAGAGTGAGAGAGAGAGAGAGAGAGAGAGAAGAGAGAGAGAGAGAGAGAGAGAGAGAGAGAGATATGGTGTGTGAAGAAGAGCGGAGAGGTACTTGAAACGTGAACAAGAAAATTTTTAATCTTACAAATGAGTGACAGTGATACAAGAGATAAACGAAAAACAAATAAAACGTAACAAATGAGTGACAGTGATACAAGAAATAAACGAAAAACAAATAAAACGTAACAAATGAGTGACAGTGATACAAGAAATAAACGAAAAACAAATAAAACGTAACAAATGAGTGACAGTGATACAAGAGATAAACGAAAAACAAATAAAGCGTAACAAATGAGTGACAGTGATACAAGAAATAAACGAAAAACAAATAAAGCGTAACAAATGAGTGACAGTGATACAAGAATAAACGAAAAACAAATAAAACGTAACAAATGAGTGACAGTGATACAAGAAATAAACGAAAAACAAATAAAGCGTAACAAATGAGTGACAGTGATACAAGAAATAAACGAAAAACAATAAAGCGTAACAAATGAGTGACAGTGATACAAGAAATAAGCAAAAAACAAATAAAGCGTAACCAACAAAAACCAGAAAGGAGAAGAGGGGAGGAGAAGATGGAAAGGGAGGGAGGAGAGGGGGAGGAGAAGATGGAAAGGGAGGGAGGAGAGGGGGAGGAGAAGATGGAAAGGGAGGGAGGAGAGGGGGAGGAGGAGATGGAAAGGGAGGGAGGAGAGGGGGGAGAAGATGGAAAGGGAGGGAGGAGAGTGGAGGAGAAGATGGAAAGGGAGGGAGGAGAGTGGAGGAGAAGATGAGAAGGGAGGGAGGAGAGGGGGGCGAGAAGATGGAAAGGGAGGGAGCAGAGGGGAGGAGAAGATGGAAAGGGAGGGAGGAGAGTGGGAGGAGAAGATGGAAAGGGAGGGAGGAGATGGGAGGTGGGTTGTGTGAAAATGCTTTAACGGTACAATATTGGCTATGAACTCCATATTGAGTACGCCTCCAGCCTGATCACCCTGTGGGGTTTGAGGCGTTCAATATTGGCTCTGAACTTTATATTGAGTACGCCTCCAGCCTGATCACCCTGTGGGGTTTGAGGCGTGCAATATTGGCTGTGAACTCCATATTGGGCACGCCTCCATCCTGATCACCCTGTGGGGTTTGAGGCGTGCAATATTGGCTGTGAACTCCGTATTTAATACGCCTCCAGCCTGATCACCTGTGGGGTTTGGGCGTGCAATATTGGCTATGAACTCCATATTGAATACGCCTCCAGCCTGATCACCCTGTGGGATCGAGGCGTGCAATATTGGCTCTGAACTCCATATTGGGTACGTCTCCATCCTGATCACTCTGTGGGGTTTGAGGCGTGCAATATTGGCTCTGAACTCCATACTGGGCACGCCTCCATCCTGATCACTCTGTGGGGTTTGAGGCGTGCAATATTGGCTCTGAACTCCATACTGGGCACGCCTCCATCCTGATCACTCTGTGGGGTTTGAGGCGTGCAATATTGGCTATGAAGCTCCAGGCGCTAAGCCCTGGACTGCCGGGCGCAGGGAAAGTAACACACCATGGAGTCTGTGGGATAGACGATGACCTTTACCAAACAGCAGGTGGAGCGGAGAGAAGTGGACAGAGAGCGTCACACCGGCAACCCTGGCAGAGGGATCTCACACACACACGCTCTCTCTCTTCTCTCTCTCTCTCTCTCTCTCTCTCTCTCATCTCTCTCTCTCTCTCTCTCTCTCTCCTTCTCTTTCTCGCTCTCCGTTCACACACACACACACACACACGCTTTCTTTCTCTCCCTCTCTCTCTCTCTCTCTCCCCTCTCTCATCTCTCTCTCTCTCTCTCTCTCTCTCTCGCTCTCTCTCGCTCTCTCTTTCTTTCTCTTCCTCGCTCTCTGTGTCACACACACACACACACACACACACCACACACACACACACACACACACACACACACACACACACACACACACACACACACACACCGCACATGCATGCACACATGCACACACGACCCTACACACGTACGCACACATCACACACACACACACAGATACATACACACAGACACAACACACACACACACACACGCGCGCGCTCGTACTCGCACACATACATGCACACCACACACACACGCATGAAGAGACATGTGCATACATGCAGTCACGTAAAGTAAGGCACAGAGAAGAAAGGAGAGAGATAGATGTCATAGAAATATACATGAAAGGAGAGAGATAGATGTCATAGAAATATACATGAAAGGAGAGAGTAGATGTCATAGAAATATACATGAAAGGAGAGAGATAGATGTCATAGAAATATACATGAAAGGAGAGAGATAGATGTCATAGAAATATACATGAAAGGAGAGAGATAGATGTCATAGAAATATACATGTAAGCACGGACACGCACGCGTGCACGCACGTACACACGCTGACACACCCCTCCCCTTCTAAAACACACACACACACACACACACACACACACACACACACACACACACACACACACACACATACATACATACATACACACACGCGCGCGCGCGCACGCACGCACGCACACACCACACAACACACACACACACACACACACACACACATATGTATATATATATACACGCGCGCGCGCATACACATATACGTACACAGCGCGCGCACACTAAATGTTAGAAAACACACACACACACACACACACACACACACACACACACATACACACACACACACACACACACACAACAGAGAGAGAGAGAGAGAGCTCGCACAAAGAGGTATTAGCGTTATTTGGAGAGAGAGAGAGAGAGAGAGAGAGAGAGAGAGAGAGAGAGAGAGAGAGCTGGCACAGAGAGTTGTTATCGTTATTTGGAGAGAGAGAGAGAGAGAGAGAGAGAGAGAGAGAGAGAGAGAGAGAGAGAGAGAGAGAGAGAGAGCTGGCACAGAGAGTTGTTATCGTTATTTGAAGAGAGAGAGAGAGAGAGAGAGAGAGAGAAGAGAGAGAGGAGAGAGAGAGCTGGCACAGAGAGTTGTTGGCGTTATTTGAAGTTCACAGAGTAAGAAGCCTGGTGTCTTCCTTGCTGGCGACGATTGATTGCCTCTCTGTGTAGTAGTGTTTGGGAGGAGCGCGGCCACACTTTGATCTGGCGCCTCAACCCCAGCCTTCAACTACAGGGGGACCCACACAACATGGGGACGAAAAACACACGCATTATTTGCTATCTATTTTGGGGAAGAACTCGTATTCATTTATGAATTTAGGCTTTTCACTTTTGTTGTTGTTGTTGTTGTTATTGTCGTTGTTGTTGTTGCTGTTGCTGTTGTTGTTTCTCTGTTTTTACTGAAGTATTCGTTCTACTGCTATTGCTTGGAATCTGCCTGGCTGTCTCTGTCTCTCTTTTTCTCTGTTTCTGTATGCCTCTCTCTCTCTCTCTCTCTCTCTCTCTCTCTCTCTCTCTCTCTCTCTCTCTCTCTCTCTTCTCTCTCTCTCTCTGTCCCCCCCCCCCCTCACTGTCTCTGTCTTTTCTCTGTCTGTCTGTCTGCTTGTATGTCTGTCATTCTGTGTCAGTCCCTGTATGTGTGTGTGTGTGTGTGTGTGTGTGTGTGTGTGTGTGTGTGTGTGTGTGTGTGTGCGTGCGTGCGTGCGTGCGTGTCGTGCGTGCGTGCGTGCGTGCGTGTGTGCGTGCGTGTGTGTGTGTGTGTGTGTGTGTGTGTGTGTGTGTGTGTGTGTGTGTGTGTGTGTGTGTGTGACTGCCCATTACAATGTAAAGCACTGTAGTAGAACTTGGCTTCCTCAGAACGGGTGAGTGTAAAGTGGCTATGGAAAAAGACACCTCGCCCTTCGTCCTAAACGTCAAACTCTGCTAGTCCCCCCCCCCTCCCCTGCTTTGTTGCTGTTGTTTATTGCCCCCCCCCCCCCCCCACACCCCCCATCGACTGTGGGATCCCGGTCCCGGGCTGTTCTGACCTGGTGGTGTGGCGGTGACGTTGATATTGTCCAGAACAGTGCAGAGTGTCCGCGGCACCACTGGGACTGACGTGAAGTCATCAACAGTGGACAGAAGAAGGAACAGAAACGCGCGTGATGTGTACAGCCATTCCTGGCTTCCTGGCTGCGCGGGATGTGTACAGCCATTCCTGGCTTCCTGGCTGCGCGGGATGTGTACAGCCATTCCTGGCTTCCTGGCTGCGCGGGATGTGTACAGCCATTCCTGGCTTCCTGGCTGCGCGGGATGTGTACAGCCATTCCTGGCTTCCTGGCTGCGCGGGATGTGGTGACCGTCTCTGGGTTGATGGATTTGCAGTCGTTCTCATAAATTCTTCTCCCGTGCGTCGGGTCTGTCAGGTGTCAGGGGGAGGTGAAGGCTTGCCGAAAGCTCAGACATTTCATGACGCTTCCTCGGGCATTCCTTGCTGGTGTTGGAGTGGTTGATAGTGATGGTTATTTTGATGGGGATGGTATTGCTCAATTCACTAATAAGAGAAGGTAAAATCTTGACGTTTTCAGACATGTTACTGGGTTTCCTCAAGCGTTCCGTGTGTGAGCAGTTCATAGTTGATTTCATTTTAACGAGGATTGTTTGAAGTAGCTCAGTTGGATGTTGACAACATGGCGGGGGGGGGGGGGGGGGGGGGGGGGCACAGGTCAACGAATGTATCAGAGGAATAATTTAAACAGTAATTTTCATTCAAGCGTGTAACTGAAGCGTACTGTTCAGTGTTTTGGAGGCTTCTTTCGTTCATGTGGAAAGACTACCTTAATGTCCTGGGACTCACGTGTGAACAGTTTAAAGTAAGGCAGCAATCTGTGGTCCCTTTTTTCCCAGTTCAGTTTGTTCAGATTCGTGGAGCGTTTTTTTTTTCAGCCGGGTGTGGTCAGTGATGGGAGTGATGTGTACGTCACAATGATAGCTAGCACAGCTGCGGTACTTGAATGACATCATGGATGGTTCGGACACCGTGATCATCGGCGAAAAGTGTCAGCACAATGGAAGCCATAGTAATACAACACAGGCGCGCTCATAGCTGGCGTTGTGTGTTGGATGCAGTTGCACGACCACGTGTCATTCTCGCTGTGAAAGATGATAAGGTTGCTTTGATCTGATGCCAGGCGAACATGTGCTTTGATTTCTGGAGAACAGATGGACTGTGCAGTGACAGATCGCATTTAGCCTTTTTGTGCATTCATCTTTCTACGTTTTAAAGGATGGAAATAGAATACGATTATGTCTTTTTCTAGGCATTCTAACTTTTTCATCGATCGGATGATGTAGGGGTTTTGTCACTTGCTGTGGACAGCGTGGTTTTTTCATTCAGCAGTGTCATGAGTCGGCGAATGTTCTCGAGCATTTAGGCAAATTAAGGGTAGTTTTCCTGTTGTTGAGAGCAAGTTCCTTGGGTTCTTCAAGAGTGCGAACTCAGGCATCACCGGAGGGGAATACCCGAGTCGTATACTGAAGGAGGGAGAGTTACTGGAAGTGTTTCGCATGTCCGAGGGATAGTGACAAGGAGTTGCCGACTGCGGTCCTGGGTAGAGGAGTGTCCAGTCCGACCACTGGCTGGCTATTCACTGGGTTCTCCAGTGGGCCTGAAGGGAAGGCGATCGTGTCAGGTGACCGTCACGGGTAGGTGACCGTCAGCCTGCAGGCAGAGTACAGCGACCATTCAGTCGTCCCTGTTCTGAGGAATGAATGGAAGGCTTCGGCCTATTGAGTGATTTGCACCTTGTTGTCTATAGAGGTAGTAACTACTCGAAGCATCAGTCCTGGCTGGTAGAGGAGTCCAGGCTGTTAGTACAATGGGTAGCTTCGGGGAATCGAACATGAGTTTGAATGGGAGGTTATGCATTAACCACTTGGTACCCAAGTCTTGGTTAGCGCTAGCAGCTGTTGTGTGTGTGTATGTGTAGGTGACTAGTGATTCCATTGGTGGAATAAAAATAACTTGGGAATTTATTGGTACAAATCGTGTGATGTGTGTGTGCCCGTGATTCCATTGGTTTGAGCCAGTTAAACTCGGGTTCTCTCTTGTTTGAGAATGAATATAAGCTGCTTGGAAAACCAGGGAGTGTGTGACTCACTTAAGGGAAAGTGAACTCGCCCGTCTTGCTGAGGGCTCAAGAAAATACAGCGTGAAGCAGAGGTTAGCTGTCGCCTTGTTGTCTCCTGGGTGGGGACGTTAGACAGTGGAGGTTGCTGTAGCCTCGGAGCGACGACGAGAAGAATTGTCTCCGTGTGGGGACGGTCGACAGCAAGACGTGTCAGCCTGTTGGAGCCTAGACAGGGAGCTGCCAGACAACGGTGGGGTGTTTGCAGCCAGAGAAGGGACCTGTGGGAGAGGCCGACAGGAGCCCCTTTGTGGAAGAGGGCGAGTACGGTGGAGCCCGGGAGATGGGTTTGAGGGTTTGCGATCAAGCTACGTTTGCAGTGCCCCCCAACTGGGATTTGGCCAATCGGAGGACACAACGGTGTGGCAGCTTCAGCTCGTGGTCGTACAGTGGGATGAGGGGGAAACTGATGGTCAACCAAGGAATGTGGCAAGTTATGGAGTTTATTTGGTCTTAAGGTTATAAGTGTGCAAACAGAATTGTGGAATATTTTTCTTTCCTGGCTAAGTAAGAATAACTGAAGAACAGGGGATGCGATTTATGAAATTGTCTGTATGCTGTTTACATTGTTGTATGATACAGATAGTTGTGTTGTGTAGTGCGGGTGGGGGCTCGGAGTCAAGTTGATAAAAGTTGTTTAAATTTTCTATGAATGTTATTGGTTTCCCGTCCCCTTTGTGCGGGCCCGATGTGAGTGACAGAGTGCGTGTGCCTATGCGAGAGTGTTTTTTTGGTTGTGAAAGCGTAAATACTTCTGTTATAACCCCCTGCATCCTGAATATGAAAATCATATTTTAATAACGAGGGGGAGCGTCGGAGACCCGTCACAAGCGGTAATTGAACTGAGTGTGGGAAAATGGTGTGAAGAAGTGTTTTGTTCCGGGAAAACGATGAACTTAGTGTGGGGAAAACAGGTGTAAAGAACGTGTTGTGTTCCTGGAAACGATGAACTGAGTGTGGGAAAACTGGTGTTGTGTTCCTGGAAACGATGAACTGAGTGGGGGGAAAACAGGTGTGAAGAACGTGTTGTGTTCTGCCCTGGAAACGACGAGATTCCATGTGAGTGTTTGCAAGACAGCAGCGGTCTCAGGAGAATCCTTTTTCCCAAAACGTATTAATGATGAACGGGGAAAATTTATGACTTTGTTTAAAACAGCTCGCCATAGAATGTTTTCCTGGCGTGAAGAGAATATTGGTTATCAGTGCCGGTACAACATACTATCTAAACGACGGCAGTTAGCTAAGCTTACATAAGGCGTACTGACAGGTACGCTTTTGCTTTGTGGACTTTTGTGAAATACCCCCGAGAAAGTACTTTCTGAGCGTTTTTTTCGAAATGTTTAGATAGAATTAGTGTAGCTTTGAATTCAAAACCATCAAACCCAAAACACAGAAGACAGGATATAATAAAAAGAAAACACCCAGGTTGCCAATAAGACGAGAGTCTAGGGATATAAATCCACGGCAGTTCTCCATTGGGGTGGGTCGTGGCCAAATTTCCCCTTTTCCATTCCTAAAACCCGCATTCACCGCCCCAGCTGGTCAGTTCAGCACATAAAACGATGGGGACCGTTTATTCAGCGGAAGGAGAACAAGTGGCCAATGTGGTTAAGGGGAAGGAATTTAGCGCGGCATTTTTTCCCAAAATGCCTGGAGGATTTGTTGTGATTGATAGGCTTTTTGAGTGGAATTCCTTAAAAGCAATAAATCAATGAAAACCCTTCAGGCAGCGTAGAGGAAACCATCCATTCGCCACACATGCCGGGATGCATTTCAAAAAAACAGTTTTTTTCTTCTTGTTGTTTTAGTTGTTTGGATGCATGTTGACGCGGAATTTTGATGGTCAGCCTTTCAGTGTCAAAACGGGGGGTGACATTGTGATCGAACGTGTTGTCATAGTGAAAGGGCACGTCTTTTACCAAGACAAAAAGACTTTACGGATGCCATTTTGACAACCCCCTCCCCCCACCCCTCACGCTTCCCTTTCCCCGTTTTTGGCGCGTGAAGGAGAGAAGCAAAGAAGGGGGTGTAAGCAGAAAGAAGGATACTGGGAGTCGTGAAGGGAGAGAAGCAAAGAAGGGGGGAAAGGGACAAAAAGAACGACTACTGGGAGTCGTGAAGGGAGAGAAACAAAGAAGGGGGTGTTAAACAGAAAGAACGATTACTGGGAGTCGTGAAGGGAGAGAAGCGAAGAAGGGGTGTAGGACAGAAAGAACGATAACTGGGAGTGGTGGTCAGTTCGCTGTGCTGGTGCACTGCGGGACGCGAGGTGCTCTTTTGTTGGGGAGAACAGCGGTAATCTGAAGACGCCGCGTTGCTATGGAGAATTGGGGGTAGGGAGGAGCGTGGAGAAGAGGGAAGATGAGGGTTTGCCGGTGGAGAGAGGGAGGTGGAGGGGGAAATCGTCACGTGAGCAGGGAGTGTGGGTGGTCAGTACGGGCACCCTCTGCTGGAGTCGACAGAAGGCAGGTGAGTTGGGCTCCTGCGTCTGTCTGTCGTCTGTCTGTCTGTCTGTCTGTCTGTTGTCTGTCTGTCTGTGTGTCTGTCTCTCTGCCTGTTTCGTTGTTGTCTGTCTGTCCGTCCGTCCGTCCGTCCGTCCGTCCGTCCGTCCGTCTGTTGTCTGTGTGTCTGTCTCTCTGTCTGTCTGTCTGTCTTCCGTCTGTCTGTCTTAGTGACAGCTTTGTGTTCATTGGTCTCATGTTTGCCGCTTGTTCCCTTGTTGGGTCTTAGTACTCTCTCTCTCTCACTCTCTCTGTGTGTGTGTGTGTGTGGGGGTGTGTGTGTGTGTGTGTGTGTGTGTGTGTGTGGTGTGTGTGTGGGGGAGGAGAGAGAGAGGAGAAAAGGGGGGGGAGGGGAGAGAGAGAGATGTTGGGGGAGAGGAAGAGAGGGGGAGAGAGAGAGAGAGAGAGAGAGAGGAGGGGAGGAGAGAGAGAGAGAGAGGAGAGAGAAGGAGGAGAGAGAGAGGGAGGAGAGAGATGAGAGAGGGGGGTGACGACGACCCCTGGTGGTGGTTGCAGTGGCAGGGGAGGGGGTTGGCAGAAATACAGACCAAGGTTTGTGGGACTAGGGAAGAGCGGGAAGTGAGGAGGGGATAGTGGGGGAAGGGGGGGTGGGGTTTGGGGGGTGGGGGGTCCTTTTTTTTTTAGTGCACTTGTCTGAAACATCCGGCCCAGTGGGGTTTGGTCGTGACTGCTCAAATAGAAAGAATTCACTGTGTGTGTGTGTGTGTGTGTGTGTGTGTGTGTGTGTGGTGTGTGTGTGTGTGTGTGTGTGCGTAGTGGCGTGCGCACGTGCGTGGTGATGCGTGCGCGCGCGCGCGCGCGCGTGTGTGTATGCTTTGATGTGTGTGTGTGTGTGTGTGGGTGTGTGTTGTTCGCGTGTGAGTGCTTTGCGTGCAGGCTCTTTGGGGTGTGTGCTCATGGTGTGTGTGCGTTCATGTGTGCGTGCGCACGGCGCGCGGTGTGGGGTGTGTGTGGTGTGGAGAGAGAGAGGAGAGGAGAGAGAGAGGAGAGAGAGAAAGAGAGAGGGTGTGTGTGTTAGCGTGTGCTTGTGTGTGTGTGTGCGTTGGGGTGCGCGCGCATTTGTGCGTGCATTTGTGTATGCGTGCGGTTGTGAGAACAAGTTAAAGTTCCTCAGACAGTAATGTGGTTTCAGTCAGTCGGTCAGTGTGTGCAGGTCAGGATGTAGGTGGAAAAGCCTGCCGTGGACAGAGGGTGGGAGTGGTGAACAATACACAGAGTTAGAGAGGGGAAGAGGAAAAAAGAGGAAACGCTTTGCTTTGCTCGTCAGCATGGCCGTTTCAGTCAAACCACCCGGACTTATCGGTACTGTCCGGTTTAAAGGGGAAGAAGGGGTTTTTGTGTGTGGGGTGGGGGGGGGGGGGAGGGGGGGGAGGGGGGGAGGTGGGAGGAAGTAGAGAGAAGAAAAAAAAACTCGAACCAAGCCAAAACAACCGTTCCGTCATTTATCTCTTTTCTTATGTCTCCCCTATTACTGTTGACTGTCTGGATCTCCAAGCGCGTGCTCGCACACAACACACCACACACACACACACACAACCACACACACACACACAACACACACACACACATACATACAACAAAACCACACACACACCACACACACACACCACACACACACACACACACACTGACACACAACAAACACACACACACATGACAACACAACACACAACACATCACACACACAACCCCACACACACACACACACACCCCACATATATATATATATTTATATATATATATTATATATAATATATATATATATTTATATATATATATATATATTTTATATATAGATATTTAAGATGCCTAAAACAATTTTTCAAGTGCTCAACCCCTTGGGGGGAACGTTAGTTAAAAAAAGTAAGAGGATCTTAAAACTATCTACCCCAGATAGTTTTAAAATTCTCTTACTTGTTTTAACTATATATATATATAATATATATATATATATAAAATTGGTCTAATACGGTGAAAAGACGTAAAAAAAAGAACGAACGAACACACACACACACGCACCCCACACACACACCGCACACACACGCGCACCACACAACCCCACACACACACCACACACAAAACACAACACACACACCACACACACCACACACACACACACAGAGGTACCCCTGCCGCACGGACAGGCTGCACACAAAACACACACACACACACACACACACACCCACACACACACACAAAACACACACACACACACACACAATCACACACGCACCACACATGCGAGCTAACGTGCAAAGCAGGTTCTCTCTTCTCTCTCTCTCCCTCTCTCTTTTCTCTCTCTCTTCTCTTCCCCTCTTCTCTCTCTCTCTCTTTTCTCTCTCTCTCTCTCTCTCTCTCAGAAATATTTTTTGAAACTGTGCAGAAGTTCAAACCATCCAACGGTATTCATTCGGATGTGTTGTATCAGCTTTTTTTAAGAGCATTGTTTTGGTTGAAAAACAAGAAACACTGAAAAAATCGAAAAAAAACCTTTTATGCCAGAAGTTTGAGAATCTAGCCTCGAAAAGAAAAAAAAAGTGCCCCCCCCCCCTCCCCCAGCTGACCATCAGAGAATTGAAGGGGAGAAAAATGGAAAACAAGCGGGGTCAGATGATCTTCTTGATGAATGTTTTAAGATTCCAGTGACACGGCAGTCACATTTCTGGTAAAAAAAAAGAAAAAAGATTCATTACACTATTGAATGGAAGGCGAGATGAGAAAGAAATGGGAGGACAACATCATGCATGGACTGGGGCCCCACACTCAGCAACTCCCTAAGAGCGTCTGAGAACCGGGAGGAATTGGAGGAAGCTGGTTGCGAAGTCCTCTGGGTGCCCCGACGGTGTCAAGACCCCCGGTATAGGTGATGATAGGTGTTTTGACAAAGACATTGAATCCATTATCTTCTGCTGTTTAAGAGAAGAATCCCAAAAAAACAGAAATGATTGTAGACGGATGTTATTATGTGATTTAAGAGCTACTTACAGTTCCGTCATGTACAAAAGAAGGGACTGGAATTCACATTGCTTACGGTGATTTACCAGGCAAGTGCTAAGAAAGATTTCTTCTACCAGAATCATTTTTTCTGTCTTAGGTGGTGCACTACAAGTTGCGAATAACGCGCAGGCAGAGTGTCGCATTCATAGTTGCGGTTTAAAGGCTTTGTTACAATTTCCCAGAAAAAAGGTTTTTTGGCAATGTGTGGAATTTTGTATACGCTACGTGATTGAATTTAATTGTAGCTAAGGTGTGAAAAAGGGGTTTGTGTAACCTTTTCCTGTCTTCTGTCTTTATAGAGGAATAGTGTTCGAAATGATTGAAAGTAACGTGTTTGCTGATTGAAAGTAAACAGTGTTTGTGAGACACGCCGTGGTGCATTCCATGTCACGTGCCACTCACAGGAAACGTGTCTGTTAGAACATTGGGGCTTTCATGATGAGAGACATAAACACTTTACGCAGAACCCATCAAATCCTTGTTTCAGAGATGGCCCACCAGATAAGATCTTTGAATTTCTGAGAGAGAAAAAAAGAAAAAAGGAATTGTTCATCTGTTTGGGGATGGAAGAGATTAACGAATTTTCTGGTGTGTGTTCAGAAGGTGTTATTTAATGTTTTGTGGATGAGTTGAATTTTTTTTTTAAAGATATGACTTGAGAGGTGACTTTAAACGCAGTGCAGTCTGGCCTTTGCGGTCGGCTGGGCTAGAAACAACATTATCTCTCTCTTTTTTGTCGCTGATGTTTGTGTATTTTGTTAAGTTGTGGGTTTCCAGACTGTTAAATAGTCTACACAGCCATACTAGTCAACTGCAACCGTCAGAGTCTGTACTATACTGTACTAACCTATTTAGAAACTTGATTTGTTATGGACATAAGTTACAACGTCTTCGGGTAGCAGGGACACTTACCAGCTCACCATGTCCCGTACTAGGGTGACTACAGAACCTTTAAATGGTATGAACACCTTGGTGATGATGGAATGTTTTATAGGATTATGAATCCCTCGGTATTAACTTCATAACAAAGTTGCTTTTTCACGTGCATATGAAGATTTGGTGTAAGGCTAAGAACTTGAGAGAACTTTACGAAATTTAGTAAATTTGAAAATATTCCTGGATATATTTACAACATGTTGGACTGGCAAATAGAGTCAGCGTACAATATTGAGCAGAAAGTTGGATTATTGAGAACTGTCACGATGATTTAGCTGTACACATGAGCAGAAAGTTGGGATTATTCAGAGCTGTCACGTTGAGGTGTCCATGCATTTGATGGAAAGCGATTTCTGGGTATGATGTTCCCTCTCACTGAAAGAGGCTATGGCCTGCCAATTCGATTAACCAATTCAGGTTGCTTTTCTCTCTCTCTCTCTCTCTCTCTCTCTCTCTCTCTCTCTTCTCTCTCTCTCTCTCTTCTCTTCTCTCTCTCTCCTCTCTCCTCTCTTTACCTTCCCTCCCCTCCCCCTCTCTCTTTGTCTCTCTCTCTCTCTCTTCTCACCCTTCCCTCCTCCTCCCCTCTCTCTTTGTCTCTCCTCTCTTCTCTCTCTCTCTCTCTCTCTCTCTCTCTCTCTCTCTCTCTCTCTGTGTTTGCTGCACACTCAGCGATTCGTGTGTTTGTTTTGGTGTGTGTGTGTGTGTTTGTGTGCGCGCGCGCGTGTGTTGCGCGTGTGTATGGCATGTGTTCTGTGCGTTTTGGTATGCGCATGTGTGTGTGTGTGTGTGTGTGGGGTTGTGTGTGTGTGTTTTGTGTGTTGTGTGTGCTGTAATGTAGGTGTTGGGGTGGCGTGTTTTGGCATGAGTGATGAAGTGTTTCCTCCAGGGAAGGGTGGTCACCAGATCAGCTGATAAAGGACAGGCAGCAGGTGGTTTTTTTGTCTCCTTGCTCCCTTTCCTTCCACTCTCTTTACCCCACTGTCCTATCCAATCCCCCCCTCTCTGTGCGCTTTTGCGCGTGCGTTTCGCGCGCGCGAGCGTTATTTATATATATATATATAATATAAATATTTTGTGTGTGTGTGTGTGTGTGGTGGTGTGTGCGCGCGTGCGCGCGCGCACGTGCGTGCATGCGTGTGTGCTGGTACAAACCCGCTCAGTGTGTTCGTGCGGGGCATGTGAGTATGCCTATACGTGTTTTGTAGAAACAGATATTACATTCAGTTTAATGAATTTGTTTTGGCCAGTGTGGTGATAGGAGAGACATTACGGCTAACAATGCGTAATGAATGAAGAGGGAGAATAGGAGATGACGCAGCTGGTTCACAAGTGGATCACCTTACAGCGACACGGGCAACGTCTTTATTTGGCCAGGGATCCACTTTCTCTGACTGAAAAATTTACTGAAGTAGAAGATTGGGTGTATTGACTTGCTGGTAGGAGATGGGCCTGTCGTGTGATGTTTACAATGTTGACCAAAGCCTTTTGAAATACCATCTCTTAGTCCACATCCAGTAACCATTGCCAGTGACAGTTGTTAGGGCAAGAGAAAGGTTTATCTGTAGTGGAACGAGTCAGTATCGTCATCTGATCGGCCTCCACATCCAGTAACCATTGCCAGTGACAGTTGTTAGGGGCAAGAGAAAGGTTTATCTGTAGTGGAACGAGTCAGTATCGTCATCTGATCGGCTCCTCATCCAGTAACCATTGCCAGTGACAGTTGTTAGGGGCAAGAGAAAGGTTTATCTGTAGTGGAACGAGTCAGTATCGTCATCTGATCGGCCTCCACATCCTGTAACCATTGCCAGTGACAGTTGTTAGCGGCAATAGAAAGGTTTATCTGTAGTGGAACGAGTCAGTATCGTCACTGATCGGCCTCCACATCCAGTAACCATTGCCAGTGACAGTTGTTAGGGGCAAGAGAAAGGTTTATCTGTAGTGGAACGAGTCAGTATCGTCATCTGATCGGCCTCCACATCCTGTAACCATTGCCAGTGACAGTTGTTAGGGGCAAGAGAAAGGTTTATCTGTAGTGGAACGAGTCAGTATCGTCATCTGATCGGCTCCACATCCAGTAACCATTGCCAGTGACAGTTGTTAGGGGCAAGAGAAAGGTTTATCTGTAGTGGAACGAGTCAGTATCGTCATCTGTTCGGCCTCCACATCCAGTAACCATTGCCAGTGACAGTTGTTAGGGGCAAGAGAAAGGTTTATCTGTAGTGGAACGAGTCAGTATCGTCATCTGATCGGCCTCCACATCCAGTAACCATGCCAGTGACAGTTGTTAGGGGCAATAGAAAGGTTTATCTGTAGTGGAACGAGTCAGTATCGTCATCTGATCGGCCTCCACACCAGTAACCATTGCCAGTGACAGTTGTTAGGGGGCAAGAGAAAGGGTTTATCTGTAGTGGAACGAGTCAGTATCGTCATTGATCGGCCTCCACATCCAGTAACCATTGCCAGTGACAGTTGTTAGGGGCAATAGAAAGGTTTATCTGTAGTGGAACGAGTCTGTATCGTCATCTGATCGGCCTCCACATCCAGTAACCATTGCCAGTGACAGTTGTTAGGGGCAAGAGAAAGGTTTATCTGTAGTGGAACGAGTCAGTATCGTCATCTGATCGGCCTCCACATCCAGTAACCATTGCCAGTGACAGTTGTTAGGGGCAAGAGAAAGGTTTATCTGTAGTGGAACGAGTCAGTATCGTCATCTGATCGGCCTCCACATCCAGTAACCATTGCCAGTGACAGTTGTTAGGGGCAATAGAAAGGTTTATCTGTAGTGGAACGAGTCAGTATCGTCATCTGATCGGCCTCCATCCAGTAAACCATTGCCAGTGCAGTTGTTAGGGGCAAGAGAAAGGTTTATCTGTAGTGGAACGAGTCAGTATCGTCATCTGATCGGCCTCCGCATCCTGTAACCATTGTCAGTGACAGCTGTTAGGGGCAATAGAAAGGTTTATCTGTAGTGGAACGAGTCAGTATCGTCATCTGATCGGCCCTCCACATCCAGTAACCATTGCCAGTGACAGTTGTTAGGGGCAAGAGAAAGGTTTATCTGTAGTACAACGAGTCAGTATCGTCATCTGATCGGCCTCCACTTCTGTAACCATTGCCAGTGACAGTTGTTAGGGCAATAGAAAGGTTTATCTGTAGTGGAACGAGTCAGTATCGTCATCTGATCGGCCTCCACATCCAGTAACCATTGCCAGTGACAGTTGTTAGGGGCAAGAGAATGGTTTTATCGGTAGTGGAACGAGTCAGTATCGTCATCTGATCGGCCTCCACATCCAGTAACCATTGCCAGTGACAGTTGTTAGGGGCAAGAGAAAGGTTTATCTTAGTGGGACGAGTCAGTATCGTCATCTGATCGGCTCCACATCCAGTAACCATTGCCAGTGACAGTTGTTAGGGGCAAGAGAAAGGTTTATCTGTAGTGGAACGAGTCAGTATCGTCATCTGATCGGCCTCCCATCCTGTACCATTGCCAGTGACAGTTGTTAGGGGCAATAGAAAGGTTTATCTGTAGTGGAACGAGTCAGTATCGTCATCTGATCGGCCGGAGGCATACAGCGATAGACGGTCGGGGATTGCATGTTCTAACCCTGGCAATAGTCATTTTCAATCTCCGATATATATGAAACTGTGTGTGAGTGTGTGTGTGTGTGTGTGTGTGTGTGTGTGTGTGTGTGTGTGCGCGCGTGACCTGTATGTTTGTCAATCTGCTTGCTTCCCATACAAATCGCAGTTTTCATCTGATCTTCCCCAAGTTTGGCATGGCGACTCACTAGCTGACTGGGCAGATCAAGAGCAAATTAGCGTTGTGCCAGACCGTCGCTGTTTTAAATGCACTATTACTGGGCAGATCAAGAGCAAATTAGTGTTTGGACAAGATGTTGGCGTAGGAGACCTGCTGTAGAGTCTGGACAAGTTGTTGGCTTAGAGTCTGGACAAGTTGTTGTCTTAACAGGCTGCTGTAGAGTGTAGGGACAAGTTGTTGGCTAACAGACCTGCTGTAGAGTGTAGGGACAAGTTGTTGGCTTAGAGTCTGGACAAGTTGTTGTCTTAACAGACCTGCTGTAGAGTGTAGGGACAAGTGTTGGCATACCAGACCTGCTGTAGAGTGTAGGGACAAGTTGTTGGCTTAACAGACCTGCTGTAGAGTGTAGGGACAAGTTGTTGGCTTAGCAGACCTGCTGTAGTGTCTGGACAAGTTGTTGCTTAGCAGACCTGCTGTAGAGTGTCTGAACAAGTTGTTGGCTTAGCAGACCTGCTGTAGTGTCTGGACAAGTTGTTGGCTTAACAGACCTGCTGTAGAGTGTCTGGACAAGTTGTTGGCTTAGCAGACCTGCTGTAGAGTGTAGGGACACGTTGTTGGCTTAGCAGACCTGCTGTAGAGTGTATGGACACGTTGTTGGCTTAGCAGACCTGCTGTAGAGTGTATGGACACGTTGTTGGCTTAGCAGACCTGCTGTAGAGTGTCTGGACAAGTTGTTGGCTTAGCAGACCTGCTGTAGAGTGTAGGGACAAGTTCGCTTGCCGTGACATCTCATTGAGGAAAGCGAAACCAATAAAACCTCTCTCTATCTCTGTCTGTCTGTCTGTCTGTCTCTCCCTCTTTATTGTTCCTTGCACATGTGTGTGTGTGTGTGTGTGTGTGTGTGTGTGTGTGTGTGTGTGTGTTTGTGTGCGCGCACGCGCGTGTGTGTATGTGTGTGTGCGTGCGTGCGCGCACGTGTGTGTGTGTGTGTGTGTGTGTGTGTGTGTGTGTGTGTGTGTGTGTGTGTGTGTGTGTTGTGTGTGTAAGCTCACCGTGCGCGCGTGTGTGATTGCGTGTGTGTGCGTGCAGGCGCGTGTGTGGGTGTGTATATATGTATGTGGCGCGCGTGCGTGCATATTTGTTTCCCCGTCCTAGTGAGGACTTCCTTCCATGGAACATATGGTGCTGTCTGAAGCCTTCCGTGGAACATATGGCGCTGTCTGAAGGTCTGAAGCCTTCCGTGGAACATTTGGCGCTAAGCCTTCCGTGTAACATATGGCGCTGTCTGAAGGTCTGAAGCCTTCCGTGGAAGATAGGGCGCTGTCTGAAGGTCCGAAGCCTTCCGTGGAACATATGGCGCTGTCTGAAGGTCTGAAGCCTTCCGTGGAACATATGGCGCTGTCTGAAGGTCTAAAGCCTTCCGTGGAACATATGGCGCTGTCTGAAGGTCTGTAGCCTTCCGTGGAACATATGGCGCTGTCTGAAGGTCTGAAGCCTTCCGTGGAACATATGGCGCTGTCTGAAGGTCTGAAGCCTTCCGTGGAACATATGGCGCTGTCTGAAGGTCTGAAGCCTTCCGTGGAACATATGGTGCTGTCTGAAGGTCCGAAGCCTTCCGTGGAACATATGGCGCTGTCTGAAAGTCTGAAGCCTTCCGTGGAACATATGGCGCTGTCTGAAGGTCTGAAGCCTTCCGTGGAACATATGGCGCTGTCTGAAGGTCTGAAGCCTTCCGTTGAACATAGGGCGCTGTCTGAAGGTCTGAAGCCTTCCGTGGAACATAGGGCGCTGTCTGAAGGTCTGAAGCCTTCCGTGGAACATATGGCGCTGTCTGAAGCCTTCCGTGGAACATATGGCGCTGTCTGAAGCCTTCCGTGGAACATATGGCGATGCTGAAGGTCTGAAGCCTTCCGTGGAACATATGGCGCTGCTGAAGGTCTGAAGCCTTCCGTGGAACATATGGCGCTGTCTGAAGCCTTCCGTGGAACATATGGCGCTGTCTGAAGGTCTGAAGCCTTCCATGGAACATATGGCGCTGTCTGAAGGTCTGAAGCCTTCCGTGTAACATATGGCGCTGTCTGAAGGTCCGAAGCCTTCCGTGGAACATATGGCGCTGTCTGAAGGTCCGAAGCCTTCCGTGGAACATATGGCGCTGTCTGAAGGTCTGAAGCCTTCCGTGGAACATATGGCGCTGTCTGAAGGTCCGAAGCCTTCCGTGGAACATATGGCGCTGTCTGAAGGTCCGAAGCCTTCCGTGGAACATATGGCGCTGTCTGAAGGTCTGAAGCCTTCCGTGGAACATATGCGCTGTCTGAAGTTCCGAAGCCTTCCGTGGAACATATGGCGCTGTCTGAAGGTCTGAAGCCTTCCGTGGAACATATGGCGCTGTCTGAAGGTCTGAAGCCTTCCGTGGAACATTTGGCGCTGTCTGAAGGTCTGTAGCCTTCCGTCGAACATATGGCGCTGTCTGAAGGTCTGAAGCCTTCCGTGGAACATATGGCGCTGTCTGAAGGTCTGAAGCCTTCCGTGGAACATATGCGCTGTCTGAAGGTCTCAAGCCTTCCGTGGAACATATGGGGCTTTCTGAAGGTCCGAAGTCTTCCGTGGAACATATGGCGCTGTCTGAAAGTCTGAAGCCTTCCGTGGAACATATGGCGCTCTCTGAAGGTCTGAAGCCTTCCGTGGAACATATGGCGCTGTCTGAAGGTCTGAAGCCTTCCGTTGAACATAGGGCGCTGTCTGAAGGTCTGAAGCCTTCCGTGGAACATAGGGCGCTGTCTGAAGGTCTGAAGCCTTCCGTGGAACATATGGCGCTGTCTGAAGCCTTCCGTGGAACATATGGCGCTGTCTGAAGCCTTCCGTGGAACATATGGTGATGCTGAAGGTCTGAAGCCTTCCGTGGAACATATGGCGCTGCTGAAGGTCTGAAGCCTTCCGGGAACATATGGCGCTGTCTGAAGCCTTCCGTGGAACATATGGCGCTGTCTGAAGGTCTGAAGCCTTCCATGGAACATATGGCGCTGTCTGAAGGTCTGAAGCCTTCCGTGGAACATATGGCGCTGTCTGAAGGTCCGAAGCCTTCCGTGGAACATATGGCGCTGTCTGAAGGTCCGAAGCCTTCCGTGGAACATATGGCGCTGTCTGAAGGTCTGAAGCCTTCCGTGGAACATATGGCGCTGTCTGAAGGTCCGAAGCCTTCCGTGTAACATATGGCGCTGTCTGAAGGCCTGAAGCCTTCCGTGGAACATATGCTGCTGACTGAAGGTCTGAAGCCTTCCGTGGAACATATGCCGCTGTCTGAAGGTCTGAAGCCTTCCATGGAACATATTGCGCTGTCTGAAGGTCCGAAGCCTTCCGTGGAACATATGGCGCTGTCTGAAGGTCCGAAGCCTTCCGTGGAACATATGGCGCTGTCTGAAGGTCCGAAGCCTTCCGTGAACATATGGCGCTGTGTGAAGATCTGGAGCCTTCCGTAGAACATATGGCGCTGTCTGAAGGTCCGAAGCCTTCCGTGTAACATATGGCGCTGTCTGAAGGTCCGAAGCCTTCCGTGGAACATATGGCGCTGTCTGAAGGTCCGAAGCCTTCCGTGGAACATATGGCGCTGTGTGAAGATCTGAAGCCTTCCGTGGAACATATGGCGCTGTCTGAAGGTCCGAAGCCTTCCGTGGAACATATGGCGCTGTCTGAAGTCCGAAGCCTTCCGTGGAACATATGGCGCTGTCTGAAGGTCCGAAGCCTTCCGTGGAACATATGGCGCTGTGTGAAGATCTGGAGCCTTCCGTGGAACATATGGCGCTGTCTGAAGGTCCGAAGCCTTCCGTGGAACATATGGCGCTGTCTGAAGGTCTGAAGCCTTCCGTGGAACATATGGCGCTGTCTGAAGGTCCGAAGCCTTCCGTGGAATATATGGCGCTGTGTGAAGATCTGAAGCCTTCCGTGGAACATATGGCGCTGTCTGAAGGTCCGAAGCCTTCCGTGGAACATTTGGCGCTGTCTGAAGGTCTGAAGCCTTCCGTGGAACATATGGCGCTGTCTGAAGGTCTGAAGCCTTCCGTGGAACATATGGCGCTGTCTGAAGGTCTGAAGCCTTCCGTGGAACATATGGCGCTGTCTGAAGGTCTGAAGCCTTCTGTGGAACATATGGCGCTGTCTGAAGGTCCGAAGCCTTCCGTGGAACATATGGCGCTGTCTGAAGGTCCGAAGTCTTCCGGAGGTTGGGAGTGCAAAGGAAGTGCCGCGAACTCCAGGTAGATCGTTTCCAGTCGCTGTGTATGCATATCCAAAATTTGGGATTTCTCTCTCTCTCTGTCTGTCCGTCTGTCTGTCTCTCTCTCTCTCTCTCCCTCTCTCTCTCGCTCTCTCTCTCTCGCTTGCTCTCCTCTCTCTCTCTCTCTCTCTCTCTCTCTCTCTCTCCTCTCTCTCTCTCTCTCTCTCTCTGTTTCTCTGTGTCTGTGTTCCTCTGTCTGTCTCTCTCCCTGTCTCTCTCTAAGTCTCTCTGTCTGTCTGTCTCTCTCACTCCTACCCTTCTCTGTCTCTCTGTCTGTCTGCCTGTCTCTCTATCTGTCTGTCTGTCTCTCTCACTCCTACCCTTCTCTGTCTCTCTGTCTGTCTGCCTGTCTCTCTGTCTGTCTGCCTGCTTGTATGTCTGTCTGTCTGTCTGTCTCTCCCCCTCGCCCGCCCTCTTTCTCTTTCTCTGTTTAGTAAACAGATATTTGGTATCTGTCTCCTCTATAGCTACGTAGTAGGGTCATTTTTACCACTGTTACTCTCAGGTCTTGATAGGGCATGTCAAACGGTGCAGAGTGTAATGTTGTGTCTTGAGAAAGCATGTCATACGGAGAATCAGTCTGCGTGCGTGCATGCGCGCGCGCGCGCGGGCTTGTGAATGTGTGTGTGTGTGTGTGTGTGTGTGTGTGTGTGTGTGTGTGTGGTGTGTGTGTGTGTGTGTGTGTGTGGGGTGTGTGCGTGTGTGTGTGTGTGCGCGCACGCGCGCGTGCACATGCGCGAAAGCTGTAAGCACTTCCTCCACTCCACCTAGCACCACCCCTTTCTCTCGGCACACTACACCCGCCATTCCCCCGATGTGGATTATGAAGGGAAAGAACACACGTCAACAGTGGTGTTGCCGAAGGGGGATTGGCAGTTCTCTCCCATCCACTGATAGCGCCGACTGGACGGGGGAGCACCCAGGGGTGGGAAGTAGGAAGCTCCTGGGGGGTGGGGGTAGGGGGTGAGTGGGGGGGGGGGGGGGAGGGGGAGGGGTGGCGGGGAAGAGGAGAGCGGAAGGCATTGGTGTTGGAGGGATCTTGTATGTGTTGGGGGAA